>CM042245.1:47816133-48148633 GCA_023566225.1 Romanogobio albipinnatus | reverse complement strand
TGTACTTCAACAAAGGCTTTCTTGAACGACAGCTTTGATTATGCGCTATATTACCAGAATTTTCGCAGTACTTGGGCTTTATTGACCTTACATAAATGCAGCTGCTGTGGGTTTTGTTTGTAACACATAATCAATTTTTTGTTAAATTAGTCATTGCTGGATGGACCCCTGAGAGCTGAATAGCTTCTTGTCTTTGGCTGTGAAGGCTAGATCCACAGGAAACGGTGAAAAGGAAAGCTGCAGTACTTGTGTTGGGGTGTAATTAAACAAGCCACAAAGCTTGTTTCATTCTTTTGTTCCTTTCTTCTCAATGGAACACATACTTCAACACTTGGTGGACATGTTTTATTGCAACATTCTCAACTAAGGTGTTTGATGCCACAGCTGTCAATAAAGGGTGAACCACACGGGCCAGCCTTCGCTCCCCACATGCATCAATGAGCCTTGGGCACCCATGACCCTGTCGCCGGTTCACCATTGTTCCTTCCTCGGACCACTTTTGATAGATACTGACCACTGCAGACCAGGAACACCCCATAAGAGATGCTCTGCAGTTTTGGAGATGCTCTGACCCTGTCGTCTTGCCATCACAATTTGGCCCTCTTCAAACTCGCTCTAATCCTTTAAGGCCAAAATGTTAATTTGCTGCCTAATATATCCCACCCACTAACAGGTGCCGTGATGAAGAGATAATCAGTGTTATTCACTTCACATGTGGTTATATTGTTATGCCTGTAGATAAAAAAGAAGTATAATATATTTATATTGAAAAGTTTGGGGATGGTAAAATTTTTTTAGAGGCTTAATTTACCCAAAAATGAAAATTGGAAAAATTGGTTTGGAACAACATGAGGGTGAGTAATTAACCCCCTCGAGTCGGCCGGCACGCCGGCGCGATCAACTCGCTTTTTTTCTTATCAATGCCAAAGAGACTCAAATAACTCTGTCAATTTTTATCATTCAGGCAAGTGTTATACATCATTATAATCTGTTAAGATTCTACTTTTATTTGTGTACAGTCACAATAAAAACAAAATGTTGTGCTTTCAAAAACATTAAAAATAGTAGTCAAGTCTTTGATAATTTAAAATATAATAGGCCTTTGTAGTGTGCCTTTGTTGACTACATTCTAAATAAACTAAAACAAAATATATTTCTTTGTCCTGTTGCTTAGCTCTCTGTCACATACCTGAGGCTCATTCATTATGCAGGTCATTATGCGGCTCATTATGGGTTCTTTTGTCTCTCAGGTGTGATTCACAGCATTATTCATGATCATTCACACCCCTTCGCGTACGGTCTTTGTAAAGAAAAAGTGTCTCAAAATGTAAATTAATATATTGTTTTATGTGAATGTGTAGGCACAATGATTCTCACATCAGTTTGAAGCAACAACACCCATTAGTCAAAAGTCTTGTGGACACACATCTATTGTGTGTTTTGAGGCTATAATTTGGTGTCTTACATTTTTAGTTTTTTTCCAAAAACCAATGTTATTTGTATAAATGTTATTCTTTCAAAAATACAAGCATGTACATACATGTTGCTCTCATATTATGGTAGCCCAGTTTGTGCTGAATACAGTGTAGTTACACGTTTGCCATTTATATGCTTATAAGCAACTGAAATTGTTTTGATTAATTGTACAGTAATATTGTGAAATATTATTCATTATATTTTTATTTAATATCTTTTAAAGTGTAATTTATTACTGTGATGGCAAAGCTGAATTTCCAGCAATAGTCGTTCTTGCAGTACAACTAGCCAACTGGCCTTTTATTTCCCTACTGACGCCGGTTATTTTGGACATTTGATAAAGCATATTAATGACCATTTGGCCAAACGTCTGCAGGATTGTTTCTATGTAGCCATGGCCTAGTGGTTAGCATGGATGCACTGACTGACTGATACATTGAGTAGCAGTGCTCCTGTGGTACTTCGAGTCTGCCTCACATCATTTTCACATCCTGTTTCTCCATCCACTCTACTATAAATGAAAGTGTCTAAAATTACCCCCCAAAAATCTTTTTTTCCTGAAAGACAGATAGACAGATTAGTGTTAAAAGTTAAGCCGTGTCCCATTAAATCGGATGTAGCCTCCCTCGCAGAAGTTGTAGTAATGAGCTCGTAGCTATACTAATGGACACAGACATACAGGCCTTCGGGAATGGATGTGGTTGCATCTGTGCCGAAATCATGTTCCTCATTATGGGACTGATCGAACGAGTGATGACTGAGGAAATGAAAAATCAATGCGACTAGAGGATTGAAAAAGGGAGGAAAAGAAAAAGACGAGCTACAGAGATCCTACACAAAGCAGACATTTTTGATTCAGTTGTGATTTCTAATTAACGTGAGTGTTTGAAATCTGTATGAAAGTGCTCTGGATCACAATGCTGGGCCGTTGCAGGATTAATGATATGACCTTTGAAGAGCCAGGCTGTGATTTCCAGTGTATTTACGATCATTAGAGCTTCACTTCACGCCCGCGCTCCCAGAATAAATGCATCAGGACTGAAAAAGATTGGAAAGAAAGGAATGGGCAGCCATATCAAGACGCAAATCCATATCTCTGTCATCCTCTGCTTCGCGCAATAGTAATTTTTCATTGTGCAAAAGTAGCAGCTAAATACAGCTATCACTCCTCTTTTGAGTGCTTAATATCGTTCTGTTCGTCCAGCAGCAGAATATGGTTCTGTTCACACACAGTTCAGTTATGAAACCAGAGTGAACCCAAAATCCCTGCTATCATATGTTCATGTCTGTTTAACTTTCCCACAAACACACTTAATATGTAAATCCACAGTAACATTGTGAACAAGCAGAGTGTTTGTGGGTTTGGTTGAAGAAAGCACTTTCCTTTTTTACTGACTTAAATGTTTTTGATCGATATAGTATTTTATAATATATAATAATATTATATTGCATAACTTTTATAATCATTATTATTATTATTAAAACTCAATACATTTTTTTCATGTTTTGCTGTCGTCACAAGGCATATGTCTGATCAAACATGTTATGTGTATACAGTATGCATGTATATGCATTTTTTATGCCATATAAATCTTATTTAAAATTTAATATGACAATGATTAATATTTAAAATACAAAAGTTCTGTCATGAAACTCAAGATCAAGAGTGTCCAATCCTTTTCCTGGAGGGCCACTGTCCTTCAGAGTTCAGCTCCAACCCCAATTAAACACACCTGAACCAGCTAATCAAGGTCCACTGTGCGAGTTCGGACACTTGTGAGGTTGTGAGCCATTGCACACGTTACGAGCCAGTTAACCTGATAATCGCGTCAAAACAGCTGGTACATGGCACAAGCCATTAATTTTTTTCTGTGGGTCCATTGTGCAAAAACAGCTAACGTTGCCTAGTCACGCTGGTTTTGTTGACGGAAGAAACAACGCTGCTTCTCAGGTGCTGTGAGCAAATCACTCCCCAGAAATAGAGCAAGTGCTGCGCCTTCTGAGATATAGTCCCCAGTATGTATACGTTTATAAGATGGCTGTGTCTCATGTAACCTTGTTATTTGTACACGCTGTGACTATACACATCACAACATGTAAATAGGAAAATGTTGGTGTTATTTTGTCACTTATTGAGCAGTAGGCTAGCTGGAGCCATATACTTCCAGTCTTTGTGCTAAGCTAGGCTAGCGGTGGGTGCGTCAGACAGAGTTATGGCACGCACGGAGATGAGAATGGTATGTATGGACTTATCTAACTCTGGGGAATACAGTTAATAAGCCAAAGTCCCAAAAAGTTGCCGTGTTCCTTTAAATTCTTGGTCAGCATTTGCTTTAGCAGTTGCAGCGTGCTTTCAGAAACCCTCTACCTTCCCCAGCTCCACCTGTATAGATCTGCTACGGGTAAAAGCTATAAAAGGTTGTGCCCAAACAGCCCACTGAAGTGCCTTGAAACCAGGCCCAGTTCCAGAATCAAATCACTGAGAGTGCTTCTGAAATTACTGAGGGCGCTCTAGTAAAGTGCAAATAGGCTAAGCAACGGCCATTTACCAATAATTGGAATGTCAAAAATATTTTGCTAAAAATTAATCTATTAGTCTGCCTTTAAATTGCTTTAATGCATTACTAGTATTTTAACATGACATCTTCCTGAGAACCAGAAAAAAAGGTTTTGTGAATTTTGTTTGGAGCATAAAAAAACTTTTTAATTTTTAATTTCCTTTTTTTTTTGTATTCCTGTTATATGCTCTATCCGCTATGTGGAGGACAACAGAACCCATTTATTGAGAAAATTAAAAGACATGAATAGACAAACAATGGGATTTTTTTTTTTTTTCATTCACCAAAGTTTTTTTATCCAAACTTTGTATAAAGATGATTCTCGATGTTATGAAAGATACATAACAATTTTATATACCATTTACTTATGTAATATGTGTGTAAACATGGCCATAAATGCCATTCCCATTCTAGGCAATGCATACACTGTATCTAATTTGCATATTAATGTGTTTTGGGACAATATGTAATGTAAAAAAGACGTGTAATACTATTTTCATAAGAATGTCTTATATTTCATAAGAATAGCCAGACTTAAAACTGTGTATGTTGTCAGAGAAATTCGCTAAATAATATCCTCTACAGAGGCAAAACCTCTAATCTGGGTCTCGTGCAGTGGCATTTATATTTAATATTTATTTAGATGTCACTTCCTGAAACTTTGCTGCATGCAATTGGCCGTCGGTCCTCTTAGCATGACTGCAGCCTCGAAAGTGAGCCAAGATCGCTATGATCACTAAAACGCTGTTGCTTTGTCAGTTCGTGATCTCACAAAGTTCCGTTATAAGGTTTCGCGAGCCTGCGTTAACTCAACATTGAATAAAGACCCTGCTGTTTTGAGCGGTGAGATTCTGATTGCGTTCGAGAGATCAATAACTATATCTGTGATTGGCTACATTCACTGCTGCAAAAACACGCTGTAAATAGATGCATTTGACGCTCTTCAGAGCTCGGACACAAATGTGCAAATCTGCCAAATCTGTTTCGCCAATATTATTACAGTATCAACTGAGGGTGCTTTTGCTTGCATTTGAGTAAGCAAATGCCCCCGTAGTACCGGGCCTGCTAGAAACGCTCAGCATTTTTCAATATGTTATCGTAATTTTCCCTGAAACCGGAAGACGGCGGGACATATTGAACAGCCCCTCCACCTTTTTTAAAACAGCCAATAGCGTTTTGTTTATATCACAGTTTGACTAGAGCCATTCAACTCGGTAAAGCCGCAGTTGCCTCCAAATCTTTAACCATTTCTCATCATAATCTCCACCATATCACTTTGAAAAAACAGCATTCTGTGCAGAATTCAAATGGGTCCAATATGTTTTGTTGCTCTGTGCTCTCGTGCCTCTGAACCGGAGCAGACTGTGTGTGTGTGTGTGTGTGTGTGTGTGTGTGTGTGTGTGTGTGTGTGTGTGTGTGTGTGTGTGTGTGTGTGTGTGTGTGTGCGTGCTGCGGCAGTGCGCGTGACATTAACGTGAATCCAGACGTAATTCGCCTCAACTGAAAGCATAATTACACTGTCTGAATCGTTCCCTAACCCCTATATAGTGCACTGTGCCATTCACCTTGTAGAAAATTAGTAAATGTGTGAACAAGTGCCCGATTTCAGCCGCAAGTTTTTTCACTAAAAGCTAAAAAAATGTACACTTTGATTTCAGGGGGCCTTTAAGCAGTTTTTAACATTAAGTCATGGGTTTACATTTTATCTGTGAGTATATGCCAGTGGTCTGTACTTGTGTGGGTGGCCATATAACAGAATGACCCGTTCTGTCCAGCTATGAGCACCTCACCTGCCCATCCCATGATGCAGTTCAACCTTCCACAAACAATAACGACCCAGTTGCTTGGCATCTGGCCTGGCACTTTCACCAGCACTGCCCACATTAGTCTTAACTCTGACCTCTGACTGTGAAGCCTCAAGCTCTCGGCAGTGTACGTTCAGAGAGGCTGCCATGTCTGGCATGAGTCATGTTTTCTTCTGACCTTGAAATGGACGGCAACTTCGGAGCAATTTAAAATATGCAAAGATTATTCTTGCTTTTATTTTCTCCATCTTTTGTGTTTTATTGTCTTCCTCTTCCTCTGTATTGCTGTCTTCAAGCCATGTCAGATTGGTTTTATTTATAAGATGAAATCTATCATAATGTGGTTCTTACCAATAGCCTTTTGTGACTATTCATGGCAGAAGCTATATGATATTGGTCCAAATTATGTTTTAAATGTCTATATTGTCTATAGCTTTAGTTGGCAAATACCACTCATTTAGCAGCTTTCACAACAGCCATTTCACATCATTCTCAGAGGCAAAATACATAAATCATCAGCTGCACAGCTAATGCACTTGCTCTTTGTGTTGTCATATTAGTACTAAGACAACTTCTATTTTGTCAGAAATGGAAACCGATAGAAAGAAATATGAGATTGCATCTAAACTCAGAAAAAGGAACTTCAGAGCATGATAACTTAAAGCATGTGTCCTGTCAAGTAGTATTCACAAAATGCACTTGTGAGATTGTTGGTACATGTCTCTTTTCAGGATATATTTGGGAGCAGATGTTATGGGGTTATGGAGTTTATTCTTCACAAAGTTACACCTTAGATTAATGGATTGAAACTTGACAACATGAATCGTAAAAGATTTTGTTAAATGTTATTCCAGCTTACATGCTTTCAATTTAAGCAATTTCCCAGATAAATAAATAGATAGAGAGTGATTAAACCAATACAACTTTGATGCAGCGTTCTCTCTTTACTCCTGAACTGAGCTGGTTTTACTCACGAAAAATTGCATGAAAAATAATTCTGAAACCGTGTCACATTAGTCGTGTAGAGCCAAATGGACTTGGCAGCTCTCCACTATTGAGCACCAGGCTGTATTTGGTGTAATACAGGGCCTTTTGCATAATTGGGACATATTTTAAATGCATATTTGTTAACACCCTCATCCCTGGCATTTAACGATTGTGAATCATTCACTAGATGAATACAGGCAGTAATTTCTGAAAGTCTTTCTCATTTATTTACCATCGTTGGCTCTTGGCTCTCCTCCCAGTGCTCTGAAGAGAGGGACGCCACTGGCCTCTGCCAGTTTCTTAATTTGTATTTTTGCGCACCAGTGCATTTTTGGCTGGTTTTGGGTTTGTTATAAATAAAAAAGAAAGAAAAGGCAAATTGGCAGAAAGTTAGGATCCATCTTATTATAGATTCCTTTTTCCCCTTTCTTTTTTTTTGTTGGAATTCACAGATTGTTTCTCACCACACACCACTTGCTCTGTCTGTTTTTAAAAAAAAAAACACGCTTACCTGGAAAAAACACCTGCTTTGAAGTCAGATCTGTCACTTTAGGCGTATCCTAGTGTGAGAGACTACACTCAGTTTTTTTCTATTTTTAACACAGCTTGATAAAGCTGTTAATTTGTAGCACATGCAACTACCTCTCTCACACCTCATCTACACTGAGAGAGAATGTTATGACGTGACAAAACTCTCCTGTTTAATGATTAAAATCCTGTAGATCATGAATGTTATAGTGTTACAGCCTCCTGAGAAACATTGTTTACAGCATAAAAAAAAACAAAAGGAAAAATAAAATTTTTGCAAAATGATATTTTATTCATATATGTTATGCTATGTCCTCTGTAGAGGACACCAGGACTCAATAATAATACAAAAATACATGAATAGACAAGAATAGGCAAAAACCAATACATTTTTTGGTTTCAGGATTTTTTTATACCAAACTTTGTATAAAGTTGGTTCTCAAATATGTTATGAAAGATGCACTAAATTGACAAAAGTTTTGGGACACCTGCCTTTACATGCACAAGAAATTTAATGACATCCCTTAATCCACAGGGTTTAATATGGAGTTTGCCCTCCATTTGCATTTATAACAGCTTCAACTCTTCTGGGAAGGCTTTCCACAAGGTTTAGGAGTGTGTTTATGGGAATTTTTGACCATTCTTCTAGAAGCACATTTGTGAGGTCAGGCATTGATGTTGGACAAGAACATTCATCCCAAAGGTGTTCTATCGGGTTGAGGTCAGGACTCAAGTTCCTCCACACCAAATTCGCTCATCCATGTCTTTATGGACCTTGCTTTGTGCACTGGTGCACTGTCATGTTGGGACAGGAAGGGGACATCCCCAAACTGTTCCCACAAAGTTGGGAGCATGAAATTGTCCAAAATGTCTTGGTATGCTGAATCATTAAGAGTTCCTTTCACTGGAACTAAGGGGTCAAGCCCAACCCTTGAAAAACAACCCCACACCATAATCCCCCGTCCACAAAACTTTACACTTGGCACAATGCAGTCAGGCAAGTACCGTTCTCCTGGCAACCGCCAATCCCAGACCAGTCCATCGGATTGCCTGACAGAGAAGCGTGATTGGTCACTCCAGAGAACACGTCTCCACTGCTCTAGAGTCCAGTGGCGGCATGCTTTACACCACAAGTAAGGCTGGATGCAGCTGCTCAGCCATGAAAACCAATTCCATGAAGCTCTCTACACACTGTTCTTGAGCTAATCTGAAGGCCACACAAAGTTTGGAGGTCTGTAGCTATTGACTCTGCAGAAAGTTGGCGACTTCTGCGCACTGTGCGCCTCAGCATGCGCTGACCCCGTTCTGTGATTTTACGTGGCCTTCCACTTCGTGGCTGAGACCAAATGTTTCCACATTGTTACTATACCACTAACAGTTGACTGTGGAATATTTAGTAGTGAGGAAATGCACAGATGGCAACCTATCACGATACCACGCTTGAATATGCAGGTTTTCCCATTATATACCATGTATCTATTGTATCTAATTTGTATATCAATGTGTTCTTGGGGCAACATGTAATGAAAAATAAATGTAATAATGGGAGTAGTAATTGGCAAGGTTTTCATAATACTATCTAATATTTCATGGGAATATTGAAATATAATTTATTTCCCTATTCACTTGTGTCGCCAAAAGCGCGGATAAACATAATTTACAGTGGACATGTATGCAATCAATGCCCTGTATCATAACAGTCATATTTTGATTTGAAACCCCATAACATTTTCCTGAGATGTTGATTTATGACAAACAATTCAAACATTTGTCAGATTTAAATGATAATTACAAAATATTATCATATTTCCATAGGAGTGCTAAATTTGAGCACTAAATTCATTTCAGTCGTTTTTAAAGTCCAATGAGAGGTAGTTGTCATTGTGAAACTTCCATTAACATTTGGTATCTCTGAAAAGCCCTGAATGTGCTCTTTACAGGACATCCAGAGTTAAAACTGACATGTATGGTGTCAGAGAAATTCATAAAAAATATAATGTCCACTACAGAGGACACAAGTCTATTCCTGGGTCCCAGGAGGATAGGAATGTTATATTGTTATGTCTATAGCTCGCAGTGCTGAAGTTTTCTCATACGAGTAGCAGCAACATGCACCATCCGAACGGAAAGCTCATGCATTTGATAATGCATTTCCTTTTTATTTGCAGTGTGTGGCCCGCACATGTGAGGCCCATATAACAGTTTGTTTTCTGAATCTAGGACCATTTTATGCTTGTGTTTTACTCAGCGGTGGAATAGACTGTGTAACGCATAAAAAAATCCAAAGGATTGTGTCAGTGTGTGTTTTTGGAAATTGCCTGCCAAAAGGTCTTTTCCAGGAGAGTGACAACCTCAAACAAAGGAGGTTAGGTATTACGTGAAAAAACGTTCCTTCAAAGGTTGTTAATGCTTTAATGGAGATCACCGTTTCATGTTTCATCGGCTCCATTACAAGCTCTGAACTGAATTTGTATTCCATGTTATGACAGAAGCAGAGTTTAATTACAGACAGCCTTTCAGTTCTCCTAAGTTTCCTTTTTATTAATTCCTTCAATTACCTTACAGCTGCTTTCTCTTTGATCACATTAAAGCCGACAACAAAATTATCAGCTCTCTCCTAGCCCTTACAAACTAGGTTGTACGGTTAAAGAGTGTGTGCTTGTTGGGTGTAAGAGCCCTTTAACATTTGTCTTTGAAAGTGAAGTTTAATATTTTCTGATATTGAAATACTTTCTCCTGTTTCATCTTTATATGCAGAATAATATGTGCTTTTTTTAGGCTCATTTCCCTGAATAATGTCAACAGTGTGATGCTTTCGATGGGGATTCCACCCATGTATTTTTATATACATTTTAAGATTGTACTTCTAAAATGCATGCCAAAAAAGGTTTTTTTCCACTTATTTATTTTTTTATTTTCTTTTTTAGTTTTCACCCTGTAATTACTAATTTTACTATATTTTTGTTGTATCATACAAATCAATAGTTAAAAAATCATACATTGTGATTTCTGGATTTTTTTTTTTTTTTAGATTATGTCTCACAGTGGACATGCACCTATGATGACAATTTCAGACCCCTCCATGATTTCCAAGTGGGAGAACTTGCAAAATAGCAGGGTGTTCAAATATATATATATACACAGTTGTGCTCAAAATTATTCATACACTCTAAAAAAAAAAGGTTCTATATGGCACCAAAAATGGTTCTTGGCTCGTAATCATAGGGGAACCTTTTTTAGTGCTATATAGCACCAATTTTGGTGCTTCAGTGGTTCTTCAGCGGTTCTTCAGAGGTTCTTCACCGGTTCTTTGACTAAGGTGCTATATAGCACTGCTAACTAAGGTGCTATATAGCACCGCTACCATATACAGAACATGTTAAGATATGGTGCTATATAGCACCAAAAGTGGTTCCTCTATGATTACGACGAAGAACCATTTTTGGTGCCATATAGAACCTTTTTTTTTTAGAGTGTACTCTTGGTAAATATGACCAAAGAAGGCTGTGAAAATAAATCTGCGTTGTTAATCTTTTCTTTTTTTTTTTTTATTACAAAAATCTAATCTTTCATTGTAGAATACAACTTTTCAAATGTGGGGAAAATCTCATTATGAAATAAATGTTTTTCTCTAATACACATTGCTCACAATTAATCAAACCCTTTTATTCAATACTTTTTGCAACCCCTTTTTGCCAAGATAACAGCTCTGAGTTTACTCCTAATGCCTGAGGAGTTTGGAGAACACCTGACAAGAGATCAGAGATCAGAGATCATTCCTCCTTCAGTATCTCTCCAGATCCTTCAGATTCCCAGTTGGTGGTGCTTCTCTTCAGTTCAGCCCACTCATTTTATAGTGTTCAGGCAGGGAACTGGGATGGTCAGCTTAATTTTGTGCTGTATCTTGTTATACTTAAATGTTCTAATGTTATACTTAAAGCAGCAACAGAACTTAAGTTTATAAGTTGAAATAGGTGGAATTTTTTTTTACAGTGTTGTCAAATTGTTTAAAGATCCCACCTACTTTGTCATGACCTCTGACTGTCTCTAGGATTTTGATTAGTTTTCTATGTGAACCAGTAGTTTTTCCTCAAGAACCTCAGAACAGGTTTGTGTAAGGAAAACCCTTTCTGCCTAATATCCGCAGACTTTGTGTCCGTGTAAGATGCACTGCTGCAGAGGTGGTATAGGATGCCTGTGATGTATGTGAGAGCGTGTGTGTTTTTGAGATGGGGTAGTTGGCTCTTTCGGGCCCCTGTGGTGGCGGCTCAGCGGACCTGGGACATAACAGATGTAGTCTTTATGTTTACATCTCTGGAGGCCGCACACACATACACAACACACCGATTGCTCTGTCAGTAGAGAGAGAGAGAGAGATAAAGAGTCCACTGTGCTTGTGCTTATCAGTCCATGTGCATCCGTCTCACTGCTGACAGCCAGAGTAAGATAATTAAACTTCTCCCAGATAACTTCAATGCGTCACACTCGTTTATTTTCCTTCTGATTCGTTGTGATGTCTGCATGTGAATAACACGTACTGATGCGAGTGTGCTAAAGTCCTGTTTAGGTTTGCTTGTGTGTTGTTTGTGTAGCGAGCGGATCTAATTCTGTTTTAAAGCTGGACTGTCTTTCTGCACGTGCCAGGATAGTTTTCTTTTTGATGCGTTGCCCTCTTTCGCACTCTTCCAGGTTTAATCTGCCAATTATTTTATGCCCGCTTCATACATTATATTTCGGTTTCGGTGGCCATATTAAAGCAATAATTCATCACTTTTTAATTTAAAGGGATAATTTATTGCTAATTAATTTACTCTCCTTCATGTCTTTTGAAACTCGTGTGACTGGCGACTACAGTAGCACATCAGTGCTTAAAAAACCCCATTAAAAAGTATTTGAATGGAGAATACCTTTTTAAATTAGTAGTTAGGAGTTACATTAGCACCTAATTAGTTTCATTAGCAGCTTGCAGTAAAACATTAGATTTCTCATTATGTTAACGTACATTTAACATACAGTGTATTTCCAAAAACTTTTAGAGGGTGTTAATAATCAATGAGTTAAATACCACCTATAGACATTTGAATTAAAGGGTCAGGTCACCAAAAAATGAAAATTCTTTCTCACTCTCATGTTTTGCACACTCACACTCACAAATGAAGATCTTTTTTTATTAAATCGGAGAGCTTTTTATCCCTCAATAGACAGCTACGCAGCTGACACTTTGACATCTCAAAAAGTTTTGTAAAATGTATCCATATGAATTGAGCAGTTTAGTCCAAATTTTCTGGAGAGAAACAATCCCTTTATATGATGAAAAGATTGAATTTGGGCTTTTATTCACATATAAACGTTAATCAATGCATACATCTGTTGAGGTAATGAACATAATAGCACAAAATGGTACATACATTTACAGACACATTACTTATGGACTATGGTAGAAGAGCACTTAATTTCCCAAAACTGGAGCCAGTCAACTTACAAGTACCTTACACGTTGTTTTGTTGTTGTGTTCGACAAATCCATTCAGATTCCAACACATGAACTAAAAGAGTTGGTTCTTAAACTTAAATTTTGCCAACCCTTGCGCTCGATGTGATTGCCTGTAAAAGCTCTTTTGTCCATTTCATACTCGCCCCCCTCTAGTATTAACTATACAAAATTATTGATCTGTTTTCTGTAGTTCTTGGCAGTGGCGAGTCTGACAACGACAGATGCCACTCTCTGTAAACACTGAACAGTTAATGCCGTAGAGACAGAAAGGAGGCTCTGTGCCGCGATCTAGTCACACATGCCTGTGTTGGCTTGCATTTCAGTGAGAGACTTTTACAGGACTGTAAAGCAACATCAGCTGCTGTGGAAAGACAAGTCTACAGCCAAGTTCTGTCATCCACAGATCACTTCTAATCTTGGTCTTTTCTGAGATCCAGCCAAATTGCGTCTGTGTCTGACTGTGTACCTGCCCGTGACTGAGCTCTGTGCTCCCTGTGCACCTCTCTCTTTGTTTTTCAACCCATCTGGCTCGCTGTAAATCCTCACCACAAACCTCGAAAAACGAAACCAAGGCCTTTGACAACCCTTCAGACGACGGAAAAACATGTTCTATTTGTTCTTTTTGCAAAAAGGTCAATCATATTTTCCCAGGATTCCCATCAGCCAATCAAAGTTGTCTGAGGAGCCATTAAACAGATCAAGTTTGAAAAACTTATAAAGAGTCTTATTAAACTTATTAAACTTATTAAAAGTGTATAACTGCAGAGGCTTTCATCATTTCAGTTAGAGAAACAAACACTGGCTGTGCACAAAGAGAATTCATAGAAGAACAAGAAGGGATTTTATACAATAAATGGATTTTTATTCAACTTTAAAAGGGTCATAACATGAAGAATCCTATTCCCTTGATCTTCTCAGATAAAAATGGTTCAATATTTTGAAGTTTGAAACATACTGAAACTTTAAGAGCTGAAAGCTGCCTCGCCAGACAGAAAATAACATTTAGGGCTCTATCATGCACCCGGCACAATGCAACGCCATGCAGCGCAAGTGTTTTTTCGCTAGTTTCGGCTAGACGCGGTTATCATTTTCACGTCCAGCTCCACGTTGTTTAAATAGCAAATGAACTCACGTCCATCTGTTCGCCCATGGGCATGCTGGTCTGAAAACGAGGTGTGTTCAGGTGCATTGTTGACGCGTTGCTATTTTGAGGAACTGAAAACGACTGTGCTATTGACCAACACAAACATGGTCTAAAGTCAATAGCGCAGTATTTTTTGTGGTATTTAAAGGGTACGTTAATAATATGCGCCTATATGCGGGTGCACAATGTGCGTACACTCTGCTTATTACACACACAGGGACACGCAGCGGCACACAAACATTTTTAAATATTAAAAATAAAAAGATTCCTCTCTGGAGAAGCGTTCAATCTTTCCGCTCGCAAATCCCGCCATGTTAACAGCGAATCTGCCATGGTGCAAGCGCAACTGGCTTTTAAAGGGAATGGGAGATAAGACTATCATTGTTTTATTGCACGTTACGCCTAAAACACACCCATGAATCATTAAGAGACTAGGTACAACCGTTTTGGACCATGTGCCTGGCGCACTGACTGTTTTTTCTGTCGTTAAACTAGCAAAAGTGGATTCGGACACGCCCTAAGCGCACCTGCGCCATGCGCTTCAGACCTTAAGCTGCCAAAGGCTCATTCTGAAAATTAGGTGATATGAACCTTGTTGTGGTGTATTGTTTCTAAACACTAAAACTGTGAAATGTTTATGCTGTAGCACCTACAGCTCTGCATTTTATTCTAAAGAATGATAAATGAGCAGCTGTTGAAGTTTAATTTCCCTGAATAATTTCTATCTGATCTTTCTTCAGTATATTTCAGTGCACAATGTAATTTATTGAATTTTATTGAAGGATGGGTCAGCACAAACCATACCTAAGTCATAAAGATGCTTTTGAAAAAAATGGCCTGTTTAATTGTATCAATCGGCAAGAGGGTGGAAAACGATCATTAAAAAACAAAGTATATGACCTCAGTCAAATCAGTGCTAGGAATTGTGTCACATCCTTTTAGGAGGCATTGTGTTCTAATCATTTGCAGATCATGAGCAGATGTCCTGCAGGAGAGAACTGTCATTCTCTGGGGGAAGATCGGTCGTCGGCTCTGACCGCTGGTTCAGTGCTTCGGTGAAGAGTGAATGATAAATGATGACTTTCAATGGAAGAGAGCAAATCAATCCAAATCATTTTAGAAACCTTTCATCGGCGTTTCATCAACGTCTCAGAGGGCAAAGGCGGAACAGACAGAGAGAAATGGAGGGCTGAAAACAGCTAAATCACAGCCTGAAAATGCTCTTTATTGCAAACCCAGAAGGGTCAACAAGTTCTAGATGAAATGCATTGTTCCTCGAATAGATTCCTCAGCTTGAATATGATTGGCAAAGAGTGTAGAAGTAGGGGAGACCAGGAACAATTGTAATGTTTTTCCACATTTTCCTCTATAACTCCATTGTTTTGGGGGCATTTTAATCTCGTGGAAAAATATTAGCCTGCTGCGTCTGATAAGATAAGAACACTCCTCAAAGTAATGCTATCAATATTAATACTTGATGGTTTTCTCTTTTATTAGGGCCAGAGCACTGATAGTGTAAGGGCCCGATTGGAATTGCTCAGTCTATTACTCTTCTCCGAAATTAATCGCATTTTTGAGGGCCTAAACATACTTGAAAACTCATGAAACTTTGTCAGAAGTGGTGAAAATGTACGTCTGATATGGGTCTCAGAATTAGGTGTGGCAAAATGGCTCAATAGTGCCACCTACAAAATTTCAATTAAGCGCAATTCATGCTATGTTTCACGTACAAGTATGAAATTCAGTAGACCATGTAACAGCCCAATACCTTCAAAATAGTTTCTGGGAGCAAAATCTGAAAACCAACATGAAGTGAGATATTTTGAATTTTCTCTACAGTTTTAATCCGATCATCATCAAATTTGGTAGGTGTAATCTTAAGGCGACAAAGTCTGATGTTTTGCCATGAAAGAGGAGGTTGTCGTAACTCAGGCATACAATGTCCAATCTGCCCCAAATTTCACATGTTTGATAATAGTCCTGACCTGAAGACATCTATGTGGCAATATTCAGTTATAGTCAAAGCGCCACCTGCTGGAAGCAGGAAGAGTGACTCATCGAAGTGACAATTTGTCCTATATTTACCCGTTAAATGCATGTTGCCCACTATTCACTATTTTCCGAGGGCTCTTTCATTGCTGCTTGCTGCTTTAACTTGGTATTGTTTTACCTGTCACAAATACTGTATGCTTAAAGCAAAAGTCTAAGTGGGATCTACATTAAAATTATTAGCCAACATAAATTCTCATTAGCAGCTCATTTTGATTTGATAGACTGGATTTTCAATGAGAGATAAAGCTGCATTTTATTTTTATCCACCAGTAACTGATTGGATGGTGAAGAGTGGTGGTATCTACTAAATGGAGCCAGAGCTGAATGTTAAGGTTTACTAAAACAATACTTTAATAGTGTCAGGTTATTTTGAGTAAACAGGGAAAGGGTGTTACAGTATAGTAGAAGGACAAAATACAGGTGCTGGTCATATAATTAGAATATCATCAAAAAGTTGATTTATTTCACTAATTCCATTCAAAAAGTGAAACTTGTATATTCTATTCATTCATTACACACAGACTGATATATTTCAAATGTTTATTTCTTTTAATTTTGATGATTATAACTGACAACTAAGGAAAATCCCAAATTCAGTATCTCAGAAAATTAGAATATTGTGAAAAGGTTCAATATTGAAGACCTTTTGGTGCCACACTCAGCTAATTAACTCAAAACACCTGCAGAGGCCTTTAAATGGTCTCTCAGTCTAGTTCTGTAGGCTGCACAATCATGGGGAAGACTGCTGACTTGACAGTTGTCCAAAAGATGACTATTGACACCTTTCACAAGGAGGGCAAGGCACAAAAGGTCATTGCAAAAGAGGCTGGCTGTTCACAGAGCTCTGGGTCCAAGCACATTAATAGAGAGGCGAAGGGAAGGAAAAGATGTGGTACAAAAAAGTGTACAAGCAATAGGGATAACCGCACCCCGGAGAGGATTGTAAAACAAAACATTCAAAAATGTGGGGGAGCTTCACAAAGAGTGGACTGCAGCTGGAGTCAGTGCTTCGAGAACCACTACGCACAGACGTATGCAAGACATGGGTTTCAGCTGTCGCATTCCTTGTGTCAAGCCACTCTTGAACAACAGACAGTGTCAGAAGCGACTCGCCTGGGCTAAAGACAAAAAGGACTGGACTGCTGCTGAGTGGTCCAAAGTTATGTTCTCTGATGAAAGTAAATTTTGCATTTCCTTTGGAAATCAGGGTCCCAGAGTCTAGAGGAAGAGAGGAGAGGCACACAATCCACGTTGCTTGAGGTCCAGTGTAAAGTTTCCACAGTCAGTGATGGTTTGGGGTGCCATGTCATCTGCTGGTGTTGGTCCGCTGTGTTTTCTGAGGTCCAAGGTCAACGCAGCCGCATATCAGGAAGTTTTAGAGCACTTCTTGCTTCCTGCTGCTGACCAACTTTATGGAGATGCAGATTTCATTTTCCAACAGGACTTGGCACCTGCACACAGTGCCAAAGCAACCAGTACCTGGTTTAAGGACCATGGTATCCCTGTTCTTAATTGGCCAGCACACTCGCCTGACCTTAACCCCATAAATTTTCTATTGTGAAGAGGAAGATGCGATATGCCAGACCCAACAATGCAGAAGAGCTGAATGCCACTATCAGAGCAACCTGGGCTCTCATAACACCTGAGCAGTGCCACAGACTGATCGACTCCATGCCACGCCGCATTGCTGCAGTAATTCAGGCAAAAGGAGCCCCAACTAAGTATTGAGTGCTGTACATGCTCATACTTTTCATGTTCATACATTTCAGTTGGCCAAGATTTCTAAAAATCCTTTCTTTGTATTGGTCTTAAGTAATATTCTAATTTTCTGAGATACTGAATTTGGGATTTTCCTTAGTTGTCAGTTATAATCATCAAAATTAAAAGAAATAAACATTTGAAATATATCAGTCTGTGTGTAATGAACGAATATAATATACAAGTTTCACTTTTTGAATGGAATTAGTGAAATAAATCAACTTTTTGATGATATTCTAATTATATGACCAGCACCTGTATATATGTAAATAAAAAATTTAAAGAAAAAGCAAGATATTATATTTTGGTAGGGCTCTAAAATCGATTAATCGCATCTAACATAGAAGTCGGTGTTTACATAATATATGTGTATGTATGTGTGTGTATATATATATACAGTGAGGAAAATAAGTATTTGAACACCCTGCTATTTTGCAAGTTCTCCCACTTGGAAATCATGGAGGGGTCTGAAATTGTCATCGTAGGTGCATGTCCACTGTGAGAGACATAATCTAAAAAAAAAATCCAGAAATCACAATGTATGATTTTGTAACTATTTATTTGTATGATACAGCTGCAAAATAAGTATTTGAACACCTGTCTATCAGCTAGAATTCTGACCCTCAAAGACCTGTTAGTCTGCCTTTAAAATGTCCACCTGCACTCCATTTATTATCCTAAATTAGATGCACCTGTTTGAGGTCGTTAGCTGCATAAAGACACCTGTCCACCCCATACAATCAGTAAGAATCCAACTACTAACATGTACTAACAACTACTAACATCGAGTGGCTTTACACCGCGTCCAGAACAGGACATCTGTTAAACATGCTTAATAATGACGACACAACTGTTAGAGAACTATCACGCGAATCACTGTTTTTACATCTTCAGCGGCGCAAAATACCTGCTGCTTCCACAGACGAGTCCCAGTTTCTGGGGTTCAAACTAAAGCAGAACGGAAAGTTGGACATCAGAGCCGCCGGATTTGGAGTGCGCTCGGACTGGCTGGATTTAAATGATCTATGCTACCGTACAGGAATACAGCTGTCCTGGCTGGGACCCGACGGGGAAGAAGCTGCTCTTAACAACAACATCATCACCGATCCGCTGGTTTCCACCATGGCGATCCTCAGTAAAGACAATACACCTCACCAGTTAGAGATTAAACACGCAAGAGCTTCGATTATCAATCTTAGACGGACCCAGAGTGGACAGCACTGGACGGGCCTCAGATTACAAGGAAAACTCGCATTACTGCAATTTGCCGATCATTCAGTGTCTCATTCTGTTCTGACAAACCCCTCAATCTCAGATGACATTCTGATATTCATGATTAAAGCAAGACTACAGTGTCTCCCAACTAAGTACAATTTGTCAACATGGTATCCATCCCAGCATGAGCCCTACTGTATATTACACCCGACTCAGCAGGAGAATGAAACCGTTGCTCACATACTGAACGGATGCCACAGTTATAAAGGACTCTATGTGGCCAGGCATGACCGTCTGGTTGATCTGCTGGCAAAGGACTTGAAAAAGTTAACCTATGGACATGATATTCAGATTTACCAACATAGCACTGTACAGGTGAACTGGTTTCATCAGAACACATCGGACAGGGACTACTTTAAAAACATTCCCAGTACTCCAGACATTGTGATTGTAAAAGAGGTCATGAAATCTGTGTGTGTCTTTGAGGTGGGCTGCTGTTTTTACCTGTATATGGATACTTGTTATTATTCCAAACTACTGAAATATCAACCACTGGTAGATCTCATTCACAGACTTGGATACAGTTGTACATTAATAACTCTGGTGTTTGGGAGTTTAGGCCATGTCCATCAGAATGTGGTCAGGGGGATGCAGTTGTGGGGGCTGCAAAAAAAGGAGGCAAAAAGGCTTGCAAAATTCTGTTCTGTTTCAGCCACCATAGGGAGCATGAAGATATGGAGAAGGAGATGTTTTGTTTGTCATTAATGTTTTCAGTATTGTAAATAGAAGGACCTGCAAAAGTGTGTGAGCCATGTATTGTAGATCTGTCACTTTGTCAATGACTCTTCCCAGAGTATTTGGATCTTGTTTTCTTTACAATGTCTTTTAGATCCAAATAAAAGCATTCAAGTGTGTGTGTGTGTGTGTGTGTGTGTGTGTACATAGATAAGCACACACACACTGAAATATATATAACATAAATATAATATATACACACACTCATAATATATAAACACAGGCTTCTATGTTTCGATTTCTAATCAATTTTACATCTCTATATTTGGTTTTAAAGATTATGAAGACAAAAAAAAAGCATCAAAAACGTGTTTTTGGCAGACTTGTTTTGCTAAATAAATAATGTTTTAATCTCGTATGAATCGGGTGAACAGGTGTTTGTGCTGATGTATGAATGTGGAATAAAGAACTCTGCAGGACACTCTGGTTTGCTGTGCAGGAAGCGGTCCGCATTCACCAATCTCTGCCAGAGCACAGCAGCATTAAAACCGGTTGCCATAAAACGACTGAGAGCTAAGCAGCTCAACAGTTTCATCTCATTCTTTCTCTTTTCCCAGTCTGATCTCCCTATTTATTTTTTACACTCTCGTTGCCCATTTGTTTCATAGTTACCATACCTGTTTTTCTCCACTACACACTGTTGTAGTTTAGTATGTTTGTGTGGATGAGTGATGCTGGTCATTGGAGGAAGGCCAAAGAGTGGTTGTAATTAAGAAAGCACAGCTCATGCCACTGACAGCACTCTCTCCTGGATCCTCCCAGGGGTTGTACCTGAATGTGATTTCCTGACAAATTTTCAGAAACTCTTATTTATGTCTCACATTTATTCCCTATGGATTGGCTTATATTAAAATAAACAGATATCTATGGCCCGTCTACATGGAGACGCATTTTGCTGTATACGTAAAAATGTTGTATTGTATCAGCGTTTCGTCCAGACGGATCCGGCGTTTTAGGAGCCTGAAACCAATATTTTTTGAAACCGGGTCCCAGAGTGGATAAATCAGAAACTGACACCCTTGCGTTTTCATGTGTACCGCCAATCTGTATATTTTATGAAATGGTTAAATCTTGTTCTCCATTTTTTGTGTATTTCTGTCGCAGAATTACAGCATTTTGAGTCGGGTTCACTGGTTTCGTGTGGACGCAGATATTTCTTGAGGGGGAAAAAAATCGGATAGGGAAAGCTTTTGGCTTTGTGTGGATGTGTTTATATGTCTATGTGGGGTTTTTAATATGCTTTAAGACAAACCATGTGCAAATTCATAAGTCAACACCATTGCTGAGTTTTTTTCTCCTTAAAACTGCAGCGAACCAAAGACAAATAAAAAAAAATTGGTAATCACAAATGACCTTGTAACCAATCACGTCAACGTGTGATCGTCAACGTGTGGATCTCTGTGTGGAAGTGGGGCTCATTTGCATATTCATAGAACCGTGTATGCTAAATGAGACAAGGGTGTAGAGTTACATTCAAGCTATTTTCAATGAAAAAAAATTTAAATATGTAATTTTGCCGATTTGGTGAAAGAGTTTTAAGGGATAAAATGATTGACTACAGGGGGACTTTATCCATGTGAGTTTCATCCATTTTTGCAACTCTTTAAATGCCTTTATGTAGGATTTATTTTTATTCCTGTACCAGATTCAGACTTTCTGAAAATATCAGAATACATTTTATGTAATATTTATATAACCTTAAATTTAATCTTACATTCGTAGTCAGAATTATTGCCACCCTTGATAAATACCTGCATTGTTTACCCTTTTAATCTTCACAAAAATCTAATCTTTTATTAAAGTAAAACTAATGAATGTGGGGGGAATCACATTATGAAATAAATGTTTTTCTCTAACACACGTTGGCCACAATTATTGGTACCCCTAGAAATGCTTATGAGTAAAATATATCTGAATAATATTCCCCTTCATATTTAGTTTTTAGCACTGACTAGTAACACATAATTATCCAGCCATTACTTATTTTTTCACAGAGAACACAAAAGCCAAATTCCCTTAATCACATCAGGTAAAAAAAAAGAAGAAGTTCTGAGTAAAAGATTGTTGAGATTCACAAAATAGAAAGTGACTGTAAATTTCACTCCCATTCCACCATCATGACAATAATTAAGAAGTTCCAATAACCAGGACATGTTCCAAATCTGCCTGGAAGAGGATGTGTGTCTATATCATCCAAATGCACGGCGAGGAAGATAATTTGAGTGGACAAAGACTCTCCAAGGATCACAGCTGGAGAATTGTCAGACACGGCTGGAACTTCAAACAGGACTGGGTTGTAATGGTCAGATGAAACTAAAAAAGAGCTTTTTGGCAGGAAACCCACCAGATGGCTTTGGTGCAAACAGAGATTAAAAGTACCCTATGTGTACTATTAAATTTACCGCTGGATTGTTAATGTTGTGGGCCTATTTTTCTGCTTGAGGTCCTGGACATCTTGTTCAGATACATGGTATCATGGATTCTACCAACAGATAAACAAATCAAAACTTGACGGCCTCTGCTTGAAATCTTATAATGAGCAATGGTTGGATCTTCCATCATGACAACGATCCAAAACAAACATCAAAATCAACACAAAAAATATGTCACCGAGCACAAAATTAAGTTTCTGCCATGACCATCCCAGTTCCCTGACCTGAACCCTATAGAAAACTGAAGAAGTGAGTGTATCAACATGGACTTGAAGGATCTGGAAGAGATTCGGTATGCAGGACAGATTCATCAGCTATTATAGGAGAAGACCCTGAGGCTGTGTCCCAATTCAAAGGCTGTGTCTCGCCTTAGAAGGCCGCAAAGGTCTGACTAAGCATTGTTAAATGGGATGGCCTAGTCTACGAAGGACTGTTCTTGTCGCCTAGCAACTGTGACACCTGCCGTTGATGAATGACAGTAATGTTTGTACTGGACTTTTTGGAAAGTTATATTAAACAAAACAGGTTCACAAACTGTCTAAATATGTTCACCATGGTCCATTTCTGTATATGATAAAGATTATAAACTATATATAATCGCATCTTAGTAAGATATGTCAACATTTAAACCGCTTTAAAGTTTTTTACATTTTGTATCATTAGATATTTGACAAAGTTGAAACCAAATACTTACACTCACCTAAAGGATTATTAGGAACACCTGTTCAATTTCTCATTAATGCAATTATCTAATCAACCAATCACATGGCAGTTGCTTCAATTCTTTTAGGGGTGTGGTCCTGGTCAAGACAATCTCCTGAACTCCAAATGTCAGAATGGGAAACAAAGGTGATTTAAGCAATTTTGAGCGTGGCATGGTTGTTGGTGCCAGATGGGCCGGTCTGAGTATTTCACAATCTGCTCAGTTACTGGGATTTTCACGCACAACCATTTCTAGGGTTTACAAAGAATGGTGTGAAAAGGGAAAAACATCCAGTATGCGGCAGTCCTGTGGGCGAAAATGCCTTGTTGATGCTAGAGGTCAGAGGAGAATGGGCCGACTGATTCAAGCTGATAGAAGAGCAACTTTGACTGAAATAACCACTCGTTACAACCGAGGTATGCAGCAAAGCATTTGTGAAGCCACAACACGCACAACCTTGAGGCGGATGGGCTACAACAGCAGAAGACCCCACCGGGTACCACTCATCTCCACTACAAATAGGAAAAAGAGCTCACCAAAATTGGACAGTTGAAGACTGGAAAAATGTTGCCTGGTCTGATGAGTCTCGATTTCTGTTGAGACATTCAGATTGTAGAGTCAGAATTTGGCGTAAACAGAATGAGAACATGGATCCATCATGCCTTGTTACCACTGTGCAGGCTGGTGGTGGTGGTGTAATGGTGTAGGGAATGTTTTCTTACCACACTTTAGGCCCCTTAGTGCCAATTGGGCATCGTTTAAATGCCACGGCCTACTTGAGCATTGTTTCTGACCATGTCCATCCCTTTATGACCACCATGTACCCATCCTCTGATGGCTACTTCCAGCAGGATAATGCACCATGTCACAAAGCTCGAATAATTTCAAATTGGTTTCTTGAACATGACAAAGAGTTCACTGTACTAAAATGGCCCCCACAGTCACCAGATCTCAACCCAATAGAGCATCTTTGGGATGTGGTGGAACGGGAGCTTCGTGCCCTGGATGTGCATCCCACAAATCTCCATCAACTGCAAGATGCTATCCTATCAATATGGGCCAACATTTCTAAAGAATGCTTTCAGCACCTTGTTGAATCAATGCCACGTAGAATTAAGGCAGTTCTGAAGGCGAAAGGGGGTCAAACACAGTATTAGTATGGTGTTCCTAATAATCCTTTAGGTGAGTGTATGTTTAAAAGTGTAATTCTGCAATTTCTCTCTCTCTCAAAAAAATAATTTAATGTTGTCACTGGAGCGCAATGAATTCTAGGGTGGGCAAGGCCATGAAGGATCCATCTGTTGTACCCTTCATTTCACAGGAAACGAAGGCCGCATTTGAAGGAGCCTTCGAATTGGTACAGCCTTCTCCTTGCTGCATTGACTCAATCAGCCTTCGAATGCACCCTTCGAAGGATGCAGCCTCTGAATTGGGATGCAGCAGCAAAAGTT
Source organism: Romanogobio albipinnatus (assembly GCA_023566225.1). Lineage (NCBI taxonomy): Eukaryota > Metazoa > Chordata > Actinopteri > Cypriniformes > Gobionidae > Romanogobio > Romanogobio albipinnatus. Next base: position 48,124,236 of record CM042245.1, on the reverse strand, counting down.
ATTATCTTGGCAAAAGGAAGTTGCAAGAGGTATTGACTAAAAGGGTGCCATTAATTGTGGTCAATGTACATTAGAGAAAACGTTTATTTCATAATGAGATTTTCAATTGTTTTACTTCAATGAAAGGTTCGATTTTTTATATATACTGTATATATTTTTTATTTTAAATAAAAGGTCAAAAGGATTAGCAATGCAGATTTATTTTTACAAGCTTCTTTGTTCATATTTACCAAGGGTGCCTTAATTAAATTTATTAATACTAAAATTTTTATTTTTTTAAAACTGCTACATACACTATCATTCAAATGTTTGGTCGGTAAGATTTTTAATGTTTTTGAAAGAAGTCTCTTATGCTCACCAACGCTGCATTTATAGTAAAAACAGTAATATTGTGAAATATTTCTACAATGTTAAATACCTGTTTTCTATTGTAATATATTTTAAAATGTAATGTATTCCTCTGATAGCCTGACAAGCCAGACCCACATCAAGATGTTGGGTCTGGAAACTCACCATTGACAGGGCTCAATCTGAGGGGCGGGATAAAAGGTTGTCTTTCAAATTCCCTCTGCACGCAATTGGATAGCGCCATGAGTGCCACAACCAACCAGAGCGAAGAAGAAGGTGAAGCCGAGCTCAGCTAACGTTAGTTGATAGACTTTCACCGTATCCGGTAGGCAAAACTCTGAACACATCTTCCTTTCTTAAGAATGACTTCAGTGGCGTTCTTTGTGCTTTTCTCAAAGAAAAGCTTAACTCCAAGTCTTCCAGAGTCGCGGCCAAAGCTGTTCGTCAGCTGTTCGTCAGCTTCTTTGTTTACGAGTAGCACGCAGAACCTCCGCAACTCTGCCATGACGTGTCGTCATTATCTTAAGGCCGTCCATTGACTCTACACACGCTGGGATTGGCCTGACCAGAGTTTGGTTTTTCCTGCTCTCAGGTCTACCGAGAGTTGCTAGACTACACTCGTGGCAAAATTAATATTCTGCCGCTAGGGTGCGTCTAGATTTCTAGGCTAATCCTCTAATGGTAAAGCTGAATTTTCAGCATCATTACTCCAGTCTTCAGTGTCACATGATCCTTCAGAAATCATTCTAATATTTGCTGCTTAAGAAGCATTTTTTTCATTATTATTAGTGCAGTCAAATCGATTAATCGTGATTAATCGCATCCAAAATGAAAGTTTGTGTTTACATAATATATGTGTGTGTACTGTGTATAACAATTATGTATATATATATATATAAATACACATTCATGTATTTAAGAAATATTTGCATATATATATATATATATATATATATATATATATATATATATATATATATATATAAAAACTTTTTTAAATATATACATGTGTGTGTGTATTTATATATACATAATTATTATACACAGTACACACACACACATATTATGTAAACACAAACTCTTATTTTGGATGCGATTAATCGATTTGACAGCACTAATTATAATCAATGTTGAAAAGATTTGTGAGGCTTAATATTTTTGTGGAAACCATGAGACCCATACAAGGGAATCTAAATTATAAATCTGAATTGAAATCTTTTGTAACATTATAGACGTCTTTATCTTTAGTTTTGATTAATTTAATGCATCTTTGCTGAATGAAAGAAGTCATTGCTGATAAAAGAGAACTTTTGAAAGGTAGCTTTTTATTTAGTTAACATTATTAATATTTTTAACCCAAATTAATTTCCCTCAGTTGTGGCTGCTATTAAGTTTACTTTCTTCAAATAAAAGTAGTTTCAACAAAACAAGTTGACCAAACAGTATAAAATCACTATATAATACAGACACAAAATAACAGAGCTTGAGTCTGAGAACAGCAGAGTCTAGAGGGACAGTATCGATCAGCATGTGCGTCTGCATGTAATGAAACAAACACAAGAGTCAGCAAACAGGAGGACTTTAAATAATGAGCCCAAACCTGTGACAGTGCCTCAGGAGCCACAAAATTCCTCCAAGAGCCAACAAAACAAACAAGAACTAGAGATGGAACAATAGTTATGATATAAACAATAATAGTAATACAAGGTCATGTTTCACTAATGTATAAAGTTTGTATTATAAAATAAATTAATGTTTTATATTCACTAACAATAATTATAGAATTTGATCAACCATTTAACAACTTAATTGAACTCCATTAGTTTATAATAGATGTCACATTTAGCTTGGTCTTTATTTAATGGAGTGAAATATCTCCAGATGATGCTGCATTTCTCTTTCATTACCTCTGCACGCACTGATCTCTCTGCTTGTTTTTGAAAGTTTCTGCTCATGTGAAGACGGAAAATCTTGCATAACTTTGCAACAATTTCCCCATCACTTTGACGTGTATATGCATTAATTTTGATGCTTGATGCTTGAATGAGTTTTAAAGAACACATGTAGGATCATTATTACTATTATTTTTTTTTTTTTTTTAAGGATTTTTGAGGACAAAGTCAGACGTTCAGGACTGATTATGGAAGTCTATAATTCACGTGTTATTTGTTAGTAATTCTCTCTGGAAATCACAACTTGCGGAGTTAATGCAGACAGTGTTCTTGAATTAGTATGGCAGATGTGTTCTCAATACTAAAGAATATGAGGAAGGGGGATCCTCTGGGAAATTAAACATTTGTTTATGATGTTTATTTTTTTGAGGTGTTTTTTTTTTTTATATGTAATGTCATGAATATATTTATGTGAAAACCTGTTGTGTGTGTATGTCTATCTATCTATCTATCTATCTATCTATCTATCTATCTATCTATCTATCTATCTATCTATCTATCTATCTATCTATCTATCTATCTATCTATCTATCTATCTATCTATCTATCTATCTATCTATCTATCTATCTATCTATCTATCTATCTATCTATCTACATGTATAATTTCCCTTACAATTTGGCTAAAATAAGTATCCATCCATCCATCCATCCATCCATCCATCCATCCATCCATCCATCCATCCATCCATCCATCCATCCATCCATCCATCCATCCATCCATCCATCCATCCATCCATCCATCCATCCATCCATCCATCCATCCATCCATCCATCCATCCATCCATCCATCCATCCATCGAGAGTATTATATATAATTATGTATAATTTCCCTTACAATTTGGCTAAAATAAGAAGTGTCCATCCATCCATCCCTTCATCCATCCATCCATCCATCCATCCATCCATCCATCGAGAGTATTATATATAATTATGTATAATTTCCCCTACAATTTGGCTAAAATAAGTAGTGTTAATCGAACTATATGTCCGTCCGTCCATCCATCCATCCATCAAGAGTATTACATATAATTATGTATAATTTCCCTTACAATTTGGCTATAAGTACAGTATAATTAGGCCTAAATAAAGACTTTGTAAGCCTATGTGGCAGTTAAGTAGGTTTTGGAACAGAGCAAAAGTGTTGCATGACCCCTCTCTAAAGTCCTGTTCCATATTTTCCATATTTTATAATTAATGGCCCATTAGTTTGTGTTTTCTCTTATAAATATTGCAGCTATGCTTGTTTCTGCTGGTGCGCTTATTAATGAGTGCTGCTATTTACATAGTTATGGGGTCTGGAGCCATTAGTTGTTTGTTGTTGTGTATCTGTACACAATCAGATCCACACAGGCTGTGGAGTGACCTACTAACACACCTATGGCTAAGAATAGCATTTTAGTGCTAAAAATGGCCTCTCTTACACAGATACACCGCGGCTAGACTAGCTGAACCTTGTCCTGTCAGATGGACTTTGTGGGATTTAATTAATGAGAAGTCAGCCATGTAGTTAATGATGATCTTGCAGATTGAGTTCAGAGGTCAGAACAGGTGTAAAGTAAGACAATGCTCGGATGGATCGGTATCTGTAGATGCTTCATCGTGATTTTCTAAATGTGCAGCATTCAGGTCGACCTTAGAAGCTCCAGTTCTACCAGTTCTGCATTCAGGGAGGATGCAATTTTAACTATGCTCATTCTCCCAGCAGACTTTCCCCTTCCATACACACACACTACGAAGTGTGGCAGGTGGTGTGTGTTGGAAAGTAGGCTGCCTGTGGCAAGAGCTGCAAGAGAGCTGTCCTGTCTAAAATCACACAACCAAACCATGTACTGTTTGTACTACTGTGAAAGTCTCTGTTTCCATTTCTTTTCTCGTGTACATAAATCTCTTCACTGCTCTCAGGTATAAAACGCCCATCTGCTCAGCCTCTGGGACCCAACACTGGAGATTTGTGCCGGTGTCCCTATTTCTGCACCCCTGAACAGCAATTCTGTATATCCTGGACAAAAAGGAATTGATACTCGCTCTGAAGGGTGGAGCACAGACTGTTCAGGCTGCGCATGTTATTCTCTTCCTGTGCGGAATTACATTTGTACTGTTTGTACATTTTATCAATTGAAAGCGGAATAAAGGTGAATGCCTGTATAGACAGTATGCAAGTTGCTGTTTTAATGCACAAACATACACTATATTGCCAAAAGTTTTGGGACGCCTGTCTTTACATGCACATGAACTTTAATGACATCCCATTCTTAATCCGTTGGGTTTAATATGGAGTTGGCCCACCCTTTGCAGCTATAACAGCTTCAACTCTTCTGGGAAGGCTTTCCACAAGGTTTGGGAGTGTGAGTCCACAAGCGCATTTGTGAGGTCAGGCACTGATGTTGGACGAGAAGGCCTGGCTCGCAGTCTCCGCTCTAATTCATCCCAAAGGTGTTTTATCGGGTTGAGGTTAGGACTGTCAAGTTCCTCCACACCGAACTCACTCATCCATGTCTTTATGGACCTTGCTTTGTGCATTGATGTGCAGTCATGTTAGAACAGGAAGGGGCCATGTTGGGGGAACTAAGGGGCCAAGCCCAACTCCTGAAAAACAAACCCACACCATAATCCCCCGTCCACCAAACATTACACTTGGGACAATGCAGTCAGACAAGTACCGTTCTCCTGGCAACCGCCAAACCCAGACTCGTCCATTGGATTGCCAGACAGAGAAACGTGATTTGTCACTCCAGAGAACACGTCTCCACTGCTCTAGAGTCCAGTGGCGGCGTGCTTTACACCACTGCATCCGACACTTTGCATTGCACTTGGTGATGTAAGGCTTGGATGCAGCTGCTTGGCCATGGAAACCCATTCCATCAAGCTCTATACGCACTGTTATTGAGCTAATCAGAAGGCCACACAAAGTTTGGAGGTCTTTATAGCTATTGAAAAAGTTGGCGACTTCTGCTCCTCAGAATGCGCTGACCCCGCTCTGTGATTTCACGTGGCCTGCCACTTTGTTGCTGAGTTGTTGTTGTTCCCAATTGCTTCCACTTTATAATACCTCTAACAGTTGACCGTGGAATATTTAGTAGTGAGGAAATTTCACGAATGGACTTATTGCACAGGTGGAAACCTATCACGGTACCATGCTTGAATTTACTGAGCTCCTGAGAGCAACCTATTCTTTCACAAATGTTTGTAGAAGCGTCTGCATGCCAGGTACTTGATTGTATACACATGTGGCCATGGAAGTGATTGGAACACCTGAATTCAATGATTTGGAGGGGTGTCCCAATACTAGGGCTGCAAGATTAATCGAAATCGAACCGCAGTTGCGATTTGGCTTATGTACGATTATGAAAGCTCAAATGTCTGCGATTTTAAATAAATAAATATATGCCCAGCGTGTCAGTGAAGAGCTGCTCTGTGATCAGGAGTAAACGCTGCTCCGTCTGAAACCACTGCGAGTTTGAGTCGCTTATAATGTGAGTTTGAAAAAGCAACATATGTCAAACATCTTCACAAACTAGTAATGCGAAGCGTTCATAAACCTGTTGTCAAAACAAAATACAATGTTTAATAACACATTTTAACTCACTTCATATCGTCAGTCGAGTGTTTGTGAGCTGATGTGGCTTCTTATCACAGAACGAGGCAGACAATGCATTATTGTATAGTATTCTATACAGTGATAAAGTCAATGTCAATCAGCACTGCATACTTTATTATTATAAAAATACCAAAGAAGGCTTGAAGAACTCAAACACACCATATCTTGATGCAGTCGTGTTTATTGTCTTCATGTTTAATCAGTCAAAGCGTTTATATCTTCTTTTTATTCAGCCTATACAGCGCTAGCTTCACATTAGGGATTTCCTGAAAACTATTACTTCTCTGAGGCGTATGTGGAGTTTATGAATGAAACTGTTGGGTAAAAAAAATAATACTTCTCTCTAAATAAATTTATATGACAATCCATATGTTTTTTTCCCCACAGTGGATGCATAAGAGGCTCATTAAAGACATAGACATTAAGAAATTGATATCAAAGATAAAAAGCACAGATATATATATAATATGGACCCACTTTATATTAGGTGGCCTTAACTACTATATACTAACATTTTAATTAATCATTTGATACAATGCCCTTATTGTGTACATCCATGTTTTTACATTGTACTTACATTTAAAAAATACCTGCATGTAATCACGTCTGTAGTTAATTTCTTTAGTTACATTTGTAATTACACAGTTGGCACTTCCCTTACACCTAACCCTACCCTTATACTTACCCATATCACCACACCTGTCCCTATACCCGTATCCCACCTCAATATCAGCAAAGGTGTTTTGCAATACAATTTGAACACAGTAAGTACATTGTACTTATTTGTTGATGTAAGTACATAGTACTTAAGGCCACCTAATATAAAGTGGGGCCTATAATATATAGACCTTTCTAATGACTTTTAGTCATACATTTTTTTGTAAATTAATTTTTCTGTAAAATATTATTATTATTATATTTATTCTTAAATACACTATTTTAAATTTAATAATGAAAATGTTATTGTAATAGTAATGTTTCTTATTTTGTTAAATATTTTTATTTAGCACTAATAATTTTTAAAAATTGCATTTTAGATCACAAATTGCAATTTTAACCAGAATAATCGCAATTAGATTTTTTCCCCCCAAATCAAGCAGCCCTACCACTTTTGGCAAAATAGTGTACCTATAGATTTGACCATTTCCCCTTTTTCAAAACACCAGTTTAACCCTTTTGGTTTGTAGGGTCACAACCCTCCACACTCCGTTCTTATTCTGAAACCGCCTAAAGTGCTATTGCTGAATTGCATAGATGGTCATTTATTGAGGTTGGTCACACTTGACTTGATGTTCTAGGAATATTCCTTGTGATAGAGCTTGAGGCACTTGGTCACATTTACACTTTATTCGCAGTGACAATTTTAGTTCATTTTATACTGCAGATGATTTGTACGTTCACAGCCAACTGCATGGAATATCTTGGAGCTTTGTAACTTGACGTTGGGTTTAGAAGACACTCGTTGGAGAAAATGCTAAAGATTTATGCAGATCTTGAGTTGTTTTTAAGCATTGCTGATGCAGCATGCAGTGTCAGAATGTTGAATGTTTCTCACAGAAAATAATTTATTGGGACTGACTATTTTGAAAATTAAAAAATTCCACCACCAGCTCTCATTTGTCATTTGAGAGCCATAACAAGCGTTCTGAACTCTCAAGCGAACTGTGAAGGCCGCTAATCAGCGTGTTATAAAATCTGACATTTTAGGAGCGGATAAGTGTCTGTCTTTTGCTTTTAGCTTCAGTAGTGATCTGAGGCTGCCTTAAACTCTAAATTAAAGGAAAAGTTCAACCAAAATAATGAAATTATGAATGGAGACGAGAGAGAAAGAAAAAGAAGAGTAAACTAGACTACATTTATGATGCGGTTTTGCGAACTTGATGTCCCAATTCTTATTAATTTCTTTATATGGAAGAGTGGGCATGATAGTCAATAAAAATTCACATTTTGTGTTTTCACTGATGAAAAAAAGTTACAAGTTTGATTTGTTTGTTTATGTATTTATTTTATTGTTTTTTTGTATATATATATATATATATATATATATATATATATATATATATATATATATATATATATATATATATATATATATATATATATATATATATATATATATATATATATATATATATATATATATATGATTGCCATAAATAACCAAATTCTGGTTCATATTAATCTGATTTGTTTTTTTTTTTGTTTATTTATAGCTGATTGTCATCAAATAATCAAACTCTGGTTCATAAGCAAACCAAAAAGTGGAAAATAGTATATTTAATAAATTATTTAATTCTGGTTTGTTTATTTATTTATTTGATTGATTGCTTTTATAGCTGTCATAATAATAAAAACTGTCAAAACAATCAAGCAAACCAAGTGAAAGAAGTGAAAAGCAGTATTTTATTTATTTAATTTACCACAAATAATCAAACCAAGTTAGAACAACAGTATATTTTTATTTTATTCTAATGTATTGTTTATTTATCCACCCACTTAGTTTCTTTCATACCTACTTACCTAATGACAGATATAATTTTCTATCGCAGATTGTCTTCAAATTCAAAGTGTGTGAACCCAGCAATCAAGCCCAGTGTGAAAACAGCCTAATGCACCAGGCATGTTTTTGTCTGTTGAATGTTAGTTTGATCTCGCTCTCTCTCTCTCTCATCAGCATGCACACAGCAGTAGCTCTGAGAGCAGCAGCGCTTATGCGGCGGTTGTTCTAATTTTTGTCTCTAACACGTTTTTTTTTTCCACAATCTGGCTTCATTATTTTATATTCTGACAGAGGTCAGCCTCAGCCTGTGGGGAGAGAGCTATCTTTTGCATGCCAACCGTATCATAGCCTGGCTGGGCACTCTGAGAAAGGATCCAGGCTTGCACACTAGAGAGCATTGCTAAGATGTGAGACTCAGCCAGCGGCTGTGTTTGTGCTTTGCTGCTAAGCTAGGTGGTTCTGAAGTGTGCGCACATGCATCTTAAAGCGTTTGCGAGTGTGTCCGGGTATGTGAAAGTGAGAGCAAATTGCATGATGTATACAGACTGACAAAGGCATTTATGGAGGGTTTTTTTATGTGGTGCTCTTGATTCTGATTGGTCAGTCAGGATATTCTGTGGTAAATGCTTTTGTATAATGTCAGGTCATGTCAGGTTTTTTCTCTTTTGGATTGACAAACTAGTCTCAGCCAGACTTTTGACTGTACTCTTAAAAATAAAGTTTACAAAAGGGGGTTTTCACATCAGTGCCATAGAAGAAACATTTTTGGATTCTCCAAAGTTATTTTCAGTGATCAGTTCTAAAAAAAAAAAAAAAAATCTTGGTGCAAGGAATATTTTAATAATCTTAAGAACTTTTTTTCAACTATAAAGACACAATTGTACAATGAAAAGGTTCTGTATCAAATGGTAAACTTAAAATCAAAGGAGAGCTGAATCCATACGCACAAAGAGTTTAATAACAACAGAGACCAGAGAACCAGGGAACAGAATGAGCAGCACAAAACGTACATCCGTATAGGACAAGCAAAGAACGCAAGAAACACTGGGGTTTAAATACACAAATGATAAAAGGCAAACAAGACTCACCTTGGAATAATCACAGAACTAATCAAAAACTACGAATGACTACAATAATGGCTCACAGGACAGGAAACAGGAACTGAAATAGAAACTTCATATTGCATTTTTATACCATCCAAGAACCGTTGGGACCTTCTAAATGTAAAACAAACAGTTAATTTTGTTTTATGCATTTCATCCCCAATCCTCATCCCCAAACCCCAATCCCCCATCCCATCTCAATCCCCATCCCCAAACCCAGATCCCTGATCCCTATCCCCCTCACCATCTCAATGTCCATTCCAATCCCCATCCCCACCCACGATTTGTCTGCAGTCAACAGTTCTGTAAGATCAATGTTTTTGGCTTATGTTTTATACCATCCAAGAACCGCCACAAAAGGACCTTCTAAATGTAAAACAAACAGTTAATTTTGTTTTATGCATTTCATCCCCAATCCTCATCCCCAAACCCCAATCCCCCATCCCCATCTCAATCCCCATTCCCATCTCAATCCCCATTCCCATCTCAATCCCCATCCCCAAACCCAGATCCCCGATCCCTATCCCCCTCACCATCTCAATATCCATTCCATTCCAATCCCCATCCCCACCCACGATTTGTCTGCAGTCAACATTTCTGTAAGCTCAATGTTTCTGGCTCATGTTTTATACCATCCAAGAACCGCCACAAAGAGTCCTTCTAAATGTAAAGCAACCAGTTCATTTTGTTTTATGCATTTCATCTCCAATTCCCCATCCCCCAATTCCCATGCCCAGTCTCCATCCCCAATTCCCCATCCCCGATCCTCATCCCCATCGCCATCCCCAATCCCCATCCCCATCGCCATCGCCATCCCCATCCCCATCCCCAATCCCCATCGCCATCCCCAATCCCCATCCCCAATCCCCATCGCCATCGCCATCCCCATCCCCATCCCCAATCCCCATCCCCATCCCCATCCCCAATCCCCATCCCCAATCCCCATCCCTCACATTTCAATATCCATTCTAATCCCCACCCCCGATTTGTCTGCAGGCAACAGTTCTGTAAACTCAATGTCAGTCTTATTTCTGCACTAGATGGGAGCTGTCTGCGGTGAGCTGTACTGAATTAAAAGTTCACCACGGGTAGAAGCTAATGTCTTCACCCAGCCTGTTTCGACCACAGGAAATGGCCCACAAAGCCACTAGGTGGGCAGGGTTTCCTCCTGGGCCTGCAGGTGTAAGGCAAGAGCTCTAGCTCTGGGAGCCGGGCCACGGACCAGAACCCAGCATTTCCCCAACCCTTACAAAATCATTGCAGCCAAATCAGTGCCTCCCTAGTGTGCCTATCACAGAGTGGGAGATGAAATGAAGAGAGAAAGCATGAAAGAACAAAGGAAAGCTGAAAAAGGAAACCAGTAAAACTTATTTGAAGAAGGTCACGACTCTCAAACATTGATTCATCGCTTAGTAGAAAACAGAGAAAATGACGGGATGTGTCAATAATATTCAAGGAACCGAAGAATATCAGTACCAAAAGTATTGAATGAATGCTAATTTGAGATGGCTGCTTTCCTTACTTTTTTTTTTTTTTTTTGGCTAAAGCAAATGCTTGCGTAAAACTTGTGATCTCGTCAAATTGAGCAGCGTTGGCTTGAAACTAGCTGGCAGATAATTGCAGGCGAAACGGCTTGCGTTTGAAGTACACACAAATGTTCATTGTAATTAAATGTGCAATACTGCTGCTCCTCCATAGCCCGTGGCATATTTACAGTGTTTTTTCTTGCCTTTGTGGTGCTCTTTCACAGCCTTGACATTTTTTTAATGTCAAACTCTAATTCAAAAAGACTTCTTTCTGCTTTTAGGCATCGTAATCAGAAAATCAAAGCAATGATCGTCTCACTGTAACATCAGGAGGGATGAAAAGCCGCCTGTTTCCCCTCTAACTACAGTGTGATGGGACTGTTTATTGGCTTAAGCTGTGAATAAATTCTTACATACTCTTCTCTTGTATAAATATGTAATATCCTTGTTCGTCATTAAGATTTTGAGATGGAAAGGCACTTGCTGATTGCTCATTTGAGAATGACGTGTGTATTTCTGTGATTACAGACTGTGTTTTTGATCTGGGCACTCGCGGGATTGGTGAATTGTGCTTTGCTGCTTGTCTGTGTTGATTTACTCTCCATTTGTTTGCTTTTGAAGAGAGATGGGGAAGAGATAGCAAGAGATGAGTACATGACGAACATCAAATGTGCTTGTACAAGTGCATTGATGTTGTACGTTAAAGAGATAGACAGACAAACAGAATACAGATAGCAATGGATGGATAGATGGGTGGGTGGATGGATGGATTATATGATTTATGATATTTGATGTTTGATATGATAGGATAGGATAGGATAGGATAGGATAGGATAGGATAGGATAGGATAGGATATGATAGGATACGATAGGATGGATAGATGGATGGATGGATGGATGGATGGATGGATGGATGGATGGATGGATGGGTGGATGGGTGTATGGATGATATGATATATGATATTTGATATATGATATGATATATTATATGAGATATGATAGGATAGGATGGATGAAACGATGGATGGATGGATACGATGGATGGATGGATGATATATTATATGATAAGATGGATGATACGATAGATTTCTATTATAAATTGTATTATTATGGACCGATTTAATGATGATAATAATAATGAAAATAATATTTGTTGTTGTTTGATTACTTATCTGTTCATTTACTAATATTTGTATTAATATTTTGTATTATTGGTTTCTTTTTCTTTTCTTCTTTTTTTGTTTTGTAACGTAACAACACAGGGACACTGTGGCTTATCCTGTGACACAACATTAATGCAAAAGATAACGATCTGTGCAGCATGAATGAGTTTATATAATTGAACGACATATTGTCCATCTAGTCCAGGCCTGTGGTGTTTTGAACTCTTGCCTTTGAATATTACTGCATTATGTATTAGCACCAACCATAAATCAACAAAGGCATAAATTATTCCCCGCTGTCTTTTACCTGAGCCTGAATAGTGTGATGGAAAGCAAATGGGATAACAGAATGATCGTCTGCAAAATGATTGTTTCATCTTATCCTCCAGTGGGAGTGTGTGTGTGTGTGTGTCTGGTTTTCCAAGCCATTAAACAGTGAAAATAGGGCTGCAAGCTGATAAACCTCCTTTCATAATGAAACCAAATGGACGGAATGTCCGCAGGTGAGGAAACGGCTTGCATAACGAGGAGTGACAACAGAAGTCTGTTATAAATGGGGAGTCATAAACTCATGCGGTGTATTGTCCCCCCCTCGGGTGGTGGGCAGAGAGCCAGATGTAGGTGATGATGGTTTGTCCTGCGGAGGGATACGCATTCAGGCCTCAGTAATAGAGACCGAGGATATGTCAGCAACTTTTTCCTCTCAGGCGCTGGATTTGACCGTCGCTGCCTGATGTTCAGTCACGATTCTGTTATTATGATACAATATGGAAGATTATTGCCAAGCTCTCATCTCTATTTGATGATGTAATTAATTCATTTAATCGTGTGATTATATTGAATTTCTTCTTGTTCCCTTCAGCCCAGATTTAACAATCACCAAGCACCAAATGCAATAAAACAAACTTATATGTCGCAAACACTGATAACTTTCAAACTTGTTTGAATCTAACTTTGAGACCATATGCTTTTATCTTGTAGTGTGCCCTTCACCCTGACACACACACACACACACACACACAAACACACACACACACACACACACACACACACACACACACACACACACACACACACACACACACACACACACACACACACACACACACACACACACAAAAAAAAACCCTTAAACTAGTCTATGTTTTGCTGGTCTCATTTGGTCTCAGCAGTCAGATTAATCTGGTTTCTGGCTTTAGGACCCTTTTTAGCTGGCCAAGCAGTCCACCCAGCTAAACCACTTAAAAACCAGCTTGCCCAGAATGGGAGACTAGCTAAGACCAGCAAACCAGGAGCCTCTGGCCTTGTTTACACCTGGTATCAAGATGTGTTCTGGTCGATCGGATCGTAGACGAGGGAGACACATTCCCATTTACACCTGGTGTTTTAATCCGTCTCTTTTGTCCACTTTCAGGCACTTCTGTCCTGATTTCTTCGAAGGGTAGGGTCTATGTAAATATATGTGTAAAATGTAAAAATGTAAAATGTGTACCTTGAATGCAATGTAAGTCGCTTTGGATAAAAGCGTCTGCCAAATGCATAAATGTATGTAAATGTAAATGTATGTGTTTTTTCAGATCTTTCGATTTTGCAATTTACATATGAACGTGCCCGAAGATGATGTAAAACATACGGAGAACAGCTTTCGTTTTTGCTCTGACATCCGCAAGACCACGCCAAACGCTGTGAGTGTGTGGTCGAAATCAGGAATGGTTAGAGAACAATGTGCTCTCTATAATATATATATATATATATATATATATATATATATATATATATATATATATATATATATATATATATATATATATATATATATATATATATATATATATATATATATATATATATATATATATATATATATATATATATATATATATATATATATATATATATATATATATATATATATATATAATATATGACTATGTTTTCAGTAGTGTATAAAAACATAATGAACCGTTGTGTTTTTATTACCTTAGAATGAGCCAATTCTATCTACATACACCGCAGGTCCCCTTACAGTGAAGTCAACATTTAGCGGCATCATGTTTCTACAGGAGCCCTAAACGGACAAACTTCTCTAAGGAGCGCTAGCTACTCTCTGCTGTCTCAGACGACATCTTTGTCTTTGTCCATCTTTGTCCGTGTGAGATGGTGGTCCAGTGGGTTAAACCATGGAACTGATATGCAGAAGGTTGCTGGTTCGATACCAGCGGTCACCACCAGTGTGTCCTTGAGCAAGGCACTTTACTCCATGTCGCTCCAGGGGGATTGTCCCTGTAATAAGGTCCCTGTAAGTCACTTTGGATAAAAGTGTCTGCCAAATATGTAAATGTAAATGTAAATGTTTCATTCAGATTCAGATTCCATTGGGGCGAATGAAGCCTGGTTTCACGTTAGTGTCACACAAACAGTCTGCTCCGGCCCAGAGACACGATAGCACAGAGCAGATCATATGCGCAAGACGGCGCAGACCAGAAAACGAACAGATTCAAAAACATTTGAATTCTGCACAGTATGCTATATTTTAAAACGATATGGAGGGGAAACGGTTAGGGATCAGGAGAAAACTGTTGCTTTACTGAGCTCAGCGGCTTTGGCCGAGATGTGATATAAACTAAACGCTATTGGCTATTTTAAAAAAGGGGAAGAGCTGTTCAATATGTCCTGCCCTGTCTTCCCATTTCAGCGGAAATTACGTCAACACATTGAATAATGCTGCGCATTTCAAGGCATTTCAGTGCCTTTAAGACTGTTTCTTAAGAACTAGTTTGACCGATTAAAATGAGACCATGTAATTGACTTTAAAATACTTGGGACCATGCTTGAAGAAGAAAAAACAGTTCTAGACTAGACTAGCCTAAGCAGTTTATCCAACCTACAGCTCTTAAGTGCTTTATAAAGGTAGCAACAATTGATTCCAATAGAGTTTCCCATTAGCATAATGCTAAGCTAATGACACAGTTCTCCAATAAGCAAAAAAAAAAACTATATTTCAAAGGTATCTTAGTAAAAGCTCTTGCTTAGAGCTGCCTAACTTTACACTTGACATCTGTAAAGAAATCCGATGTCATCTTGCCGGGAGGACATTTCCTTTTCTTCTCTCTAATATTATCTGTATTATAAAGGACAAATAATTGTAGTAGATACTAGTGGATACATTTAGCTAAATCTGATACATTTCAGTATTTTGATTTATGCACGCACATAGTTCAAGGGTTTTGCTTTGTTATTATGCCTGTCATTGCAATTCCGTCTTTTCAAGTCTTCACGTTCGTGAAGGAAAAAAAACAACAACAACAACTTTGGTGTCACTCAGAGGGCGCTTGAGCTACTATTATAAGTGCAGCAGACATTAGTATTCAAGCTATTTGTGTTGTGCCCCAAATTTAGCAGTACGCAGGGCGCGCCGCGTGAAAACATCCATGCATGAAATAGCTCTCTAATTCTACCATTAGGAGAATTTATGCACGCAAATCTCAGAAATTCTTCACAGGTGTAATTATCGCTAATTAGCTATAGATATTATTTAGTTGCAGGCAAGGGAATGAGGACACAAATACAAAAACACAGTATGACTGTGGAAAAACATCAATAGATTTGTCTGATAAGGCTGAATATGTGCCTCTCTCTGGCACTCCACTGGTGACAGCAGTCATTAGTAGATATTAATCTTGCTTTAATAACTTGCCATTTCCCACAGGCTGCAGTTCTCCTGATGGTCTAACATTTCCCTCGCTCATGCCCTCTGCCAGGGACTTTCATCAAAATGACATTTACTCGGAAACACAACTTGTTTAATCACTTCTGATTGGAAAAAGGAAACTCTCTTTATTGCTTCCTGAGAAAAGAAAATTTTCCAGAGGCTGTTTCTTTATTGCAGTGAGTAGAGTAAACAAACGCAAACGCTGATTGGCTGACTCTTCCTATAGGGGAACTTTACTGTATCTTCGTATGATTTTAATTTTCACGATTTTAGTTTTCAAGTGTAGATTTTAATAGCTTTTTAAAGTGCAGGTTATATTTTGTTTTCTGTAGACTTTTTAACTTACCCTCTTTTGTAAATAATACATTGGAATAAGGGAAATTCTACTTTACACTATTTCCTAAACTTAAATTCATATTTTCTGTAACACTTTCATGCTACCATTCGGTATATCTTTGCCTTGAGACGAATTGGTATGCGTTTAACATTACAGCCGCATCCAGGCTGCATTTACCCTCCCACACACTTCGTGATTGAAACCACGTCACTTTGCAGGCGAGATCCTAGATACTTAAAGGTGTTCATCTTCATCAGGCCCTTGCCATTATCCATGATATTTCCATCAGACAGATTGGCCTCCAGGTATTCAGCTTTCTTGATGTTGATGCTGAGGTTTGTCATTCCATACCTGGACTTGGTGTTCCAGTTCTTCCCTGCTGGTGTCAGCATTAAGCAAGGCCAACAGGAGACCCTGTTGCAGGTCACATGTGTTGGTGTCCATGACTAGAATGAAGAGAAGTGGCGACAATCCTGAGCCTTGGGTGTACACCAACCTTCATAGGGAAGCTATCAGAAATTCCCGCTGTGTATCTTGCACAATTGCTGGTGTTCACGCAGAGCATTTGGACCCAGTTGATGAGCTGTTCAGGCACTCCATGGTCCCGTAGTGCATACCAGATCAACTGATGCGGCACCCGGTCAAAAGCCTTTTCGAGATCGAGGAAGGCTATTTGCAGCAGCTTCTTTTTCTCTCTGTGCTTTTCCATTAACATTCGTACTGCAAAAATCACATCAGTGGTGCTGCAGCGCTCTATAAAATCACGTCTTTCTTATAATAATAATAATAATAATAATAAAACAAATAACACTTTAGTTTAAGCTCCAATTCTCACTATTAACTAGTTGCTTATTAGCTTGTATATTATATTGGCGGTTTATTAGTACTTACAGTATAAAGCACATAATAATGTCTTATTCTGCATGACTATATTCTACATCCCTTAATCCTACCCAATACCTAATCTTAATAACTACTTTACTAACAGGGTTTGAAATTAACACCCACCAACCGTGGGCACAAATCAACTGTGGTGGGTAATGCTGTCAAATCACTTGCCAAATTACTTACTATGTTTACTCACTTTGCTTGGGAAGTTTGTGTAAGCCAAATCTGCGCATATTTAGCGCAAATACTCAGCTCGTGAGTCATCATGATATATTAAATGCAGCGCATTGCGCAGAATCTGCACATAGGCCCTATCAGGCTTACTTGAACGTACACGTCACTATACAACAAATAACGGCGCGCTTGTTCACTTGCATTGAAGCAAAAGCGAAGATTTAAAAAAACATAATATTGTGGCGATACTTGCCTGGGGTAACTAACAACAATGAAAAAAGGAAAGACCTGCCAAGCAACGAAGGAACCAAGAAAAGAAAATTAGAAGTTTTAATACCAAGGGGCAAGCTGGTCACTAGTGGATCGTCTTTGACTCAACAAACAATGTAATGTATTATGAGTACTGCAGGACATGCGCTTTGGAAAAACACAAAACAAACAATTTTGTACTGTAATGATCTGTTCTCCTAAAATAAATTTTTGGTGAAAAGTATGAGGATGAAAGAGCAAGGGAGGAGATTACAGGATTTAGTTTGAATAAGATATGAATGAATGCAATCCAAATTTTATAATATACACTATATTCCAAAAGTATTGGGACACCCCTCCAAATCATTGAATTCAGGTGTTCCAATCACTTCCATGGCCGCAGGTGTATAAACTCAAGCACCTAGGCATGCAGATGCTTTAACAAATATTTGTGAAAGAATGGGTTGCTCTCGTGAGCTCAGTGAATTCAAGCATGGTACCGTGATAGGTTTCCACCTGTGCAATAAGTCCATTCGTGAAATATCCTCACTACTAAATATTCCACGGTCAACTGTTAGAGGTATTATATAGTGGAAGCAATTGGGAACAACAACAACTCCATTTCAACCAGGCCATGTGAAATCACAGAGCAGGGTCAGCGCATGCCGAGGAGCAGAAGTCACCAACTTTCTGCAGAGTCAATAGCTACAGACCTCCAAACTTTGTGTGGCCTTCAGATTAGCTCAAGAACAGTGTGTAGAGAGCTTCATGGAATGGGTTTCCATGGCCGAGCAGCTGCATCCAAGCCTTACATCACCAAGTGCAATGCAAAGCATCGTATGCAGTGGTGTAAAGCACGCCGCCACTGGACTCTAGAGACGTGTTCTCTGGAGTGGCAATCCGATGGACGAGTCTGGGTTTGGCGGTTGCCAGGAGAACGAAACTTGACTGACTGCCTTGTGCCAAGTGTAAAGTTTGGTGGAGGGGGGATTATGGTGTGTGGTTGTTTTTCATGGATTTGGCTTGGCCCCTTAGTTCCAGTGAAAGGAACTCTTAATGCTCTTAAACGGAGACTACCCTGCTCTCGGTTACTGAAGCACAGAGACTGGCAAAAGCAGCTTCCAAATCCACAGTACTTGTCTTGCTGGATCTGTCTGCTGCTTTTGACACAGTCAACCATCAGATCCTCCTATCAACACTCATGAAGATGGGCATCTCAGGAACTGCACTCCAGTGGTTCAAGTCTTACCTCTCAAGTAGGTCCTTAATGGTGTCGTGGAGGGGTGAGGTGTCTAAGTCACAACATCTAGCTACTGGGGTTCCCCAGGGCTCAGTGCTTGGACCACTTATCTTCTCCATCTACATATCATCCTTAGTATCTGTAATCCAGAAACATGGCTTTTTCTATCACTGCTATGCTGATGACACTCAACTCTACTTCTCATTTCAACCAGATGATCCTACAGTTGCTGTTCGTATTGCAGTCTGCCTGACAGACATTTCTGGCTGGATGAAGGACCATTACCTTCATCTTAACCTTGCGAAAACCGAACTGCTTGTGGTCCCAACCAACCCAGCGCTTCATCACAATTTCTCCATTCAGCTAGGTTCATCAACCATAACTCCTTCCAGGACAGCCAGGAACCTTGGAGTTGTGATTGATGATCAGTTTAACTTCACTGACCACATTACTGCAACAGCCCGGTCCTGCAGATTTGTGTTATACAACATTGGGAAGATTAGACCCTTCTTATCAGAGCAGGCCACACAACTCCTGGTCCAAGCTCTTGTTCTCTCCAGAATGGACTATTGTAATGCTCTCTTAGCGGGCCTTCTGGCATGCACTATCAAACCCCTGCAACTGATCCAGAATGCAGAAGCAAAGGTGCTCTTCAAAGAGCCGAAGAAAGCCCACGTCACACCTCTCTTCATCAGTTTGCACTGGCTGCCAATAGCCGCTTGCATCAAATTCAAGGCACTAGTGCTTGCCTAAAAATCAACCACAGGCTCTGCACCAATATACCTAAACTTGCTTGTTCAGATTTATGCACCCTCTAGAAGCTTGTGTTCTGCAAATGAACGACGCCTCGTGGTGCCATCCCAAAGAGGCACAAAATCACTCTCAATGACCTTTTCCTGGGCCATTCCCACCCGGTGGAACGACCTGTCTATCTCAATTCGAGCAACCAGTCTTTTCCAGACATCTTTTCCAGCAGCACCTGACCAATTAAGACTAGCACTTAACTAACTTAACTATTCTATTAGTGTTCTTTTTATAAAAACAAAACAAAAAAACTGTGTCTGTGTAAGGTAATTGCGACTTTTTATCTTTACAATTCAGACTTTTTTCCTTGCAAATCTGATAAAAAGTCAATTGTGAGATAAAATGTTGCATTATCTTCTATTATTATTATTATTATTATTATTATTATTATTATTTATTTATTTATTATTCAGTGGCAGAAACAAGCCTCCATACTACTTGCACCATTATTGTTGTGAATATGTAAAAATGAATATTGTAAAATCCTTCAGAATATTTGTCGAAGACAGTTTTTAAACCACTGCAGTTCATCAGATTGGACTTCTGATTCAAAACCTCATAGCTACTGACTGTTTGATAACAAGACAATAGGGAAATGCTTTTACTGCCTGTTCTGTAGAGGTTCTTCAAAGCTTTGTCACAATGTTATTTCTTACATTGACATTTTGTGTGATTCGGCATGCCTCAACCTGCCGTTTAAAGGGTAAATTATGAAGAAAGCTGTTGTTAAGAAAAGGAAAGATTGACGCAGTGACGTGAAAGATACACAGAAACAGTTGGAGGAACTTAAGATTCAGTTCAGCTGAGGTTAATCCTCCATAATCTGCTAAAAACAAACAAACACAAGAAATTAAGAAATGTAAATGGCAGGCCAATCCTCTCGACGACCCTGCTGTTTCCATGGAGTGCAGGCGTTATGGGTAGTTTACATAAACCCAAGTGTTCAATCAAGAGCAGACAAGGAGAAAGCTGAAAAGGAATGTTCACAATTCCGTGAGGATGCTACTGTATGTCAGACTTTTCCCCCCATCTCCCACTTTTCCCCCTTTAAGGCTTCAGAAAGAACAATGGTTGCTCATACATTACAAATCTTGTCAGGCACAGAAAAATCTCTCTTTTTTTGAAGGTGACTTTATAAATCATAGAGTTTTTGAACATAACAAAGGCGCTCTCTCAGTTTTTCATTACCTTTGAAGGTCACTGTGTGCTTACATTGAGAGAGGACTCTGATCTTACCTTAGCATGATTCCATTAGAGCAGAAAGCTTGTGTTCATCGCTACTCTGTGCGATTTGACGTGATAAAGCTTGCTTTTCAGCTGTGCACGCTATGTTGGCACTGATGGTGATTAAATCTGAAGTTTCAGGGCTTGTTTCTATTATAACAATATTTTATTCTAGGAACTGTTGTGGGAGATGTGAATGAAAACTAATGGCACTGATGTAAACTCATTTATGACTAGTAAAAAGTCCACAGGTCTAGGTGTAGATAAAGTATCGCCAGGAACATCCATCAGGAAGATGATGATGATGATGATGATGATGGTTGTTCCTTGTGTACTTGGCAGAATATGTTAGCCATATAAAAGTCATATGATATATGAGGCTTCCAAGTGAAAGAGAGCTGATCTTGGATCAGGACCACACCATTTGTTTAATCATAAAAAAAGTAAAGAAACAAGATGCCTTGAATTTTGAATAATGTGGTGCATAAACAGGAAGAGGATTTGGCCTTTATAAATGTTAAGTTCCCACTAGTGCAGTGTATTCTTATTCTTCTTCTTATTATTATTATGTCATTTTAACACAAAATTGACAGCAAAATGAATTATTTTTTTTTTTACTAAAAAAAATATTTAGCCTTTTTGATAAGGCTAAATATCATTTAAAATACTACTACTACTACTACTACTAATAATAATAATAATACATTTGTATGTATATGTATAGGCACTCATATGTGTTTGTGAATGAAACCACATTGTCACTCATACTACTACTACTACTACTACTACTACTACTACTACCACCACTACTACTACTACTACTACCACCACTACTACTACTACCACTACTACTGCTAATATTAATACTTTCACTACTACCACCACCACTACTACTACTACTACTACCACCACTACTACTAATACTAATACTTCCACTACTACCACCACTACTGCTAATACTAATATTACCACTACTACCACCACTACTAATACTACCACTGCTACCACCACTACTGCTAATACTACCACCACCACCACTACTAATACTACCACTAATACTAATGCTAATGCTACCACCACTACTGCTAATATACCACCACCACCACCACCACTACTACTACTACTACTACTACTACTACTACTACCACCACCACTACTACTACTACTACTACTACTACCACCACCACTACTACTACTACCACTACTACTGCTAATATTAATACTTTCACTACTACCACCACCACTACTACTACTACTACTACCACCACTACTACTAATACTAATACTTCCACTACTACCACCACTACTGCTAATACTAATATTACCACTACTACCACCACTACTAATACTACCACTGCTACCACCACTACTGCTAATACTACCACCACCACCACTACTAATACTACCACTAATACTAATGCTAATGCTACCACCACTACTGCTAATATACCACCACCACCACCACCACTACTACTACTACTACTAAAACTTCCACCACTACTACTACTACTACCACCACCACCACCACTTCTACTAATACTACTAATACTAAAACCACCACTACTACTAGTAATACTACCACAAGTTCTACTAATACTAATATTAGTAATACTACCACTACTACTAAGAAGAAGAAGTGAATGGAGTAACATCCAGATCATGGGGTCTGTGCCTGTGCCATCTCTCAATCTTCACAACATGCAGTAAAGATGCTGTCATATTCTTTTGCTGATTTATGCTTTAAGTTGTTTATGCTTTGTGTGTGTGTGTGTGTGTGAGGCGCTACATGCATCAGTCCATCTGAGGAGTGAGTCAGTGGTTCTCACTTCAACACCACAGAGAGCTAGAGGGATATATTTTCTTTCTCCCCATCAGCTGTGGTTTGGAGGAATTCTTGTGGATTCCCTCAGTCTTTGTTGTGCGATAGAGGGATGTGCAGCTGAGAGGGGTGATATCTGAGATGATTCCATAGGGAGGAGTGCTGTCCATGCCACAGCGGTCATGAAACATTACAGGTGATGACACTTGCTCGAGTCTCTCATCACTGTGCATTTGTTTGGCTATGTATTTGTGGCTCCATGCAGATCCTTAATGGCCGCCTGCACTGCAGCTGCTGAGAGCCGCAGCATACGCATGCTGCCCGTAATTGAGTTTGTGCGAGGCAGCAACAGATTGTGATTTGGAGAAGAGAGGCGGGACATGGCGGATACCAGGGTCTCTCTGGGGATGTGGTGGGCTCGAAGAAAGCCATATGCACCTTAAACTTTCCAAGAAAATGTTCTGTGTCTAAGCTGTGCGTAATCTTCAGAATTATGGAGACTAATTTAAGCTCTTAATAAACATTTCAAATGGGCTGGAGGTTTTTCAGGAGGCAGGGAAAATGATGGAATGACGGCACACATGAAATCCCAGCAAATCTCCAGCTGGGTAGGCTAGTTGGAGAAGAGATTTTGCACTAAAATGAAAAGTTTTCACATTTCAGGAGAACACATTGGTCTGGATCAGGGGGTTGTCAAACTTTTTGATGTCAAAAAAGATATGATGATCTCCTAATAAAGTAACGCGTTCCTAGTATATTTTATTTTATAAATATTTATTTTTATTTATTTACTTGTTTGTTTATTTACTTTTTTTATTTACTTTTATTATTTTTAAATTAAAAATGTACCTTAGTCCAGGAACCCTAGCCTGAACCTTGAGTAGTCTGACAAAGCAACAATGGTTCAACCAATAGCATGAGTTTGGAGGTGGGGCTATGTTTTACTGACCAAAGCTTTAAAGGGGACCGGTTATGCTCCTTTTTACAAGATGTAATATAATTCTCAGGTGTCCCTAGGATGCGTCTGTGAAGTTTCAGCTCAAAATACCTCACAGATAATTTATTATACCATGTTGTAAATGCCCATTTTAGAGTGGAAGGAAAAACATGCTATTTTTGTGCATGTATCTTTAAATGCAAATGAGCTGCTGCTCCCCGCCCTGCTTTCCAGAAGAGGGCGGAGCCTTTACAGCTCGTGGCTCGGATACTCCAATACACCTCGCAGCAGTCTGTAGCATGATGAAGTATTTGATTGATCAAATACGTAGTTGATGCTGTAACGCATGCTCGGTGGTATATTTGGACGATGTGATAAGCGCATGCTGTAATAACTGCAATTTTGCTTGTTTCGTTATTGTATATATCTGTAATGCTCTCGTTTAATGAATAAAGTAAATGGTTCATTGGTTTAACATGCATGTCCTGTAGTAGGTTCCGATTACATCATGAAAGTTTAAACACGCATGCAGTGATGACCTATTATATTTTATACGCTAAACAAATTACAATATTTTATAAAATCTGTATGGCATATAGCATCTTTGCAACTTTGTTTAACAGGATATATTAATGGTTAATTAAGTGTTAGCAGTATAACTTGATGTCAATGAAAAAAGCTTTAATGTTTAAATTCATCCACCACGATAGCCATAACATGTTTTTCTCCCTACTGGCGGCTTCAATTTTGATTTACTGGATATGTATTTTGCATTTAATCTCCGATGACACTACCCACATTAGTGTTGTATTATTGTAATTCATTAGCTATTATAAGTTTAAAGCACTGTAACATGATAGATATGAAGAAGTTTCATTATAAAGTTAATTAGCATATCCATCACTCTGGCGGTGTTAAGTGGAAAAACGTCTCATTTCTTGTCTGTTTTTATCCGACATGTAATTTCCCATATATGTAAAATTCCGTATTTGAATTTTGTGTATGTTGATTTTTTTTATTATTCTAATAAAGCCAAGATAAACATTTTCAACATTTAAAAATGACATTAAAATAAAAGAAAATATGGGTTTACATGGCTAATAATTCCCCAGGCAAGTCAAATACATTTTTATTCATTAGTTGCTTTTCACACCATCGTCTAAAATGCTCAAAACAATACCATAACTACTGTCATACATTCAATTTAAAAATATCTAGAAGGAAAAAAGTCTGCCTAGATAGAGATTTAGCGCTCTCTGGATAATTGTTTTCGTTGTATTAATATTAGCTACTTGACATTTGTTGGACATTGGGATGTATATATCGGATAACAGACACAGGATTGTTTTTCTTCTTGTCGTCTTCATTTATTAAATCTGTTATGATATAAAAAATTTTGTCGTGTAGGCTATAACAGCGAGTGCGATATATATTTGTTTCAGGAACGAATAAATGCAGAATATATTTTACATAACTATGAAAATACCACAAGAAGACTAGACATTAGACTGTAACATTGATCCACTGGAGGCAAGCTTTAAGAACCCATGTCCAGTTTAATTTCATCCAAACGTGAACAAATACCAAATAAACAAAATACCTGACCTGACCGGGCTTGACTTGAAACTACCATGACCATGACCGAATCACCAACAGTGGTATACAGGAAAAAATACTAGACAAGGGAACAAGGCAGACATGAGGGCTTAAATACACAGATGCTGCGTCCCAATTCGCCTACTTATACTACGACCTAAAAGTATGTACTCTTTTTGTGAAGAAAAAGTACATACTTTTGAGTGTGTAGCAGAAGAGTATGCAAGCTTTGGGACATACTACTTCGTCAATTATAGCCACGTTTCCACCGCAGGAACTTTCCCCAGGAACTAGGAACTTTGGGGTGGTACTCAGTGTGTTTCGACCGCAGGAACCAGGGTCTAAATGAAGTTCCGGGTAAAGATTTCCCTCTCCGAACGGCCCGAGGTAGTACTTTTTCAAAGTTCAGGAATTTTGGGGGGTGGGACTTGGGCGCTGAACATGCTGATTGGTTGAACTCACGCAGCATTTTATTTCAACCGGCATTTTTAAAAGTCTTTTGCGAGGTTCATTCTGCGTTCAGTAAATATCAGTCTTGCTCTTTCTGTCTGATGGCGCGCGTTCGTTTCAGCCATCGCACGGTCAATGTCCGTAATAGCTGATAATAACCTACGTTGTCTTATTTTAAATCTAGCTTTACGAGCTTTCAGAATACGCTTTAGTATCAGTGCTCGTCTCTTTGATTTGACAAAAATGATTCCTGTCCGTCGCGCCGCGCGCAGTCCTACATCACCGGACTAATTTGCCTAATCTTCACGGTACTTTAGACCGAAGTCGAAATGCAGACAGTAGCAGGTCTGGGGGAAAAAAGTTCCTGTAAAAAAAGTTCCTGTAAAAAAAGTTCCTGTAAAAAAAGTTACTGTAAAAAAAGTTACTGTAAAAAAAGTTCCTGGTACAAATTGTTCCGGGTAATTTCGGTGGAAACGGGGCTTATAACGGACTCTGTCACTTAGTTATGTGCATCCCGTCACCGTTTAAACTGCCCTGTCAATAATTTTGTCACAGTTAAAACCCTCCACATTCAGTTTAATTTTCTACCGTATCGGAGAGAAATGTAGTAGAATGTTGATCTGTCGTTTTTTTTTTTGGTTTTAATGTGAGCTATTCTAAAGATTTTTTTCCTGACCCTTCGTTCTCAAAAACAGAGTGACAGACACTCACAGAGGTCTGCTTCCCTGCTCCCAGCAGACGGGCTAACCTTGTGGCCTCCATTCTCTCCTCGCTCTCATCTCCTTCCTTTCCTCTCATCCTCTGAGAACAAAGGAAGCACTGAAGGAAGGAGGGGAGGAGGAGAGCATAGGGGACACGAGCAGGTCAGCTGAGATGGAAAGGTGTATAACCCAGTTTTTTTTTCCTCATGAACTTTTGGAATATCATATTAGAAGGGCTGCCTTCAAACACATCGATCAGCAGTGCAACAAAAGCTCCTCTCGCCTGAAAACAATCAAACCTGTCAGTGACTCTTTCAGTCCACTGACTTTTAATGTTGAATTACACTTCACTGAATTCTAAACATTTCTTGGAGTTTGAGGTTGTGCGTTTGGCAGCTGTCAAGTAAATTATTGATGTGAGGTAGGAAAATAGGTTTCATGTTCTTTCAGATAACTTTTATTGAGTCAGATAGAGCTCTGCTGTGGATTTCAATGTCTTCTCTACATCATAGGGTGACTATAAATGAAAACGATGCTGATTAAGTTCTTTAATTATTTCTTTTCACACCAAACGCTTCTTACATAGCAAGTATTAGCACACCTGCTTGTGTGTGTGGGCGTATGTCAGCATAATAGACTACAACGATTAATGTAGCTCTGAAAGTGAAAACAAATGACATTTTGTTCGGTTGTGTTTTGTTAGCTCCACGTCTCTGTAGTCAAAGATTTCTCCCTCATTGACTTTGTTTGAGGAATGAAATGTATTTCATTGTCGCCCAGTTGTTAGTGTTTGATCGTTTGCAATGAGATAAACAGATGTCAATTACGAAGACCCAAATACAAACAAAGAGAAATGAGGCTGTAATGAAGAATGTTCATTTGTCATTTGCTAAAGGAACAAATTATGGTAATGGCAAACACAAACTTCTGCTGTGATTTGTTGTGGAGGGAGGGGGTGTAGGTCATTCCTGTTATGTAGAACATTTTAAACTCGTGAACTTGAGAGAAGCATTAGTGTTGTTGTCCGGTCAAATATGGTGTCACTTTCTGGATAATTGTGTTTGAGAAACTAGCTTTATGATGTCACATTGGAACTAGCATTATGATGTCATAAAGAAACTAGCTTTATGATGTCACTTAGGAATAGCTTTGTGATGTCACTTAGGAAATAGCTTTATGATGTCATTGAGAAATAGCTTTATGATGTCACTTAGGAAATAGCTTTATGATGTCACTTAGAAACTAGCTCGATGATGTAATTTAGGAACTAGCTTGATGATGTCACTGAGAAACTATCTTTATGATGTCATTTAGAAACTAGCTTTATGATGTCACTTGGGAACTAGCATTATGATGTCATAAAGAAACTAGCTTTATGATGTCGCTTAGGAACTAGTGTTAATTTTGTCACCTTTTTTTAATTTAGTCTTAGTCTTAGTCTTGTGCCAAATGTCCTTGTTAGTTTTAGTCATATTTAGTCATTCACATATCTTTTTTTTGTTAGTCAAGTTTTAGTCGACTAACCCCCGGTTTCACAGACAATGCTTAAGCTAATCCTAGACTAAAATGCATGTTTGAGCTATTTTAACTGAAAGAATCTTGCACTGACAAATCTTAAAATATGTCAGTGGCATTGTTTTTTCTCAAGATGCACACCAGTAATGTTTTTTTCATGGGGACGTTTATAAAAGTTACTTAAATGTCCTAATTGAACTAAGGCCTAATCCTGGCTTAGTCTAAGCCCTGTCTGTGAAACCGGGCCTAAAAGTCTCATCATTTTAGTCTAGTTTTAGTCAAAAGACAACTCAAGGTATCTTAGTCAAGTTTTAGTCGACTAAAAGTCCCGTCATTTTAGTCTAGTTTTAGTCAAAGGAAAACTCAATATATTGTGTGGCAAAATAAGTTACATAAAATATATATAACCTGCATAATGTATGAGCCACAACACCATAGCTAACTGGTTGATTTACAGCATAGATGCCTAAAATCATCATTACCTTTTGAGACGATGGGCACAAATATCCATTTCGATCTCGATTCAGTATGAATTCATATGTATATATTCTACTGTACATATAAGGAAAAATAAGTTTGCCTTTTAGCACTATTTTAATCTTTGTTTGGGGTTAAATTATATTTGCTTGCATTCATTACTATTCACATTCACATTATTAACATTTAAACATTTCACAAATAAGCAAGCAGTTATGATCTGTAATACTTTTTTGAGCAACTAGACTACATGTGTATTTATTAAAGAGCCATACAGGCACCAGTGGGTAATGGCATTACAAATTAAAATTGTATTTTTCCAGCCACAAAATGACTCAAATTTGCCTCTTTGCATTGGAATTCTCTGTTTTATCTCATGATGAAAAAGTAGAGACGATTGTAGACGAAAATGAAGAGAGATTTTATCTTAGTTTTTATTTTATGCAAAACATTTTAGTCTCATCATTTTTCGTCAACAATAATGCATGTTAATTTAGTCCTAGTGAGCGTTTTTGGACATTGGTGCAGTCTCATCATCGTCTCGTCTTCGTCATGGAAAAAAAGGTCGTTGACGAACATAACTAGCTTTATGATGTCACTTTAGGAACTAGCTTTATGATGTCATTGAGAAATAGCTTCATGATTCCACTTAGGAAATAGCATTATGATGTCACTTAGGAACTAGCTTTATGATGTCACTTAGGACATAGCATTATAATGTCATTAAGAAACTAACTTTATGATGTCACTTAGGAACTAGCTTTATGATGTCATTGAGAAATAGCTTCATGATGCCACTTAGGAAATAGCTTTATGATGTCACTTAGGAACTAGCTTTATGATGTCACTTAGGACATAGCATTATAATGTCATTAAGAAACTAACTTTATGATGTCACTTAGGAACTAGCTTGATGATGTCACTTAGGAACTAGCTTTATGATGTCACTTATGAACTAGCTTTATGATGTCACTTAGGAACTAGCTTTATGATGTAACTTAAGAACTAGCTTTATGATGTCACTTATGAACTAGCTTTATGATGTCACTTAGGAACTAGCTTTATGATGTAACTTAAGAACTAGTTTGATGATGTCCCTGAGAAACTACCTTTATGTTGTCATTAAGAAACACATTTTGTGATGTAATTAAGAAACTAGCTTGATGTCATTAAGGAACTATCAGTTATTCAAGAAATATTACCAAAGACTAACTGAATTAAAAGTGAAATTGAGGACACAGGGAAATTTTACAGGAGATAATATTAAAGGAAAAAGAAAATGCAAAACAAAAAAAGTGTTTCATTCTAGAATGACAAATTGTGAAATTATTTTAAATTCACCTTTACAACAAAATTCATGTAATATCTCTTTAGATAGAAAACCAACTAATATGTTTTCAATCATTAAACAATATTTTATTATTTTATCCAGTGTATCCACAAATACTCCACAATATACTTTTTGGAACACTGTACCTGTGTTTGATGGAGATATAAAATGTGAACAGCAGGAGAGACCCAGGTTTAAGTGTATGTGTCTGCCAGCAGAGGACGAAGGACATCAATCCATTTCAGTGTCATCTAATCCGAGACTTTCTCTGTCTGACGTGTGCTGACGGAGCGGTCGGAGAGGATTACCCAGCCTCCATGGTCCCAACTTTGCTCTTTGCAGTCTGGCCCACAGTTCACCTTCAGGTGACCGGCTGTCTGTGGGCGGGGAGTTTGTGTGGCGGTTAGTGTGTGCGATGATCTGTCCTGTCCTCCAGTGTTTTTTTTTTTTAAACATGCGGCATGTGTGTTCAGAACTGCAAAGAAACCATTAACACACGTCATGCAACCAACAAGGTACGCGCTGTGGTTAAATGAATGATGTATGAGGGAACAGATGTTGGCAGCATGCTGGACCGAACTCTTAGAGTAACCATGGCCCATACTGACAGAAATCATCATCATATGGGTAAACGCACATATGGAATCTGCTATAGCTGGGCGAATGCAATATTGTATGTAATTTCCCTCAATACCAAGATTAATTAGAAATTCATACATATCTGATAGATTAATTGGGTTAATTTGTGTATCTAAACCCAAACAACTCCCTATTCACATTTATTTACACAGCTAATTTAGTTTTTTCCATAATTTGTAGTCGTTCTGCTAATTAACAATCACTTTAATCCTTCCATTTTTCGAATGCGATAATGTAAAACCGTTCATAGCATTTGTTCTTCCTCCTGTAAGTCTCCTCTTCTTTCGCCATAGGCGATTCACGGTTTTATCTAATGGCTTATGCAAATGGAAAAACTCTGAAGGGTGATGTTTGTGCAACGCTGGTCATTAAATCGTAGTTTAGCCATCATGAAAAACTATGGAAACCAAGTGCAGTGAAGAACTGTTTAACAAAAAGCTGTTAAATATTCACACAGTGCTTTGCTCTTCGCATAGAAATCAGATCTGTTAACACTGTGCTCTGCCTACTCTCATTTTCATGAAAGTGTATGAAGATGATTATCGCAGATCTCGTACCCAGTACAGTTGATGGTCAATAAGAACATTGGTGACCCCTGTGATTGGATCAACACTTGTTGATTTAATTAAATGGCTGGACCTGTATGGGGCAGGATCATGTAGCTAATAAGACTGGATGAGACCGAATACATCAGCTCTTGTTGAGCTCTTGGAGAGAATAATTATTGCATAGCTTATGTAAAAATACATAAAAAATCAATGCTATCATGCATGCTAACCTTTCAAGTGGTTTTGTTCCTCTTTTATACCTATATTAGCTGAACAAACTTCCTCCAAATGGCTTTCTTGGCAAGACCTTACCTGTTAAAAAATTCAGCGGTTTCTTGATGCGCCGAACCCTCCTTTCCCAATGTGGTTTCCTCAAAAATCTCAACACCACCTCAAGCTGTTCTTCCTCAGTTTTTGAGCTTCTTCCAAGAATTTATTTTCCCTCCCTTTCAATTCTGTCATTATTTACTCACCCTCCTGAGTTTCAAACAGGTACAACTCTCAAATCTCATTTACACCTCCTCATATTCATACTTGGCACATCATGTTCGGTTATGTGAGAACCTATGAGAACCACAGTTTAGCATCACTGGCATCAAACCTGCCAAAATGTTGAATAAGAGTTTGAATTAGGACGCGTTTCCTTTTGTTTTCCATTGAGAAAAAAGTCAAGCAAACTCTTTTTTTTTTTGGTGTGCTGCATGAAATGCCAAAGGCCTAGCTCATGAATATTTAAATAGGATTGTAACGGAGTTTGTTCGTGTGGGAAGAAGGAGGCGGGAACCGGCGAACATTCAACAACTTTAATAAAACAAATGAACACAAAATGAAAGTAAAAGCGGCAGCCCCTCACGGACGACTACCGCGCACACACATAACAAAACGAAAACAAAACACAAATTAAAATCCAGGCCTGGTCCTCTCTCGTCCTTCACTCGTGTCGCTCGTCCTTATATGCCTCCGGGCTCCCTCATGAGAGGACTCGAGACCGGTGTGCCTCGCAGGTGACGTTCATTCTCAATCACGCACACCGATCTCTCTCACTCCTCCCATGTCTCTCGCTCGTCCACCTCGCCACAAGGATATGTAAATAAAAAAATAATATGACCTTTATATTGTCTTGATAAATACATATTGATCCTGAAAGTATTTTAACCCTCATCCTAACCATTTGCTCATTTCCAAGTCCAAACTATTTAAACAGTAGTATTACAATTAGAAATATCCAAAGCAGCTTTTTTTTGTTACGTATTATGTCCAAACATGAGCTACACTACCACTACACTAAAACAATTTTTTATGCTATTTCTATTAATCAAAGAAAAAACTGTCACAGTTTCCACACAAAATCCAGCACAACAGTTTTCAGCTTTGCTTTTTCAATATTTCTTGAGCACCAAGTCAACATATTAGTATGATTTCTGAAGGACCAAGAGACCAAGTCTCTGATGTCCCCAGAGAGTGTATGTGAAGTTTTAGCTCAAAATACACCACATATAAATTTGTTATAGCATGTTAAAATTGCCACTTTTGGGGGGTGAGCGAAAATGTGCTGTTTTTGTGTGTGTCCCTTAAAATGCAAATGAGCTGGTGTTCCCGGCCCCCTTTCAAGAAGAAGGAAGAGCTCCAAGAGCTCATGCTCTGGTGTCAGGACAATCTCACACACTGAAAATGTCAAAGACTGTCAGTAGCGGTGGAGATAGAACAGGTATAGTTTAGTTTAATTACGGTTATAACTTATGTTGTCATCTTGTTTTTATTAGTACAAGCCTGTTGTAGCGGACCCTGTCTGAATGATGGCCAAAACTTTACTGATGAGTTTTATGAAGTTTATTGTACTTCACACAAAAGATGAAGCATCTGTTTTCGCTCCATAAAATCGCTGTATAGGAAGTGCAAATTAAAGTCTTGTCCATAAACTCTATCTCTCCCTTTCATTATCATCAACATACACAGCAAATTACACAAAAACACTTCTTACACTAGCAGTAAACAAATATATGCAGACCTTATGCCTTTTTGGCTGGTAAACTTAATATCCGTAAAACAACCCCGATAAACTGTAATAAAATGCGCTCTCCCTTTCATTAATGCCGTGACCAGTATCGCTCTATAAGCTGGATCCTGAACAGTTGGTACTGATAAATCCTTGTGTAACAACTTTTTAACAAAACCTGTTTTGTTTTGTGCCTTTGTGTTGACCCTCGTTCACAAAGCAGTCTGGTGTAAAATGATTCGCGCAGACAGCAATTTAAGTATGTGGGGGCGCATTCTCTTCAAAAACAAAATGAATCCACTGCGTCTTCAGCGGCTCCGATGTCTGCAGTACATGAAGACATGTTATTTTCACTCTTACATCCAAAAACAAAACACCTGAGTTTCTTACGAGACAACTCGTCTATGCTCGTACGCCGTGAATGGGTGAAAATAACAGCGTTTCGACGGCATGGCAACAACACTACTAACAACTCTTCCTCTTCTCTAAAGCAGCCCAACATGGCCTCACCCCCTTTGTTGCATGTTACCGGGGGCAGGGTTTATGTAAATTGTAGGGTTTGTGATGTCACCAGCCCAGGAAGAAGCTCATTGTAGTCCCAACCAGCCGTTTGTTGTAGTCCTTAAAGGAACACGCCAACTTTTTGGGACTTTGGCTTATTAACTGTATTCCCCAGAGTTAGATAAGTCCATGCTGTGTGCTGTGTAATATCATTGCGCCTGCTGCATCCATTGTACGGCTTAAAGTTCCATAATTATTATGCAGGAATGAGAGTATAGTTCCTAGACATATCGGTCTAGAAAATCACAACTTTTAATTTTCCGTCGTTCTTAGTACATGATGTAACTATACACATCACAACATGTATAAAGGAAAATGTTGCCATTATTTAGTAGGCTGGTGGTCCAGTGGGTTAAACCATGGAACTGACATGGAGAAGGTTGCTGGTTCGATCCAAGGCACTTTACTCCATGCTGAGCAAGGCACTTTACTATATGCTGCTCCAGGGGGATTGCCCCTGTAATAAGGGCACTGTAAATCGCTTTGGATAAAAGCGTCTGCCAAATGCAGAAATGGAAATGGAAATAGGCTAGCTGGAGCCATTTACCTCCAGTCTTTGTGCTAAGCTAGGTTAGTGGTGGGTGCGTAAGACAGAATTATGGCACGCATGGAGATGAGAATGGTATGCATGGACTTATCTAACTCTGGGGGATATGGCGAATAAGCTAAAGTCCTAAAAAGTCGGTGTGTTCCTTTAAAAAGCGATTTCTTGAAAAGAAAATATCTTCCTTTGCATTGAACTTTGAGCGTTGTAACTTTGCAGATGTTTTTTATGCTCAAACAGCAACATTACACACCAACTAAAATTGAAAAAAAGTGAAATCATAATCAAGAACCCCTTTAAATTGAAATAATATTTCACAATATTACTAATTTCACTGTATTTATCAAATAAATGCAGCCTTGGTGAGCACAGAAGACTTCTTTCAGACAGATTAAATGTCACAGTAACTGGAGAAATGTTGCCTGAATTAGATGCATTCCTGCCGCAAGCTAATTCATAAAGTGGCGGGGACGAAATCAGCCATGGCAAAAAAAGTAGTGACATGTCCAACCCGTCCAGTTAGTAAATGACGCCTTTGTGTGGAATTTCTCCAAGTAAATGCCTTTCATTAAAAAGCTATCGAGATCACACATGATTCTTCTTCCAGGAAAAGCCCCATCTGTCCCCACAACTCGACAAGCCATAAATTCAGTCCACAGCCGGAGAATGTTCGTTAATGGCATCCAAACAAAGTAAAACAGTGATGTTGTGACTCAACAGGAGGAGGGGGGTAAAATCGACCATCTCATTTAGAGCAAGACCCCGCAGTAATGGATCAGATGAACTTCATCCAATCAGAGAGCAAATAATTACACAGAGAAACATTCATCCCCATCTGAAAGGAAAAAGACCACAAGAAAACAAGGGGGACAGATAATGAAGATTCTAAAATGAGATGGCTTTATGCATAGAGTACAAATGAATGGCGTTATTAAAGAGAGCATGCATTGCTTTCATGGCCGGCCTTGCAAGAAGAAGTATGCCTCTTTTATGGCAAATGAAAGCAAAATTAACTAATGAAGAGAAGATGAGCTTCTCATAACATAATGATCTCATAGAGCGGCTTCAATTACACTTTAGGATGCGAGTGGTGCAGTGTTTTCAAGATGTAGTTGTTCTCAGAGCCATTTCTCTTCGGGATGACCAGCAAAGGAAATGCAAGTGATGCAACCTTTTGCAATTATAATTTCTTAATTATATATTCTTTGAGAGAGATAATTATTTATTCAAATATTGTATTTAATATATCATAGCATTAAGGACAAGCGCCAGGTCTTTGACGTCAGTTTGTGGCATTAAAACTGGAAGTTGACTGGAACCCCTGCCCGAATGGATTGGGTTGTAGCTCTTGCCTAAATATAAATGTCTTATCTGCCCTGCAGTCTGTGTGCCGTTCGGATCAGTGAATCTAAATAGAATCTCAGAGTGCTTGACACTGTGTTGATAGTGTTTATAGAGAGGGCAACAGAGGACAAGGACCGGGTACGACCGTATGCTTTGACTTTAGCAAAGTAGTATATTTGTTTCTTTTGGATACTGGATATGGAAAAAAGACAAGTCTCATTCACTAATAATTCCTATAACTATAATAATACTTATCTGTGTGATACTTTTACAACACTTCAATAAACAAGAAGTAAAGGGGTCATGAACTGCATTTACATATTTTTTTTAATAATGTTCTTTGATGTCCAATGTTAAAAATGTTATTGACCTTCTCTTTGAAACACTTTGTTTTAGGGGTGAAACGGTACACATATTTGTTCGGTGTATGTGTTTACCTAACGGTACAGAATGCAATCTTTAAAAGTTAACAGTAGGCTTGTTTTACGCGTGGAACATACTTCAATCTGAGTTTCCACACAAACATATTAAAGGGGTGGTAAAACACATTCTTTCGAAGGCTTGATTGTGTTTGTGGGGTGCACTGTAACGTGTGTTCATGCTTCGTTTTTAAAAAAATTGCATTATTTTTCATATATTTTACCTTTATTCTACACTGCTCTGTCCCTCCTTGTAAAAACGGTCTGATGGTTTCCGGGTTCTATGAAGCCAGTCCCTCAAAAATACGCAATGGGCTCAGTTTTGGTTAGCTGGCCCAGTGTGTTGTGATTCGCTAACCGCCTAGTGCACGTTTGTAGGAAACGTCACGCCCCTTACCTTTACCGGTAGACTGTGCTTTGGTTAGTAACAATGGCGTCAATAAAACCATACCAATTTAAACCCCGAATCAGACCCAGACAATTTTAGTGAAGATGATCGAGCAGAACCTGTTTAGTCCTCAAGAGCCTCAAGACTGCGAATCTATAGTGATCGCTACTGAATGGCACCGTTACTTTTGTATTTTTAGAACGATTATAGCCAAATATCTGCCGCAAGAACGAACACTAAACATTGGCTTTACTATAGTATCCAAATCAAACACAGAACCATGTTTAGCATGCCTGTAGATAAACAATACATAAAAGCTCTAATCAAAGAATAATTTACACTAATGCTAAGTTTGCTGTTGAGATTTTAAAAAGTTTGTAACGTTAGGTGTTTGTCGGATAACGTTAAGTATGAATGAGCATTTAACAAACTGGTTTGCAGAACCGCGTTGTCATCTGTGTACTTCCTTGCTACAACGTACAATTAACAATACGAACTATTACAGGAAAACACATAGACGAAAATTAAATCATACTTACAGGTTGTGGCCCGTAAACAGCTTCTGTTTTCAAATCCATCTTTCAGGACAAGCCGTTGTGCGAATCCTTCATTGAACTCGTGAAGATTGTGAAAGCTTTCCTCCGTGAAATGTGCAGCGGGAGCCGCGCACGCCCGTCTCATGTGGCGTTCACACCGGACACGATTGACGCAAATAAATCGCGCTATTCGTGCGAAGGTGGACGCTTGAACATTTTGAGTTTACTCACTTCATTCGCTCGTGAAATTCGCTTCATTCGCGTGTGACATTCACTGCACAACAGACGCGAATTCGCGTCATGGGAGGGGCTTCTGCCAGCCGGCTCGTCTCGTTGAGAAATGGCTGACATGGGCTGTGTTTACACGTCTTTTTTTGTCAAAATCTACCGTTAATGTGTGACAAAACGTAGTTTTAAGACTTTTTCAGTCGATAATGTAGTTGTTTAAAGCTCAAATCTGTGGTTTATTTATATAAAGAGTGCCTATTTGTACATTTTATCTGGCGTTTTCGGAGTTCCAGCGGCTCAGCGGCGCTTACACTGGCAGCGTTTGTCTCGTGCAGCTGAACCGCGGCTCCTGTATTGCAAATACAGACGAATATTGTCCATTATGTCACATTTTCCGGTCTTCTCCTCCGACCCCTGTCTGTCTCGTGCTTTGATTTATGATGGGCAGCATATATCTGCTGCAAATGCGACCGTGTTCCCCTCTGTCTCATACACGCATGCATATAACGTTGTATGTTAAACGTACTGCAACGCACCCACGTCCCTAGGAAGGCTGAACAAAGTGGACCTGCAATCCGGATGAAAATAACAGCGTTTCGTCGGCATTGGCAACAGCACTCCAGCCTACTAACTAGACTACCACAACAACTATTCCCCGCAGTGATACAAAATGGCCTCGCCCCCCCTTATTTAATATTCTTGGAGGAGGGGTTTATGTAAATATTGGGGCTGGTGATGTCAGAGAGGAGGAATGTCTGTAGTCCCTAGCGGCCGTTTGCTGTAGTCCTTAGAAATCGATTTCTTTAAAAGCAAATATCTCCCTTTGCTTTAAACGTTGAACGTTGTAACTTTGCAGATGTTGTTTATGCTCAAACAGCAACATTACACACTAGCTAAAGTTAGAAAAGTGAAATCGTGGTTTACCACCCCTTTAAGTATTCAGTCCATTGTATCCCGAAATTCACATGATTAATGCCATTTTGGTGCTCTTTAATGTGGTGTGACACAGATCACTGTATAGTCGCGTGCGTCAGTTCAAGCGAGAGCACGCCACGCAAGTGAACGCCATCATCTCTTTCTAGTTAAAGAATAAACATGTGTTGAAGGATACATTACAACTTACTGAAACATATATGTCGTGTAATCATTCAATCCGTGTTTCAACAGTGGAAAGATGTCAATAAAACAGCTTGTAATGTCACATAGCATTACATTTACCTCAGGCGAGTCATTCAGTGTCCCCAGCTGGTTAGTTCACAAGAGAAATTAACTCTTTCGCTAAATATATGCACTATATTAGCCAATATATGCATTATATTTTACTTAACATATTACTGAAGTTTTTATTATTTAGTGTATGTTTAAATAAATGACAGCCACTGTGAACTAAATGATTATTTAAACAACGAATTGGAGTAAATTATGTAAAAAAAGGGATTTTATATTTAGTTTTCTCTCCCCTTCTGTACCGAATCCGTACCAAACCGTGACTTCAAAACCGAGGTACGTACCGAACCGTCAGTTTTGCGTACCGTTACATCCCTACTTTGTTTTGATGGGTGTGCCTCATTTAAGAGTTGGAAGGAAACGCCCACTGCTATGTTTGGGTAACAATTTTACATATTGAAATAATTCCCGCCATTAGGTGGAATAATTTTGAAAACTTCCAATGTTGAAAAATGTCTCTTTACGTAGCTGAAACAACGTTAAACATTTATTAACATTACATATGCTTTATAAGTCTTGGTTGTGGCAAATCGAGTTTAAATACTTGGAGTTACCGCATATAATTGACATAATAGTTATAATTGACAAATGATAACTCTTTATCATTTCTTGCACTGTCGCTCTTAGGCTATTCATCGTTCATCCTTTTCAATAAAAGATATACATTGTCATTTTCAGTGTCATGTTTTAAATAAAATGAAACATGTTGTATTGTCTGACAAAACAGCACATCTCACTCACTGAAACTTCTTTTGAGGATTACAGTGAGTGACATAGATCAAAGCAATAACAAAAGCAGCATTCAGCGTTCTCTCTTCCACATCAGGTAATCCAACACATTAACCCCATAAATGCAGACGCAAAGGAAAGAACAGCAAATCACAGCTATTGGCTGTGGTGCTACAGCATAAATACTATACATATCAAGCGATCTGTAAAAGACAATAGCCCCTTTCACACATACAGTCTTCACTGGTAAATTACCAGTAAGAGATCATGGGCCAGATTTACTAACAGCTTGCGACAGTGTAAACTCTCTTTTGGTGTTTAAAAAAAACTACTGTCAGGATTTACTAAAGACGCTCAGTGATAAATAAGCTCTGAAAAGGCATGGAGTCATTTTTTTGGCTAACCTTATTGCATATGTATTTGTGGGAGAAAAATGTATGGGAGGAGAGTATTTAAATGAATCATTTCAATATTCCCCAAAAAAGCATTTCTTAAATCAGATGCTAATGGGTAGATTGTGTTGGTCATTATGATAATTATCCGGCTGCGTCTGTGTGTTTTGATTTGCGCATTATCAGTAGCTCACACGCAGAACTGTTCACTCCCTAGGCGAGGGATGGGTAAACTTGGTCCTGAAGGGCCACTGCCCTGTAGAGTTTAGCTCTCTTAATGTTAGGATCACAAGGAAGGCAATGTAGGCATTTTTTTGCTTGGTTTTAAAAAATAACAGTTTTTGGACTAGCGAGGATGTTTTGAGCTCTGAAACGTAAAGTATATTTGACCCATACAATGACCCATTATTTGATAAGAGATCAAGGACATTTCGATTTCTCAATTTGTGACCCCTTTAAAATTGAGTATGTAACCCATGTTAAATGTGGTGTAAATAATATAACTGTATATTCTAATAGTTATACTTATAATCAAAATATTGAAACGATCTATTATTATACATTGTGAATTAACTATGTATGAATAAAAATAATAATTGTTATATTTTGAGTGGAGATCATGTGACGTATTACACGTACACGAGTTGTGTATGACGTAAGCGGATGACTCACGGAAGCGCAAGAGATGCGCTGAACACGAGACGAGAGTGATGCAAAACGGGATTAAAAAGGTTTATATTGTTAAAATTCATTCAATATGGTTATAAAAAACTTTATTATACTTAATGGTTGATGATGATTAATCATTTTAGAATGATGATTGCTGATTTAAGCGTGGATGCTAGACGATAGTGAAGCTCCTGAATCTGAAGTGGTTGTTTAAAAAAAAGACAGTGAAGCTTGATAGCTGTCCGAAATACAGCAAAGTTAAATAAAAGTCTTATTACCATCTATGCAAACTGAGACAAAGTAGATTGAATTATTCCAAGAAGAAAAAAAGGAACATCCTAAAAGAATAAGAGAGAAGAAAACCAGACAAACAGAGAAGTCATATTTTGTGAATCAATTTGTTTTATTATTGTTTATGTTTCCAAATCTTGTTTATTTTGTCTATGTGACTGTTGAATTACAATATATATATTTTTTTTCTTCAATTTACATATGCTTCTGTGATTTATTTACTGCCAGATTTAATTCTGTTCTCCACTAACCTAGAAACTGGTCCATTGCTCTAACGTACGTTGAGGGCACTTGCTACAAATTTGGCGAGCCAGCCAGGAGAACAGTGGTAGTAAATATCTTGTGAACAGGTTCCTAAAAAAAAAAAAACTGATTATACAAACCTGAGATCACGTTAGTCCTAAGAAACATGGATATCATTGAAACAGAGAATGTTAAAGTTGCGAACTCCGTGATAGTTCGTGGGTTGACTGACACAGAGCTTGACGAAGATCTAGTCGAATTTCTAAGTGAGCACGGATGTGTTAGTAGACATCTGAGAGTAGATGACCCAAAGTCGCCTTTTCATAGAGACGTTATTGTAGAATATGAAAGCTGTGCTGCCCTTGAATCTCTTAAGCCTATGTTGCCGTACACTTTCAGAAGCCCTCGTAACGTCTCTTATGTCATAACACTCTTGTCAAGTGCCTACTTGCCAGCAGCAACCAAGCAAGCTACCGCCTGTTACTTCTCTGAGCTGCAGAAATTAGCAACGATTAGTGGAAAGACTTTTGAGGAACTTCTGAGAGAACAGTTATCTCAAGCCACTACATTAAGTGCTGAAATCGCAACAGATGAAAACGAACCAAAGTTTTCCTTAGGGACTGCCACTCCTACGCATGATCCTCCTACCTCATTCAAGGGAGGGAAAAGCGCAGAAGGGTGTCAAAGCCCAGAGACTGTACGTTCAGTAGTCATTGAAAAGAGAATGTCAGTTTTGGATGCGGCTGATGTAAATCCACCTGAAATCCAACGTGTGGTAGTTGAACACCTAATAAAGAACGAGGGAATTCCCCACATGCATGCACCTTTCAGACTTAGGGTCTTTTCTGGGAAAATTCCACGTCCGAGCACTGAAGTTGATTATGATGCTTGGAGAGGGAGCGTTGAACTGATTCTTCAGGATCCTTCTCTTTCTGACTTGCACCGATCCAGAAAAATATTAGACAGTTTGTTACCTCCAGCATCGGAAATTGTGAGGCATTTGGGTGCAACAGCTCTACCTATTGAATACCTTGACATTCTGGATTCTGCTTTTGACGCAGTTGAGGACGGGGATGATCTTTTTGCAAGATTCTTGAACACATTGCAAAATGCAGGTGAAAAGCCCTCCTTGTACCTACAGCGTTTACAAGCAGCTCTCTTAAAAGCAATAAAAAGAGGTGCCATCCCTAATGCTGAAGCTGATAAACAGCTCTTGAAACAGTTCTGCCGAGGCTGTTGGAACGATGCGTTAATAACAAACCTCCAGCTAGAGACTAAACGGGATAATCCACCTTCATTTTCCGAACTGCTCTTACAGTTGCGTAGTGAAGAGAATCGACACTCTGCCAAAGAGAGCCGTATGCGTCAGCATCTAAATGTGCATCGTCATAAAGTCAGCTCCAATGTTGTATCCACAAGCTCTTTTGACTTGGAGCGAGGTGCTGCATCAGAGGGGAGTGAGATTGCAGAACTAAGACGGCAAGTCACAAAACTTCAAAGTCAGCTCAGTAAGCAGAAAGCTAAACAGACAGAGAAAACTGTGCTATTGCAGAGCGATGATGTTCTTGACTTGAAGAAACAGATTGCAGAACTTCAGAGTCAGTTCACAAAGTTAGGATCCCAGAAACCTCTAAAGCAGAAAGGAGACCGTGAGACCAAACAGGCTTACTCTAAGTCCACTCAACCAACTGCTTCAACTACTGTCCAAAATTTCCAAGAAAGACCTAAGCCAGGATATTGTTTCCGTTGTGGCGAAGATGGACATATTGCGTCTGGTTGTGAGAGTGATCCAAACCCATCTTTAGTGAATGAAAAACGGAAGCAGCTGAGGGAACGACAGAATCTGTGGGACCGCCAGCAGTGTCCAGGGGTCTCAGAGTCTTTAAACTGGAATTAGCCCCTGTAGCGAGACGTACAAGGGCTACAGTGTGCAGAACTAGTCTCAAAAGGTCCACAGGAACGAAGAGTAGCTCAGAGTTATCTCATACTAGGAGTTCGTTGGCCAGTCTTCCAAAGGGGCTTATAGGGGCCAAGTGTACTGCTCAAGTATACATTGAAGGCAAACTATGTTCCTGCCTTTTGGACACAGGGTCGCAAGTGACGACAATCTCTCAATCCTATCATGAGCAAAACTTGTCTGAGCTAAGTATAATTCCTTTGGAGAACCTGTTGGAAGTGGAGGCCGCAAATGGACAGGTGGTACCCTATTTGGGGTATGTAGAAATGAGGGTTAAGTTTCCTGAGGATTTTCTTG
Organism: Romanogobio albipinnatus; assembly: GCA_023566225.1. Classification (NCBI taxonomy): domain Eukaryota; kingdom Metazoa; phylum Chordata; class Actinopteri; order Cypriniformes; family Gobionidae; genus Romanogobio; species Romanogobio albipinnatus. The sequence goes on along the minus strand of CM042245.1, from coordinate 48,081,584 downwards.
GAAGTACTGTTGAAGTATCAACGCTTGCATTGGTTATTCCAGATACCAGTGGCACTGCTCAGCCAAACGTGCTCATAGGTACCAATACCTTAGACTTGGCATACGGGAAGCACCTTGAAATCAATGACTCCATCTGCAAATCCATTCCATTCGGCTATAAGGCAGTAGTGAAAACAATCGAGTATCGACGGGATCAAAGAGTAAACAGCAATGTAGGAATTGTCAGACTCCCCAGCGCTGATGCTGCTGTCGTACCCGCAGGGCAGAATCTTGTCTTGGAGGGAGTTGTAAGTGTAAAAGGACAAGTGACAGATAAGTGGGTAGTGATGGAACCCCCCTCTCATTCTTCTGTTCCGGGAGGACTGTTAGTTGCTAGCTGTCTTCTTAACTTACCAAAGCACCCATCCTGTAAAGTCCCTGTTGTGCTTAAAAATGAGACCGAACATGATATCACCATTCCTGGAAGGAGTGTAATTGCAGATGTCCATGCCATACAGAGAGTCATTTCAAATAAGAGCACTCAGAACGGAGACATGTCCTCCAATGTGGAAGAGAAATCTATAAAGGAACTCTGTTTTGATTTTGGTGACTCTCCATTAACCGAAGAATGGAAAGAGAGGATTACCCAGAAGTTGCAGGATATATCTGAAGTTTTTGCTGTACATGACTTCGATGTTGGGCGAACTGACAAGGTGAAGCACAGCATTAAGCTACATGACAGCACTCCTTTCAAGCACAGGGCCAGACCCATACATCCTGATGACTTTGAAGCAGTTCGTCGACATTTGGAAGAGTTGCTCGAGGCTGGAATCATCCGGGAATCTGAATCATCCTTTTCGTCACCCATTGTGGTTGTCAAAAAGAAAAATGGTGATGTGAGGCTGTGTATCGATTACCGGAAATTGAACACACAGACCATAAAGGATGCTTACGCACTGCCGCATCTTGAGGAAGCCTTCTCGGCACTTCGTGGATCTAAATGGTTTTCAGTGCTTGATCTTAAATCCGGCTATTACCAGATTGAAGTTGAGGAAAATGATAAGCCCAAAACCGCCTTTGTTTGTCCTCTTGGATTCTGGGAGTTCAATCGAATGCCTCAGGGGATAACGAATGCTCCCAGTACATTTCAACGGCTTATGGAGAAGTGTATGGGCGATATAAACCTCACTGAAGTCCTGGTATTCTTGGATGATTTGATCGTATTCTCTGAGACAATAGAAGAACATGAAACTCGCCTTTTGCATGTCCTAAATCGCTTGAAAGAGTATGGACTGAAGCTTTCAGTGGAGAAGTGTAAATTTCTCCAGACCTCGGTTAGGTATTTGGGACATATTGTGTCGCAGAATGGCGTGGAAACTGATCCTCAGAAAATAGAGACCATCAAAACCTGGCCAAGTCCTAAAACCCTCAAAGAATTACGTTCCTTCTTGGGGTTTTCCGGCTATTATCGCCGATTCATCCGAGATTATGCTAAGATCGCGAAGCCACTAAACGACTTGACTGTCGGATACCCACCTCTCCGTAAGAACTGTCAAGGCAAGAATAAGAGCACATCCTACCTGAGTCCCAAAGTGCCTTTTGGAGGGAGATGGAGAGAAAGTTGTCAACAGGCTTTTGACACGCTCATAGAGAAACTCACCACAGCACCTGTATTGGGATTTGCTGATCCCACTCTTCCATACGAGTTGCACACCGATGCTAGCACCACCGGGCTAGGTGCTGCACTTTACCAGCAGCAGGGAGGAGAACTGCGTGCAATTGCTTTTGCCAGCCGTGGGCTTTCAAGGAGTGAGTCTCGTTACCCTGCTCATAAGCTCGAGTTCTTGGCCCTGAAATGGGCAGTCACTGAGAAGTTTTCTGATTACCTGTATGGAAGCAATTTCAAAGTGGTCACAGACAGCAATCCGTTGACTTATATCCTGACATCTGCAAAACTGGACGCGACAAGTTACAGATGGCTTTCTGCCTTGTCCACATTCTCTTTCACACTTCAGTATCGGCCGGGAAAGAGCAATCTAGATGCAGATGGGCTGTCAAGACGTCCTCATGGAATGCTCTCCAATGACTGTATATCACAGAAAGAGCAGGAGCGCATAAATCAGTTTACCTTGCATCACTTACCTGAGAATGGGAATTCCATCTTTGTCCACACTGATGTAGTCCAAGCTATCAGCGACAGACATCTGGTACGCGCAGCTGAGGATGGTGATTACATTCCTCTTATTGAGTCCCTTTCTGTGAGTTCAGAGGCGATTCCTGAGACTTATGAGTGCTTTGAAGGATTTCCAGTGGTTCCTCAGTTGACAGAGCAAGAGTTGAAAGATAAACAAAGAGCTGATCCAGCAATACAGGAGATTGTCTTACAACTGGAATCAGGGAAACCGTCCTTACCGGTACTGCGAAAAGAATTACCAGAACTCCCATTCCTTCTGCGAGAATGGAATAAGTTAGAGCTGAGGGATGGTATTCTTTACAGGAAAAGAGTGAATGGTGATCATACAACTTACCAGCTCGTTCTCCCAAAAGATCTGAGGCCTATTGTCATGGAGCAATTGCATGACAATATGGGTCATTTAGGTATGGAAAGAACCCTTGACCTTGCTCGAGCCCGTTTTTATTGGCCAAGGATGGCTACAGATGTGGAAGTGAAGATCAAGACATGCAATCGGTGCGTGTGCAGGAAGACTCCACCTGAGAAAGCAGCGCCATTAGTGAATATTCAGGTATCTAGGCCACTTGAGTTGGTATGTATGGATTTCTTATCTTTGGAACCAGATCGTACCAATACAAAGGACATCTTGGTGATAACTGATTATTTCACGAAGTACGCTGTAGCAATCCCCACACCAAATCAGAAGGCCAAGACAGTCGCAAAAAGCCTCTGGGAAAACTTCATTGTTCACTATGGTGTACCTGAAAGGCTTCATAGTGATCAAGGGCCTGATTTTGAGAGCAAGACCATTAAAGAGTTATGTGAGATTGCTGGTATTCAGAAAGTTCGAACTACGCCGTATCATCCCAGGGGAAACCCAGTTGAACGGTTCAACCGAACTCTGTTGAGTATGCTGGGTACTCTGAGAAACAAGGACAAAACCCATTGGAGAGACTTTGTGAAGCCTGTTGTGCATGCATTTAATTGCACCAGACATGAAACTACAGGATTCACTCCATATGAGTTAATGTTTGGCCGGCAGCCCAGGTTGCCGATAGACCTCGCTTTCAGAGTACCTGTGAATAACACCCATAATGAGTTCCATTCCCAGTATGTGAAGACTTTGAAAACTCATTTGCAGGAGAGTTATGAACTTGCCAGAAAGAATGCAGCAAAGGTTGCAGCAAGGAACAAGACACGGTACGACAAAAGAGTGACAGAGTCTTCACTCGATGTGGGGGATCGAGTACTTGTCAGAAATGTGCGTCTCAGAGGGAAGCACAAATTGGCTGATAAATGGGACTCTAAAGTATACATCGTGGTCAACCGAGCTGGTGAACTTCCTGTGTACACCGTGAAACCAGAAGGAAAGGAAGGACCTTTGCGGACGCTTCATAGGGACTTACTGTTACCTTGTGGTTTCTTGTCACCAATTGAGGAGGAAGAAAAAATAGCACACAAGCAGCAAAGAGGGCGAACAGGTCCGAGAGAAGTAAATGAGGGAGAACCAGAGAGTTCAGAGCAATGTCTGGATTGTGATGGAGAGGATGATGATTATCTTGTGCAAGAAATTGAGCCCATTTCCAAAACCGCTCCGGTGAGATTTGTTAAGGAGTTCGAAGTAGTGAGAGCATCAAGAGAAATTCCCCTCAGAAATGTTGAACCTGTAATCCATATGCCACCTGATTCAAACCCTGCCAGTGCTAATGTCATTGAAGGTACGCATGAAGAATACTTACCTGAACCAGAATATTTCCCTGAAACTCAGTCTTCTATTGGATCAGCCTCTGCTCACAGTGATGTGATACCTAAAAGGAAAAGATTAGAAGAGAAAAGTTTTCTGTCAGAAACAGGGCAACAAAGTTTGAATTCACCTGTCAGTTCCAGAAAAGAAAACAAAGCTAATGGTAACACAGAACAAAATGGAAAGCTCATTCCTCATGTTCCAGTGGAAGGAGACCGAGTGGATCCAGTGGAATCAGAAGCATCTGAAGAAGATACAGAGTCAGATGAATGTGAAGCTGGAAGTATATTAAGGAAGTCAAAAAGAGTGAGACAAAAATCCAAAAGATTGACTTACCCTGAGTTGGGCAATCCTATGATATCGATTATCCAATCTCTTTTGCAAGGGCTGAACACAGCTTTCATTGAAACACTAGCAGAACAACCCAGATCAGTTAAGCACCCTAAAATGTAGGCCCTAACACTGATTAGTAGTCATAATCACAATGCAAAGGGACTTGCATGGATTTAAAGAGGGGAGGGTGTAACCCATGTTAAATGTGGTGTAAATAATATAACTGTATATTCTAATAGTTATACTTATAATCAAAATATTGAAACGATCTATTATTATACATTGTGAATTAACTATGTATGAATAAAAATAATAATTGTTATATTTTGAGTGGAGATCATGTGACGTATTACACGTACACGAGTTGTGTATGACGTAAGCGGATGACTCACGGAAGCGCAAGAGATGCGCTGAACACGAGACGAGAGTGATGCAAAACGGGATTAAAAAGGTTTATATTGTTAAAATTCATTCAATATGGTTATAAAAAACTTTATTATACTTAATGGTTGATGATGATTAATCATTTTAGAATGATGATTGCTGATTTAAGCGTGGATGCTAGACGATAGTGAAGCTCCTGAATCTGAAGTGGTTGTTTAAAAAAAAGACAGTGAAGCTTGATAGCTGTCCGAAATACAGCAAAGTTAAATAAAAGTCTTATTACCATCTATGCAAACTGAGACAAAGTAGATTGAATTATTCCAAGAAGAAAAAAAGGAACATCCTAAAAGAATAAGAGAGAAGAAAACCAGACAAACAGAGAAGTCATATTTTGTGAATCAATTTGTTTTATTATTGTTTATGTTTCCAAATCTTGTTTATTTTGTCTATGTGACTGTTGAATTACAATATATATATTTTTTTTCTTCAATTTACATATGCTTCTGTGATTTATTTACTGCCAGATTTAATTCTGTTCTCCACTAACCTAGAAACTGGTCCATTGCTCTAACGTACGTTGAGGGCACTTGCTACAAGTAACTTCTATTTTAGACACAATATAACGTGTATAATGTATAATATAATGTTTTTCATTTGTTTGTTTCTGCTTTGCCAACGAAAACCACTTTCATTTCTGTGAAACACTGTAGTAGGAGTTTCATTTTCTTTTTCTTTCTTTTTCTTTTATTATTATTTTTAAAATAAATGTGTTGGTATCTGTTATTTTGCATACATGTGATTTTATCTTGTTTGTACAATTTAGAAAGTAAACATTTGATTTTATTTATGAATCATGATTTCTATGTGAAAATTGACTAATTGAAAACATGCAAATATGTGTGTATGCAGTTAGTGAATGAGACCCAATATCCTTGTCTTTTACAAGCTAGCAAACATTCATATGAATTAACATGGTTCTGCTGGAGTGGTCAAAGCTGTGATGAAGCGCTCAGAAGGCCTTAAAATGTGACGTCATCAAATAATTCCGTTTTTAATTGTCCTCCATGCAAACCTACACAGGTGAATGATGCTATTGGTTCTTGGCATAGCATAATGTATAGTATACATTTAAAGTTCTCATATACAGTATGTTAAGGGCACTATGTCATACTGCAGTAAGCGAGAGAGAGGGGGGAAACAGAGAGAGAGAGTGAAAGTCAGTCCGATCAAGTGTTATAGGTTCTCTCTTAATCCCCCTCTTCTCATACCTGACAGCAATACAAACTGTATAATCGTATAAGTTATCACCATGGCAACATTCATGTTCTCAGCCGTAGCTCCAAGGTGAGATGAATGGATGCATTTTTCATGGATATTTCCAGAATTCACGAGTCCGGATGCTCATGGGAGCTACATCAGAAATGCAACATGAATTTGCAATCTACAGGAAAAATAAAACCAAAAACCATGCAGTACACATGGAAACGGTACAGGTTTACACCCAGTTGTTTAATTTACCAGCTAGCATTTAAAGTAACATGCAGTTTAAACACGACTGCAAACATAAACCTAGTCAGACTGTGACTTTATTACCAAAGGATTTGCAATCTGGAGAATATTAAAACGGTATGAATAGAAGCGAAGATGATAGTGTGTTGTAATGTATTTCCTGCAGTGTAGACTGACTACACATTACTTTTTAAATATCTGATCTGCCATACAGGCGAGAAACACATGCACAATCCTTTGTGTCTGACAAAGTGGGTTGTGGCCCTTCCTGTTAAACAGGAAATGCAAATGAAGGAATAATTATGTCTGTTTATTTTTAGTCCTCGCTGTTTCTCTTGTGGTCTTGTTTACACTTAAGTGTAGAGGGCCCTCATTTCCTTCAATATTTACCTTATTTAATCCAGATTATGTTCTATATTATCTCTTTCTGTACTTTATATATCCATTATATATGTGTGTAATCTATATCATTTGGCAGTATTGTAAATGTCAACAATCATGGCAATAAATCTTTGTTCATTCATCAAATCACACATTAGTCGTGGTAAACGGAAACTCAAGCATGTGCACTTGACGTGCGAGAATGAGGTTAATTCTCGTGTTACGCAGCACGTTTGAGTTTCTGCAAGAACCAATGAGGTTCATTCTCATGTTCCCTTTCGTTCAGTCACTATGACGTAACGTTAGTGACTAACGAATGGGGGTTTCGCTTACCTTCGAGGAATTTAACAGCGCCTAATGGCAGTGGCAGTACGGTTTGCCCTGCACCGCTTCCTATCGTTGCTGAAGGGTCAACATGTACTAGTCCGGACAGACAGCACGGCCACAGTAGCGTACATCAACCACCAGGGCGGTCTACGCCCCCGCCGTATTTGTCTCAACTCGCCCGCCATCTCGTCTTATGGAGTCAGAAGCACCTGAGGTCCCTTCGTGCTGTCCACATCCCGGGAGAACTGAACCGTGCAGCCGACGAGCTCTCACGGTTTCAGCCACTTCCTGGAGAATGGAGACTCTATCCCCAGACGGTCCAGCTGATTTGGGAACGGTTCGGCTGATTTGGGAACGGTTCGGCGACGCACAGGTAGATCTGTTTGCCTCCCACGACTCTTCCCATTGCACCCTGTATTATTCCCTGACCGAGGGCATGCTCGGCACGGATGCACTGGCGCACAGCTGGCCGCGGGGCCTATGCAAATATGCGTTCCCCCCAGTGAGCCTTCTCACACTGGTACTGTGCAAGATCAGGGAGGACAAGGAGCAAGTCATGTTGGTCGCCCCGTAGTGGCACGGCCAGACCTGATTCTCAGAACGTCTACTCCTTGCGACAGCCCCGCCCTGACCGGACCTCCTCACTCAGAGACGGGGCACCCTATGGCACCCGCGCCCCGCTTTCTGGAAGCTTCACGTGTGGCTTCTGGATGGGACGCGGCAGGTTTGAGTAGCCTACCACCTGCGGTGGTCGCTACCATCACTTCCGCTAGGGCAGAGTCCACTTAGCATGCCTATGCGTTGAAGTGGAACCTCTTCGTCACCTGGTGTTCTTCCCGCCAAGAAGACCCCTGGAAATGCCTAATCGGGTCTGTGCTATCGTTCCTCCAAGAGGGGCTGGAGCGAAGGCTGTCTCCCTCCACCCTTAAAGTGTATGTGGCTGCAATATCTGCCCACCACGATCTCTTGGGGGGCAAAAAGGTAAGTCAGCACGACCTGATCATCAGGTTCCTGAGGGGAGCGAGGAGACTGAATCCTCCTCGCTCTCCTCTCGTACCCTCTTGGGACCTCTCAGTAGCTCTAAGTGCTCTGCAGAGGCCTCCCTTTGAGCCTTTGCGGTCGGTTGATATTAAGTTCCTGTCAATGAAGACGGCACTGCTGACCGCATTGGCCTCAGTTAAGAGGATAGGGGACCTGCAGGCATTTTCGGTTGACGAAGCGTGCCTGGAATTCGGACCGGCTAACTCTCACGTGATCCTGAGACCCCGGCCCGGATATGTGCCCAAGGTTCCCACCACTCCGTTCCGAGACCAGGTGGTGAACCTGCAAGCGCTGCCTTTGGAGGAGGCAGACCCAGCCTTGGCACTGCTCTGTCCAGTACACGCTCTCCGCGTTTACTTAGGCAGGACGCAGTGTTTAAGGTCCTCAGACCAGCTCTTTGTCTGTTATGGTGGAGAGCGGAAGGGAAGAGCTCTCTCAAAGCAGAGGTTGTCTCACTGTATAGTGGACACCATTGTTTTGGCTTACCAGCAGCAAGGTCGACCATGTCCCCTTGGGGTTAGGGCCCACTCCACCCGTTGTGTGGCCTCCTCTTGGGCTCTAGCGCATGGCGCCTCGCTAACAGACATCTGCAGAGCTGAAGGCTGGGCGACACCGAACACATTCACCAGATTCTATAATCGCAGAGTCGAGCCAGTGTCCGACTATGTTCTCGCCTCTACTAGTGGCCGGTAATGCACCAGGCTCAGGTGTCTTCGCTTGCTCGCCATTCCACTCTACGGACTGGATACGTGCAATATTCTCATCAGGTGAGCTTCCCGAAAGCCCTGAGTGCCTCCAGCGCTGTCGATGCCGACATCAGTTCAGTCTGCCCTTTTGAACCCAGACCCTCATCTCCGGCCAGGTGCCCGTGTGCATGGTTTCCGCAGCTGTAACATAATGCGATGTTACACAGCACGTTTGAGCTTCTGCAAGAACCAATGAGGTTCATTCTCGTGTTACGCAGCACTTTTGAGCTTCAGAAAGAACCAATGAGGTTCGTACTGTAATGCAACTGTTTTTAAAAATCAACAGAAACATAACAGAATGCATCAGTATTGTATACAGTAAGTAAAATTGTTAACATTAATAAATGGAATAAACAATTTAGTTGCTTAGCCTAACTGTAGACTCTTGCCAAGAAACATATAGTAGCAACATGGTGCATTAATATAAAATTCAAACAATATGCTGTGACTCATCCAATCAGAATTTAGATTTAACCTGTCCCATTTTAAAATTAAAGTTTGACTTTCCCAGATTCCTACAAATTGGATAGTTCCTTCCAATTATGTAATTTAAAACAATTATTAGTAATTTTGCAATACATTCCATTTCCTGTTCTATCCAATTTTTGTCCATCCACACTGTACTTGCTTATTTAGTCCTTACATATTATTATAACCTAATTGATTTAGGGTTGATTAATTTGCTTAATAATATATTTGACTTGAAATTGAATTAATTTAGATGTTACCACATGAAGCACATTTTTTCACTTGCAAAACCTTTAAAGTTCATGTCAGTAAGCCGAAATCATCATCATTTCAGGGCTCAGTCAAAACCAAATGGTTTTTCCATGTACCTTCCCAAACACAAGTGTGATGTTGACCCAGTGCTTAATGTTCTGTAGAATATTCCCTATAAACAATAATTTGACATTTAACAAGCAGATGTTTACATAATGAATGACCCCTGCACTCAGTGCACAAAGGCAACAGTGGCAAGTTTTTACTGCGGTTATGTCCCCCTCAAGGGAGTCCCATGCACATTGTCTGTGTGAAGTCCCATGCACAATGTGTTCATGTTTGTGAGCGTTCCTCCTCCAGGGTTTGTGTTCTTCTGTCACTCTGATGACAAAGTTCAGGGAAAGTGCGGCCCTATTATCGTCCATCAGCTAAAACACAAGCTCTAAAACACTGTATCATGCCTTAGTGCACTTACACTGACATAATGCTCACAGGAAAATTGAGATTGACACTATTTTGTTCTCGTTGTTTAAAGGAACATTCATACTGAAAAGTCTAGAGTACACTACACTGTAAAAATCTGTAAAACTTACTGTAAAAATTGTCATCTGTGGATGCCAGAACTTACCATTTAAATTTGACAGATTTAAATTAAATTTACAGTAAAAAAAACTAAAACATATATTTAATTAACTGAAATCATGCTAATATACCAATTTATTCAAATCTGTTAAAGGGGCTATATGTCTTTTTTGTGTGTAAACAACAACTTAAACGAGACCTTCCTCGACTTCCTAGATTGTCTATGAAAGCCTGTGGACTGATTTTTTTTTAATTTTTTATGAAGGACTCCCATTTTAGCTTGGAAAATCAAAAAGATGTAACATATACGAGCGCACCCAGGCTCCTCTCTTCCGTTCAATGACACATGGACTGAATGCTTATAGAATGTTCAGGATAATGCTGAAAGAGCTATTCTGTAATGTCATTGTGTCATGTAAAGAAAAGGAGTTAATTCAAACTCTAGTCTCACATATCCATATGTATATTCTCAAATATACTTTATAATCAAATTATCATAGTGTAATTTTATCTCATCAGTCAACATGATGCTGGTGAATGGCATAGCTAGTGCAAATATATCCACATCACAATGATCAGATTCTTTCTTAACTGCTGCATTTTTGTTGTGTTTATTTTGTTATTGAGAGGAAAGCGCACCGCACATATTTACATATTCATCTAAACGTCGCTCTCAGCAGCGCAGATATTTGGATGTTTGTTAACAGTATATCACTGCAAAGGTATTTCCAACTTATTTTTACTTCTAAACAAAGAGCGTAAAATAACTTCGAAGTGAGTATATCGAGGTCTTGAATCATGTTCAGTCTGTTATACGTTACATGTGCATGAGTGCGAGCACTTTTAATAAGTTGCTGGCTGCATTCACTTAACCCCCTCGAGTCAGCCGGCGCGATCAACTCGCTTTTTTTCTTATCAGTGCCAAAGAGACACAAAATACTCTTTCGATTTTTATCATTCAGACAAGTGTTATACACTCACCTAAAGGATTATTAGGAACACAGGTTCCTTATAATCCTTTAGGTTAGTGTACATCATTATAATCTGTTAAGTTTCTACTTTTATTTGTGTACAGTCACAATAAAAACAATGTTGTGCTTTTTGCAAAATTAAGAAAACAAACACGATGCGCAATCTGCAGCCTCTCTCTCAATGACGTTCATTCAGATAGTCTTCAGAAAATTAACTGTAACTTAGCGAAAACACATCACACAAACATGAGACACACGTCTAAAGAAACATTGAAATGTCAGGCTTTAAATAATGTAAATCAAAACGAAAACAAATATTATCTGTTTATGTAATCTGTTTGAAAAGAGAGAGGTGTCAGTGTTTCGCGAGCCTCTTCATTATCCGCTAATACGGCCATGCCGCGTTCTTTTGAGATTCAAATACTGAGGCGATCCATGAGAGCAGAGTCAACGCCCACATCAACTCAAATAAACACATCAAGTGTAGTGTTATACTTTAGCTACATCGTTTTGAGACGCGTTGAGGAATAATCCTGGAGTAATTTACCTAAGAAGAAAAGCTTTTTATTTCTAAGAGTAACTACCAGCCGATTGTGAGGTAAGTTTTTTCTGTTAGTGTCTGTGAATATTAAACACAAAAATAATAAATATGAATCCTGCTGCAACATAAAATGTCATAGACGCAAGATTTATTTGGCCTGTTTTGGACAGATTATGAAGTGTTTACTGTAAAATAGCTAGTGTCACATCAATAAAGCTTTTGTTCACAAAGTTCTGCTCAGATGCTATAAGTTTTGTGTTTAATATGCTACTTATTGTAGCCGTTAAAACGTATTTGTTTCAAATTGATGTTTAAATATTATAGCCTAATGTTATTTTTTAATTTAATATATGTTGATTTATGAAAAGTGAACAGCAGAAATGGAAGCTTTAGCGCAAGTTCTGCCAGGAAGACTTAATTGTCATGTCACTTTAATTTTATCTATCCAATCACATGCTAAATACCTGGGTATAAAAGATCGGTACTTACACATGTCTGAGTTCGCAGATGCTGACGCTCCAATTCACCGCCATCCTCCCCACCACCTCCAAGTCAAATCCTTCCCTACATCCACCCCACCACCACCAGGATGGCCCCTTCCATACCTCACGGGGGGGTCGGCTGCGCCTCTGCCTTCGTCTTCAGGCAGGATATGCAGAGTCCGGACCCTAAGATTGCGAGCTACGGACGGGGCCTATGCCAATATACTTTATTGCTTGCTGGGTTGTTAATAAATGGATAATTGTCACAGTATTTATTCTCCCGAGTCTTTCTGGCAGAACTACCGTGAACCACTGGCCACCGGTGTCACTAATAACAAGGGTTTCTGAATTCTACATATAGCCCCTTAAAAATATACTGCCAACCATCTTAAAACACAAGTGTTAAAGAGAAAGCCACATGATGAATCACAGCTCATCATAAGTAGCTTTTCCACAAATGGAGGATATAATAATATAATAATAAAAACACAAAGATACAACTCTAAAGTAATGCAATAAACATTACATTTAAAACGTAAGATGCAACATAAAACCCGAACATACAAAAAAACTAAGAAGAAACATAGTTATTTCAATGAAAAACCATCCAAATAAAAATAAACTATCACACAGAGAATTCTGGAAATGTCCATTTATTGCTGTAAATCATTCCACCTCTAAAAGACTGTAACATACAACACAATTACTGTAAAATTACATGAAATGTCACATTAGATCTGCAGTTTTTCACCATATAGAGTAAAGAATATTTCCAGTTACCAATGAACAGGCTTTTACTGTTTGTTTTTTTACAGTGTAGCATAGCTTAAAAAAATAGCGCAAGTTAGTAAAACAGCACAACTATTAAAAGCTGATGGCACTGTGAGGGGTTTTACTGTCATTGATCTAGTTTGTGTGTTTGCATATGATTGACTTCATCAGATGTAGCCGAGAGAGAAATGCACAATCAATATTGTATCACAGGAAGCTTTGAGGTTTTTGCTTTTCCTCTGTTCTTGTGTAAGACACAAACGCACAGCTGGTTCCGTCAGGGGAACGCTTTACATCTCTGAGCAATTTTAAGGTTCAGCCTAGGGGTCACTGCAGGGCTTGGGCGGGCTGTTTTTGCTGCGTTCACCATTTGTTTTTATTATCAAACTCCGTTCTGTTTTACCGATTCGAGCAGCAGCACTCTGGAGCACAACAGTCAGCAGTGGAGTATCAAATCCCTCAGGATCTTCCACCCTCCCATCTGTTTCTTTCCTTGAAAAGAAGGGAAGATGTGTTACCTCAACATCACCGTGAAGCACTTCTGGCGGGTTTCTGCGTGCCTGTAGCTGTATTGCGGATGTTTTTTGTTTTTTTTTCGGTGCCAAGATGCAGTATGATTACATTTCTGACTACGCATCTATACGCTGTGTGCGTTTTTACCTGAAGGATGTAATTTGGAGACTGTATGCTTATCTGCAATGCGCTGCTAAATGTTCCCTAACAGATGTTACAATGACGTTCAACAGATGTTTTTCGTAAGGTTTATGGTTTACAATGTTTAAATTTGGTAAATTAAAAAATGCAGTACGTTGAGGTCAAGTGATGAATGCAGTCAGGTCATATTTTTTTTTTTTTTACTAGTGTGACGTATTTAGTAGTAAGCTATTCCATTCAGATCACTTACTATACACTTTATGAATTTATGAGGTTATTTTATCATTCAACATCAGACTCTGATACCCCCTCCCTCTCCACTACGTAATTAAATCTGCGACAGATCAGATAATTTGATCTAATTTTGACAAAACAAGGTTAGTTCAGGTTGTAAAATGTCAAAACTGTATGAAACCAGCATGAGTGCGAAAGTACATTATGAACTTGCATGTGTACTTTCTTTGTGAACGTCTTTGTCATTGACCCATTATATTCTGTTTATTAGTTAATTATAATACTTTTTTCCAACTCATTTTCCAACTCCCCTAGAGTTAAACAGTTGAGTTTGACCGTTTTCAAAATCCAAATTTTATTTTTCGATCTCTGGGTCTACCGGTAGCACTTTTAGCATAGCTTAGCATAGATCATTGAATCTAATTAGACCGTTAGCATCTCGCTCAAAAATGACCAAAGAGTTTCAAACTTGACTCGTCTGTAGTTACATTGTGTACTAAGACCGACGTAAAATGAAAAGTTGTGATTTTCTAGGCCGATATGGCTAGGAACTATACTCCCATTCCTGCGTAATAATCAAGGAACTTTGCTGCCGTACCATGAGTGCAGCGGCACAATGATATCACAATGAACTTCCATCAACATGACCAACGTGACAACCTGCTTGCAGAGGGATCGTGCTGGGGGCTATTTTCAGGCGCTGCGTAATATCATTGCGCCTGCTGCACCCATGGTGCGGCAACAAAGTGATCTATGCTAAGCTATGCTAAAAGTGCTACCACCAGACCCGGAGATTGGCTGAATGTATTCAAAAACGGTAAGATTCAACTGTTTAACTCTAGGGGAGTTGGAAAATGAGCCTATTTTTTTTTGTAAAATGGAGTGTTCCTTTAAGTACATATTGGATCCTGCTTGTTTATAGAAAATTAGCATTGTGCACAATATACATACTGCAGAAATAGAATGAGTAGTATGGTTGCATACTGTTCTGAATCCAGGCTATGTTGGTCACAATCTCACATTGTGATTACACTAGAACTGAGATCATGAGGAAACATACCCATTCCCTAAAGGAGCCGTTGCCACATATGTGCAAAACCCCTAAAAGATTCATGATGCCTCATTTTTAGTGTAACATTTTAATTTTTTAAAGGGGCCCTTATTAATGTTTGGTCTCAGGGATATTCTTAATGAGGTGTTAATATTTCATCAGAGAAACATCTTCTGTTCATCTTGCGGTCAGAATGATTTAGATTAGACTTAGAATATGCATATTAGATGTGATGAGAACTTCCACACAGGGATTTCAGGGTTTGTACACATGAAATTTGGGCTTGTGAATGTTTTACTTCTAAAAAAGGATTTTTGGTGAAGAGAGCTGTTTGTTTTTTGTTGTTTGTTTGTTTTTGTTGTTTTAATGTGTGCTAAACTTAGTTCCCTCATAATTTGAGCCTTTCCGTTTCAAAATGGCCGACATGTGAAATATGTCAATATATTTACTAAGGAAGAAGCTGGTTGTTTTAATTTGACTTTACTTTACTTTACTCTACTCAATAAATATTCATTTTTATTTGATTTATCCTTCTATCTATCTATATACACTGAGGAAAATAAGTATTTGAATACCGTGCTATTTTGCAAGTTCTTCCACTTAGAAATCATGGAGGGGTCTGAAATTGTCATCGTAGGTGCATGTCCACTGTGAGACATAATCCCCCCCCAAAAAATCCAGAAATCACAATGTATGATTTTTATTTGTGTTACAATGTATTAAAACTATTTATTTGTATGATACAGCTGCAAATAAGTATTTGAACACCTGAGAAAATCAATGTTAATATTTGGTACAGTAGCCTTTGTTTGCAATTACAGAGGTCAAACGTTTCCTGTAGTTTTTCATCAGGTTTGCACAAGTCAAGTCAAGTCAACTTTATTTATATAGCGCTTTTAACAATGCAGATTGTTTCAAAGCAGCTTTACAGTGTTAAACAGGAAAATAATGCAGCATAATTGTATTCAGCCGTATAGCCTTTCTGGAGAAAATGGTGATGTCATGAGTTCATTTCAATTATCATACAGTGACAGTGTGGGCTTTAGATTTATTTCGATGTTTAGTTGAAAAATTTAAAACTCTTAAAACTCAGCTCTTCCGTGAACACTTAATCTCATTAAAAAAAATAATAATAATAATTCTCTCCTCTTCCTCTTTCTTCTTCCCTCCCCACTCTAGCCTGTGCTACACTGAGCAATGTACACGGTCTCAGGATTTCAGACTCTTATTGCGCTTCTCGATTCTTCATGACCTATCGCTTCATGTTCCCCCAAGTTGTAAGTCGCTTTGGATAAAAGCGTCTGCTAAATGCATAAAGGTAAATGTAAGTAATAAGCAAGATTTTAAAATGTATGAGATGTTTAATAGGCAGCCAGTGCAATGTTGACAGAACTTAGCACACACTGCAGGAGGGATTTTGGCCCACTCCTCCACACAGATCTTCTCTAGATCAGTCAGGTTTCTGGCCTATCGCTGAGAAACACGGAGTTTGAGCTCCCTCCAAAGATTCTCTATTGGGTTTAGGTCTGGAGACTGGCTAGGCCACGCCAGAACATTGATATGCTTCTTACAGAGCCACTCCTTGGTTATCCTGGCTGTGTGCTTCGGGCCATTGTCATGTTGGAAGACCCAGGTGATTTCTCACCTTTCTTATGATCATTGAGACCCCACGAGGTGAGATTTTGCATGGAGCCCCAGTCTGAGGGAGATTGACAGTCATGTTCATGTTTCTTCCATTTTCTAACGATTGCTCCAACAGTGGACCTTTTTTCACCAAGCTGCTTGGCAATTTCCCCGTAGTCCTTTCCAGCCTTGTGGAGGTGTACAATTTTGTCTCTAGTGTCTTTGGACAGCTCTTTGGTCTTGGCCATGTTAGTAGTTGGATTCTTACTGATTGTATGGGGTGGACAGGTGTCTTTATGCAGCTAACGACCTCAAACAGGTGCATCTAATTTAGGATAATAAATGGAGTGGAGGTGGACATTTTAAAGGCAGACTAACAGGTCTTTGAGGGTCAGAATTCCAACTGATAGACAGGTGTTCAAATACTTATTTGCAGCTGTATCATACAAATAAATAGTTAAAAAAATCATATATTGTGATTTCTGGATTTTTTTTTTTAGATTATGTCTCTCACAGTGGACATGCACCTACGATGACAATTTCAGACCCCTCCATGATTTCCAAGTGGGAGAACTTGCAAAATAGCAGGGTGTTCAAATACTTATTTTCCTCACTGTGTATGTATATATATATACCAAGTTTACCAAGATGGATTATTTTACTTTCTGACCTAGATCTAGCCTAGAACAACTTTTATAACATGAGAATCATGTACACATACTCTTAAGCCTTCATAATTAAATGTTGTTTTCCAGGAACATTCTAGAAGCGCCTGAAAGGCTCTGGGCAGACTGTGAAATGGTGCAGTACTATAGGGCCTCTCTGCTCTGCCCTCCTGTCATGTGCGAAATGCTTTGAGTGTGTTAGTCGGAGCCCTGGGACGACTGGTAATGATCAGGTTTTAATTAAGACCCCTTACACACTATATCAGAGCTCCCCTGCTCATCGGGGAAGTGCCCAAGCTCAAAACATTTCATGCTTTAGAGGAAAAAAGGAGGGAAAATATTTGATTAAATGACGAGATCTCAACAGACTGTCAGATTTGATACAATTCAGAGACTGTATTTATTCTGTGTTTTAAATGATTCTGTAATTAGATTCCTCTGTGTCTTGAATTTCATTTAAAAAGAGAAGATTCATCAGCCGTGATTCATCAGTTCAGTTACTGGCCTAAATTACAACAAAATCAGTTTCAAATGGTGTTCTAATTTACTCTCTTCCCAAAATACAAAAATAAATACTGTATTAAATAATGTCTTCTATGAGTATTTGTAGTTCAGTCATGAAACTCTAGAAGGGTGCATGCTGATAGATCCTTTATATGCAATATGTAAGCAATCACATCATTATCGCATAGCACAAGCTGATTGGTTTCTGCTGATCCTGCAGCCAATGAGATTGCTTGCTCAACATTTATAAACAGTCTGGTGCATTGTTTGGTGTAAACTAGTCTTGATGCTCGCTATTAGAGTTCCTCCACCCTTCCCCAGCTCCACCTGCCAAGATCTGCATCCACCCAACCATCCATCCCCATCCCATCATCCATCAATCGGTCCCCATGCCATCATCCATCCATCCATCCATCCATCCCTCCATTCCATTCCGTTCATCCATCCATCCATCCATCCATCCATCCATTCTATCCTGATCCTGCAGCCAATGAGATTGCGTGCTCAACATTTATAAAGAGTCTGGTGCATTGTTTGGTGTAAACTAGTCTTGATGCTATTAGAGTTCCTCCACCTCCCCCAGCCCCACCTGCCAAGATCTGTATCCATCCATCCTATTCTATTCCATCCCATTGTCCACTCATCCATCCATCCATCCATCCCCTTCCCCATCATCCATCAATCCATCCCCAACCCATCATCCATCCATCCATTCCATCCCGTTCATCCATCCGTCCTCTCATCCATCCATCCCCATCCCATCGTCCATCAATCCATCCCCATCCCATCCCATCCCATCATCCATCCATACATACATACATAACCAAGAGAGTTTTATTCAATCAACCGTTTTGAGTGACAGCATCTCTAGGAACGTTTTTTGTTCAAAATTGTGAATGAAGAAAATTAGTTTGTAAATGTTACAGAATTTCAACCATTCAGACTTGCTAAATGTTAAGGCGATATAAAGGCAAGTGAAAATGGGAGAAATTAGCTGTAATGAGAGATTGGACGAAATGGCACCGTAATCATCTACTGTTCATTGTTCTCTTGTACTAAAAAGCCAAAAGTGTTTCTAAAGAAGGAATAATAACGTACATATTGTGCATGAGTGCGTACTGAATGTAGACTGTAAGTGTATGAAGTCTGTCCTTGACAGAGTTGCTCCTCTCATGTCCAGCAATGGAAATGAGGGCAGCGCTCCCTCAGGTAACTCCATACTGTCACTACAATTCCTCGCACAGCGTGTGTGCGCGCTTGTACATGTGTGTTCAATGCCCTGCCACTTTGATTGATGGATGCAGGTGGACGTATTGAATATGGGTGTGAGGTCATAACTCAGATGAGATGGGAAGGTGGAGCGTCTTTGCACTTTTTCTGTCAGGGGATAGACAGACGTGCAGATGAGCGTGCGATAGAGAATGCAGATGAAAGGTTCATCAGATAGCTGGTGTGACTGTGATGTTGCTATTGCGGCATTAACAAGATGTGTGCAATCACTCATGAGAAACAAATGTGCGGATGTGTGTCTGCCGAGCTTTAAAATGGTCATTTACAAAGAAATTACACCAGCAGTCCATTCCTTTTGTCATGCTCTCACACTCGTACACTGTATTTGGGAGTGATATCACAACTCTATATATCTTGGGCCGAAAACCATTTCCTGCCTAAATTGTTCCTATTCTCTGGATGATTAAATGTTTTTATATTCAGGGTTTTCGAGTGTTTTAACATATCTCTTCCGACGAATAATGAAGAAATTTTTGAGCTCATAGATTGTGGGGATGAATTTCCAAACCTTTACATTCGGATAACAATAGCAATTGTCACTTGTGAGTTTCCAGTCTTTGTTTCATGACATTTTTTGGGGTGAATAATGTCGTTTTGTTCTTCTTCTTTGCTTTACCGGGTGCACGGAATGTGTGTGCATGTATCAGTTTGTTGGCTCATTTGCATTCAGATTACTCTTGTTCTGTGTCTGCTACATCTAGAGCTAATGCAGCAGAGGAAAAGATTGATTGCGGAGACTTTGGCTGAGTCCATGAGCATCAGGAAGCATTGAGAAAGCTTTCCATCTCTGTTTGCTTTCCCATCTCTCCCAACAGGAGAAACAGCACAGGTCATGCAAAATTCAACAGCCACCAAGGGCACAATGTAAGAAAGAGGTTTAAAGAGCATTGAATACAGACACACACTTCTGTCCTTGAAAATGTGCTTGGCGTAGACTGTACATAACAATTTTGATTTTGGCTAATGCGATTGTGGCAGACGCTACTGAATACACTGTAAATTTGGAGTTAGTATGGGTGATTTAAAGGGATAGTTCACTTTTGTTCATCGTCTGAACTCAAAAAAATATATTTTTTGTGATCAATTGTCTCTCAAAGATTTGGGCTAATAGACTTTCAACGGAGGGACAGAAATCTCTCAGATTTAATTAAAAATATCATCATTTGTGTAAGGGTGGATCGCATTCAGGCTGCAGGGTTGCCGAATGACTAAAGAAACATTATCTGCAAGATGATAGAAAACTGTACATTTCTCGTCAATTACCACCACTGCAACTTATACCAATGACGGAAATAAGAGCAGTTACAATAGCAAAATATGTGGGAGAGCGTTGCTATGATATGACTATATTGTATTGCAATAGAGGTAGCACATAAAGTCAATACCAACTCAAAACTAGTTAGCCCATCATTTGTAATTGAAAGAATTTAATGACCAAATTTGTTTATGGTTACACTTAAAATAGTTACAAAATAGATGTATGAGATGATGATAACTTATACCATTAATCGTACCCAGCATTAATAGAATGTTAGAAAGTGAGAGAGAGAAAGAGGAGAGAGAAAGAGCCAGAGCAAAGAAGCCCCAGTTAAAGGAAAAGCCAGCGAGCAGGCCCCAAGAAGAAGAGAGAGAGAGAGAGAGAGAGAGAGAGAGAGAGAGAGAGAGAGAGAGAGAGAGAGAGAGAGAGAGAGAGAGAGAGACAGAGAATCAAGAGACAAAGCAACCGTTACAATCTTCTTTTATCTTCTTAAAGTTGTGACACATTTTGTCCTACGGGCCTTCAGCATCTCCCCAAGAAAGATGGGGGTTGAAAACAGTAAAGCAAATGTCTTTGTTCAATTTCAAATATCTTTGATTATTTTCAATCTTACATTTGTGTTCCAAAGATGAAACAATGAGGGTTAGTAAATTGATGACAGAATTTTCAGTTTTGGGTGAACTATCTTTTAAGTTCAAAAAATGTATCTACTACAAAGCAAGAAAATGAAATAGAAAAAAAAGCCATTTAAGCATTTATGTCATATGGATAAACAAAGGTTGATAGTAGACCTCTATGTGTGCTGCACATGTATCATCATTAGTGTATTTTAGTAATTTAGTTCTAAAATTAGTTATAGCGCTTATAGTTGACCCCTATAGTGCGTTTTCCAACCTCTCCATTAATTTGATTCTATATTTGAAAACTCTTTCAAACACCCTTGCGTTCTCACGTCAGAATCTGTACACTTCTGCTCGCTGAACGATAACAAATTGTTGGATTTCTTCAGGGGATTGGCAAATCCCCTGGTCATCCTGTAGCAGTATTACCCTCCGTTTCCGTGGTATATCCTCTCATTCCTCAACGGACCATCGTAGATTGGACGGCAGTCAGAGGGGATGAGCGAGAGATGAGAGGAAACGAAAAGGGACAAGAGGAAGAGAATGAGAAAAGAACATGATAAAGGAAACGAGATGCAGAAGTGATAGCGTCTTTGTGGGAACGGTCAAGGGTGTGTGTCGTGTGTTTCTGCATCAATTCATGCCTTAAGGGCAGGTTAGTTATTGTTGGAAATGCAGTTCTCTATAAATAGTGTCAGTAATAGTTGGTCCAAAGGGTACTTTATGTAATTGATGCTCAGCTCCAGAAATAGATCTGTACTCTGATCAGAGCTTCGCTGCGAACACTGTTTCCTGCGCCACATGACAGGGGCATAACAGCTTTAGGACATTCCCATTATATCCTAACACCATATGTGGACATCTAGACACTAGTTCTGTTCAAAATTTAGTGAGCTGCCAACCTACACAGCATTCTAATACATCTTAGGCACATTCATATAAAAAAGTAAATCGCTCTATTTTCATAATTGCAATTTCACAAATCTGACTTTTTAATTTTCTCACAATTCTCTTTCTCATGCATTATATCTCGGAAGTGGGACTTTATCTTGCAATTGGTATTATTTATCTCCTTATGTTTCACAATTACAATTATATACCTCATGATTATGACACTTTCTCATAGTTATGACTTATAACTGACATTTAACTATTCAAATAATTATTAAAAATTGTGAATATTTTTCTTGTAATTGTGACAATTGTTTTGAAATTGTGGGTTTAATATTATTAAATTTATTATTATATTATTAATATTATTATTTTTTAATTAAAAATAGATAAAATAGATGGATTAATTTAAGTTTAATTTACAGTGTAATTCTCTATTTAAGTCTCTAAAATTTGTATAATCTCAAATTAAAATAATAATTATCGCAAATATAATTTATATTGAGTGAATTTAGTATTTGTTCAGTGCTGAAATATATACTGTAGATTAAAAAAAATGAAAAATTGATAAAGATGTCAAATTTGCAGTCACTCCCTCAGCCGTTGTATTAAAAAACACACTCGCAGCAATGTTAATTAGTGTTTTAATTGTGTATTCATTTTTTAAAAATGAAAAACTACTAGATTTTCAAAGTATCAAAACACATCATCACAGTCTGTCAAGAGCTTTTTATGTTTTGTCCTAACTTCCTTATGTTTGTTGTAGCTAATTATGAGTGTTCCAGTGACCTGCCTCCATTTTAGTCCGCCTCTGTCATGGCCTTATGATGGCCCTCTGGAGTGGCTCTGTCCAGGTCACTGCAACAAATCCATGTCTAACAATTGAGAATAAACCCAGAATCCTGAAGGGCACTTGTGAGAGTAGAAGGAAGAGAGCATATCTTTCAAGATAATTACTTCTTTGTACTTCACTTCATGTGTGGGTGTGTGATGGTCTTTTGAGAGTAGATTTAATATTGCAAATCAGTCTGCTATTAAGAGAATGTCAAGTTTATTTGTTGCACAGAGAGTCAGAGTACAATCTAATGTCCTGCAGCGCTGGAGAATGTAAAGTGTTCAGGGTGTGTGTATGTATATGCTGATATTAAGGTTGTTTCACCGGTAGCCACCATCTGTTATCAGGGGCACTGAGGCCTCATAGAGGGACAGCAAATGTCACGACTGTCAGGGTGTGTGTGTGTGTGCATGTGTGTGCATATATATATATACATATATACATATATATATATATATACACTCACCTAAAGGATTATTAGGAACACCATACTAATACTGTGTTTGACCCCCTTTCACCTTCAGAACTGCCTTAATTCTACGTGGCATTGATTCAACAAGGGGCTGAAAGCATTCTTTAGAAATGTTGGCCCATATTGATAGGATAGCATCTTGCAGTTGATGGAGATTTGTGGGATGCACATCCAGGGCACGAAGCTCCCCGTTCCACCACATCCCAAAGATGCTCTATTGGGTTGAGATCTGGTGACTGTGGGGGCCATTTTAGTACAGTGAACTCATTGTCATGTTCAAGAAACCAATTTGAAATGATTCGAGCTTTGTGACATGGTGCATTATCCTGCTGGAAGTAGCCATCAGAGGATGGGTACATGGTGGTCATAAAGGGATGGACATGGTCAGAAACAATGCTCAGGTAGGCAGTGGCATTTAAACGATGTCCAATTGGCACTAAGGGGCCTAAAGTGTGCCAAGAAAACATCCTCCACACCATTACACCACCACCACCAGCCTGCACAGTGGTAACAAGGCATGATGGATCCATGTTCTCATTCTGTTTACGCCAAATTCTGACTCTACCATCTGAATGTCTCAACAGAAATCGAGACTCATCAGACCAGGCAACATTTTTCCAGTCTTCAACTGTCCAATTTTGGTGAGCTCGTGCAAATTGTAGCCTCTTTTTCCTATTTGTAGTGGAGATGAGTGGTACCCGGTGGGGTCTTCTGCTGTTGTAGCCCATCCGCCTCAAGGTTGTGCATGTTGTGGCTTCACAAATGCTTTTCTGCATACCTCGGTTGTAACGAGTGGCTATTTCAGTCAAAGTTGCTCTTCTATCAGCTTGAATCAGTCGGCCCATTCTCCTCTGACCTCTAGCATCAACAAGGCATTTTCGCCCACAGGACTGCCGCATACTGGATGTTTTTCCTTTTTCACACCATTCTTTGTAAACCCTAGAAATGGTTGTGCGTGAAAATCCCAGTAACTGAGCAGATTGTGAAATACTCAGACCGGCCCGTCTGGCACCAACAACCATGCCACGCTCAAAATTGCTTAAATCACCTTTCTTTCCCATTCTGACATTCAGTTTGGAGTTCAGGAGATTGTCTTAACCAGGACCACACCCCTAAATGCATTGAAGCAACTGCCATGTGATTGGTTGATTAGAAAATTGCATTAATGTGAAATTGAACAGGTGTTCCTAATAATCCTTTAGGTGAGTGTATATATACACACACACATCGATCAGGCATAACATTATGACCTAATATTGACTAGATACTGACCACTGCAGACCAGGAACACCCCACAAGAGCTTGCAGTTTTGGAGATGCTCTGTCCCAGTCAATTTGTCCTTGTCAAACTCGCTCAAATCCTTACGCTTGTCCATTTTTCCTGCTTCTAACACATCAACTTTGAGGACAAAATGTTCACTTGCTGCCTAATATATCCCACCCACTAACAGGTGCCGTGATGAAGAGATAATCAGTGTTATTCACTTCACCTGTCAGTGGTCATAATGCTATGCATGATCAGTGTATGAATGTATATACATACTGTATATTGTCACGATTCCCTGTGTTTAGTTTTCTTGGACTTTTGTTTTGATATTCTTTTGTCTTGCTGTGCCTGTGTTCGGTTCCTGTTGTACCTTGTTTGTATTGCTGTGTTCGAAATCGCCCCTTTACCCTCATTCACTGTTCCCTACATTTCTCCACTAATATAGCTCACTTGAGGGAGTGAATGAAAACCAGTGAGTGAATTCGGTGTGAGTAGTTTGTGCTTGCTGTTTAATAACCATCTGAAACATGGCAAACTGGCAGCTCAGTAGTAATGAAAATATTTACCTTGAACTCTGTAATGGAAACTAGCATGTATAAACCGTAATTAACGACTGTTAATTGTTAACGTGAAATTGAGTTTCAAAGTGCACGTTTTTGAAAACGATACTGTTGCCATCACTCATGTAAAAAAAAATAGTGAAAATGGTGATGTCATGTATATGTTCAGTCTATATGCGCGCAGTGTTTCTTTACAAAGTGACATTGCCAACTACTGGCCTGGCATGCACAACACAGTGTTTTATTCGTTTCACGGGTACATGTGCACAGGGATTGTTTTAACAATGTTGTCGTCTGTAATCAAAAAAAGCAAAGGAAAAACTTTTCCGTCTTTAGTGTTGTTTAAAACCCTCAGTCTGTTTTGTCTCCTGTGTTTCCATTGTCATCTTGTTTGGATTATTGCCATTGGCTCCTAGTTTGGATTATCTTGCTACTAGATCCTGCTAGTAGACTTCAACCTTGAATGCACACTGACTCATGGGGACTCCCCAAATTGAGGTAGGGTTAGTGTAAGGGGATAGAATATATAGTTTGTACAATATAAAAACCATTATGTCTATGGAGAGTCCCCACAAAGATAGTAAACCAGACGTGTGCGTGTGTAATCCTGAAGAAATGTTTCAGTTTCATAGCCATCTAGCCATCATGAAAACTGACACATCCAGCTCTGCGTCTTTAAATATCTTGTGCACACTGTAGTTTTCAAACCCAATCTTTTGGGAATATTTTTAGATTGTCTTTTGATCACTTGCGTAGGTCTAAGCCTAAAATACTTCACAATAGATTGCACTCTAAAATTAGAAATTCAAATGAAACAGATGTTTTATATTTTAATTAGCACTTTAAACAATTATGGGTCCAAATCAAAGTATTAATTGCTGTAGCGCTGACGTACAACATTTTTGAACAAAGAAACTTGAAGTGGTTATTAAATCGCCCACGTGTGCATGAGCATATAAGAATGGGCTTTAACAATATTCAACCTCAAACAAAGTATAATGTGTGAACTAAAACTTGACAAATATAAGACAATGTTAAATATCAGCATCTGAATTTGCACATTTGTTATGTCATTGAGCGTCAAGATAATGTTGATTCACACCACGAACATGCAAAGCATTCTTGGTTGGTGCTTTCATCTCAGCTCTCACAGAAATAACGGATCTTCATTGACCTGGAGCTGATGCAACTAGCCTGTTTTGTGAACGTGAACTGTCATACTGAGAGAAAATGTGGTCATTTTGTTGATGCTTTTCCATAAACAGCTACGTGTATTTATATCTGTCAGGGCTCAGATGTCTGATACACACAGGTTTCCTTCCCTAAGACTCTATAAGCTGAAAGATTAAATGTGACATCTAAGTGTTACATGTGAGCCGCGGGGAGATTGCTGTAGCCGCCGCTTACCTGTGCCGGGCTGTAATGAGCCTTCAGCTGGATCACAGAGGATACTGCGAAAAATGAAGCAGGAAAAGGTAGTTATTTCTCGTCAGGGCACTTATCAGACCACACGTGGAAATGATACACACTCTTCACTGAGATACTGACAGCCTATTAGCCAACCATCAGAATTCCTGCTCCAGAAATCCAGAGAGGGAGAGAAAATATTGAAAGCAATCTGTCAATCTGATTTGTGTTGACTTTATTTGGTGTTGTTCCTGTGTTTGTGTGTGTGTTTACACATTTAGTCTTCCGTGCTCATGTTTTGTATTCCTCTCCAATTAGTCGATGGCAAACAGAATGACGGCGCTCTCTTGTAGTAATTGCTCTTTGATCCCGACACATCTAGTTGTTTTTGAGGACTGAGTCGGATCTCTCCTTAATTGCACAACCGTAGGTGTATCTGCGCCCGTCTTCTCATATATTTAGATTTAACAACACAACACTCCAGCTATACTCGAGTGCATTCATGAAGGCAGTGGTTCTCAAACTTTTTTGGTCATGCCCCCCTTTAAATCTGGCACTGCTCTCTTATTTTTGAACTCAGTTTACAGCTAGTTTATGTCCTAACCATGCGCATCAGCACTAAGTCATGATTCGTTTCCGGAAACTGGAGCGATTGTGTAGGAAATTTCATTTAGTCAGGAGACTGAAGCAGACAGACTTTCAGGAAATCGCCTCTTTTGTGCAATCTGACATGACATGGTATGTTTGACTTCACCAGTTTTGTTTTGCTTTCTTACTTTTTTCCTGTCGTAATGCCATGTCGTAATTTTGATTTTATTTTGAAAAATAAAATTCAATTCAATTCAATTCAAATTTATTTGTATAGCGCTTTTCACAATACACATTGTTTCAAAGCAGCTTTACAGAAAGTGCATTTCATAGATGAACAGTATAAAAAATGTTAAAAAACACAATGTTAAAGAACAATGTTCGAAAAAGATAATCAGTCGTGTATTAATTTAGGCCATAACAACGCTGGCGTTGAGTCGTCTCTTCACAGGCGTGGAGTCGTCTCATCACAGGTGTTGGGGCATCCAAAGTCTTCATGAGAGGCTGGATACCAACCGGAGCTGACGAACTATTTACCTCGGGACTAGTGTCCCGAGATAACAACAGAAAAGCAGATGGGAAATAATTAGCGTAGCTGCTGTTCAGAATATTATATTAATGCTGTTGTTCCGATTTAACTGTAGTATAAAAGGTAATTATAATGTGAATGCTTGGCTAAAGAGATGTGTCTTTAATCTAGTTTTAAACTGGGACAGCGAGTCTGAACCTCGGACAATATCAGGAAGACTATTCCAGAGTTTAGGAGCCAAATGTGAAAAAGCCCTCCCTCCTTTAGTGGACTTGGATATCCTAGGAATGACCAGAAGCCTAGAGTTTAGTGACCTTAAAGAGCGCGATGGGTTGTAGGGCGATAGAAGATCCGTTAGATACACTGGAGCTAAACCATTTAGGGCTTTATAGGTCAGTAGCAATAATTTGTAATTGATACGGAACTTAATAGGTAACCAGTGTAGAGATGATAAAATTGGTGTTATATGATCATATTTTCTTGACCTAGTAAGAACTCTAGCAGCTGCGTTTTGGACTAACTGTAGTTTGTTTATTGAGGTAAATATGGTAACACTTTATTTTGATGGTCCCTTTCGAACATCCTGTTGACTATAAGTAACTTAGCAACTACGTGTCAACTAACGCTCATTCATTTCACTGAAAAATTACAATGACATCATCATTTACTCATCCTCATGTAATTCCAAAGAGATATACAATACCAAAGCTATCCGTCAGAATTCCCATTCATCCCAATGGCAGTTGGCATGCTAACCAGCTAAACCCTTTCATTTCAATCTAATATTACTTTCTTTCTTCTGTGAAACATCTTGAGTGATAAAACTTTTTTTTTAATAGTTCCAAGCTCAAAAAGGGACAAAAATCATCATAGAATTGGTCCATATGACTCATGTGCTGTATTTTGAGTGTTGTAAAGCCATATTTGATTTGATAAGTCCTTTAACCCAGGTGCCATCTTTTAAAACACACACACTTGAAGAAGAGCAGCTCATTTTATCAGAAAACTTGTGCAATATAGTCTATTTGCTTGACTCTCTGCTTAATATCATAATAACTCTTTATTGTGATGCTCTACTGACTATAAGTAACTTTGCAACTACATGTCAACTTATTCTAAACCTACCAGTCTACTCTACTAACACTCTAATGAGAGTTAAAAGACATGTAGGTGCAATGCTACTTAAAGTCAACAGAATGTGTTAAAGGGACCATCAAATTAAAGTGATACTAAAATAGTTTAATCTCAATGATGCTACTACATTATCATTTTGACTTTCTTTTATTTAATTATTACTGGTTGAATCATATAATACTATGGCTCAAAGGCACCATATGTAATTTTTCACCACCTGAGGTATACAAAACAAAGTCGTAGCTTGATGACGCCTTGATTTCGCAGAATCTTGGGAGTTGCCTACATCTACAGCCGTTGGAAAATAATTCAACGGGACTTGGGCAGAAATCATATTTATGTATGAGCTTTCGTATGTGAGATGGTGGTCCAGTGGGTTAAACCATGGACCTGATACGCAGAAGGTTGCTGGTTCGATCCCAGCAGTCACCACCAGTGTGTCCTTGAGCAAGGCACTTTACTCCATGTTGCTCCAGGGGGATTGTCCCTGTAATAAGGGCACTGTAAGTCGCTTTGGCTGGATAAAAGCGTCTGCCAAATGCATAAATAAATATACATAAATAAATATGATCTAATATATTAAAGATTTATTAACATTACTGTAGTATGAAGCAGGGTGGGGCTGAAAGCCGTTAGAGAGGAACGAATCCGCTGGAGCGATTGCTATTGAGAGATCAAGAGCCGTGTAGCTTTTATTATGCAGCAGACGTCCGCCTCCGCTTCTTCCGCTCATGCGTATATGGGGTAATGAATGTATCCAAACAGTTTTTCCCTTGACTAATAAAACACATAATATATTAAAGCATCTTTGATATGTGACACTCGAACACAGTCCGTATCTTGGTCAAAATTGCTTATTTCTCTGGATTTAAACCTTGTTGGAAACATTTGGGATAATGCAAGTACACAAGTCAACAAAATATATAACATTGTTCTAGTGGTTTTTAGATATTTTAATCCAAAAATCTTACATATTGTAACATGTTTCATGCCACAATGCATGCTGGGTTCCATAATTGTAATACTTTGTTGGCACCCAGCATGCATTGCGGCATGAAGCATGTCACCATTGTTGAGATTCATATGCTGATTCTTGATGTCTGTGTGTGGCAAAACACTTTTTCCCCTGTAATGTATTTTAAATTCAGAATGTCTGATCTGCTGCAACAAAGTTTTGCTGGTAAAATCTATACTATTGTAAAATATTGGTCAGAAACAATATTATTGATTTTTTTGGAGTTTATGAGGCTGAAAATTTGATAATCTTGACTTCTTTCTTAGCAACAAATTCTGTGTTTTGCTAAACACAAAGGCCACAAACTCACACAAAGAGGCTAACTGCCCACCCACAGGATACACTCATCACCAAAAAGGTGATGACCAAATGATTTTCATTTTTTTTTTAAATCATCTAAACCTGTTAATTCTTAAGAAATTCTGTTTCCAATGGACAACATTTCTTGAATTGGCTCAACTATACAAAAGATTTGTTACAGAATAGTTGCATATCTCCAGAAAACAAATAATGTCAAGTTGACTCAACTAAACTTATTTTCAGTTCATATAACTGTTAAAAGCTTGGGGAAATTGGTACTAAGATTATTTTTTTGTTGTACAACCTAAATTATTTTTACAGTGTAATGTATTACACATTCAGAAACATGTCGGATCTTATTACACTCATAACATGACATATCCAAAACAGAATAATGTGACCTTTATTGCCAAGAAAGCAACTATTAATACATTGACATCTCAAGCAATTTACTGACAAAATATGTCTCTCTTCCAAGAAATAGTCAATGAGGGGTTGGATATTGATGGAAGCTAAAGGTCAGTGGAGATAATTCATTGATGTTGCAGGAGCTGATTTATGTTGTATTGACATACACTAGATAGCCAAAGCATGTGAATCAACTCCCTATTAAGGCCTTCTGCTTTGAAATTATATATTCCAATAGCAGATATTGGTGTAGCATTTGTGTCATCTTAATTTTGGCCAAATACTGTAGATGACAACAGCTCTGTGACCGACTATTCATGAGGTGGGATATCCTTTACCCCCATAGGTCATTGCATGAAGCATCTTAGAAAACACATCATCAAAATTCAATTGCAGAAACCAATATGTATTACTTCTTACTGTTGCTCCCATAGTTCACAAAAACCCCAGAGTCCCCACCACCGAAATAGACTATATTGCACAAGTATTCTGATCAAATGAGCTGCTCTTCTTCAAGCTTGTGTGTTTTAAAAGATGGCACCTGGGTTAAAGGACTTGTCAAATCAAAAATGGCTTCACAACACTCAAAATACAGCACATGAGTCATATGGACCAATTTTATGATGGTTTTTGGACCTTTTGGAGCTTGGAACTATAAAAAAAAAAACGGAATCTCAGATTTATCGCCCTAGATAAGGGTTTCACAGATGAAAGAAAGTAATATTAGATTGAAATGGAAGGGTTTAGCTGGTTAACATGCCAACTGCCATTGGGATGAATGGGAATGGGAATTCTGACAGGTAGCTTTGGTGTTGTATATCTCTTTGGAATTACATGAGGATGAGTAAATGATGATGTCATTGTAATTTTTCAGTGAAAGATTCCTTTGAAGCAGATCAGTCACATTGCAGCACTTCTGTTCCCAGGCTGTTAGTAACGCTCTGTTTAGTCTCTAAAAAGACCCTCCTTCCAAAAAGTGCAATGTGCTCTGATTGGTTGGCTGGACCAGTGTGATTGGTCAACCGATTTGAGCATGTTTCGGAAACGTCACTCTCTTTCCCATAACTGTGACTTTCAACACACTACTAACGCAAGTCATCCAGGCATTTTTTTTTTTTTTTTGCATAAGCATTGGGTGGGAATGATATAACCCCCCCCCCCCTTTGTGCTTTGTAACTTTGCAGATATTTTTCATGCTCAAACTGCAACATTACACAGCGTTATAGGGTGTTTTATTGGCGTACGGTCCTTTTAAGAAAATGCATTCTTAGCTTTGTACATCTGCGCTTGTTATAATACATTTCCAGTAGTTGTCACACACCATGATGCCCATTTCCCGCACAGATTCCTTCCTCCCCCATCTCGTTCCAGAAGGGGGATGGCCACAGATGTTAGATGGAGTTTTGATGTTTTCTTTCACCTGTGCATTGAGATTTGTCCTCTGCCTCTCCGTCTCTTTGTCTGTCTCTGTTTTTCTCTGGACAGTCGTGGTGGCCATCTGTCATCTACACCGAAGGGTATTTTTACTTTTTTTTGTTAGAGTGAAATATGGAAAGCAATCACACACATCTCAATCTGTCATGGACTCGGGAACAATAGTTAGTGCCGTAGGGTTTTTGCAGTTTCCGTAACACAAAAGTGGTCTATAGAGCCTTCTGTTATGTAGTCTGTCCCATAATGCAGCACTTGTTTGTAATGGAAACTGTCTCTCTGTTGCCAATGACAATAACACACCCTCACACACCCTCACACTGTGACCTTCACACTCAAGCACAGCCAAACACCACTCCACCCTCTCCAAGGGTGTAGCGTGGCTCTCGACAGGCTGAGGGCATCACTCCTGATGAGGAGCGGGCTGCGTTCCAATTCACAGGGTCCCTACACAGTGTTCACTGCTAGCATTCAGTTTGAATAGTCTACAATGCCACACAACACATTTGACAATCATGCATATTAATGGTTTTAATGTGTGATGATATCATGCTTATAAATATGATGGATCACTATACTTTCACAGAAATTGGAAATGCTTTTAAAGCTGCACTATGTAACATTTTTGCAGTAAAATATCCAAAAACCACTAGGCCAGTGTTATATATTTTGTACAGTTGAGTACTTACAATATACCAAATGTTTCCAACTATTTGTAAATTGTGAGAAATTTGCTCTTTTACCCAAGGAACCGGGACGTGTGAAGGCTTCGCCTTTTCGGTTTTATTCTGCAGAAACGCTTTACTCTCACTGCAGTGTGCAACAAGTGTCATAGCAGCCGCAGAGCGAATGCACAGAGTAACGTCATAACATCATTTTCTAATATGATAAACAGAGCTGCGTTACCTCATACTCATGACCGGAAAAGCAGAGATGGCATAATAAAAGTCCCGCTGCTCACGAGGCGTGTGTTGCGTTCATCTTATTAACAATCGCCCCAGCGGCCTTGCTCTGCTTCATACTACAGTAATGTTAATAATCACATCTATGAACATGATTTCTGCCCGAGTCCTATCCCGATTATTTTCCACCGGCTATGAGGTGAAGACAATATGTCCCAAGAGTCTGTGCTCAAACGTGGCATCATCAAACTACATCTTTGTTTTGAACCTCTAGTGGATGGAAAAGTTACATAGTACACCTTTAAATTGATTAATAATAATAATAATAAATATAGCTGCGAGCAGCAATTAACGGGGCCAAGTGCAAACAAGCCAATAAAACATGCCAACATAGTTGAGAGTGTTAGACCAACTGCAACAATGAGCAATTAAAGGCATTTTAAGATGATTTTAGGCAAAATTGGCTGAAAAATCATATATACAGTCACTAATAATATGATTTAATGGTTTATCACTTTTGACCAATAGGTGGCGCAGTAACGAAATTGATGTGGTGTGGTCAGAGTGAGATGACAAAGGCAAAGTTTGGTGTCAGTATGTCAAAGCATTGCAGAGATACAGCCTCAAGAGTCATTTTGGCATCATGGCTCAACTTTGTCGCTGCAGTATATGAAATTGGTTTTGTCTGTTGACACGAAATTAATAACTTTTTGCTGTAATAGTTAGGAGGAGTTCGTAAAAGTAGGTTTCTAAAGGAAATCAAAATGGCGAACAAAATGTTTGGCCAATTATGGTACAATTGGGATCTATGTTCTTGGCATGACCCAAGAAATGTATTACAACCAGATTTATGCCAATAGTCAAATTTAATCAAAAGTTATTAGCATTATTGGGAAATTCATTATAAATTTTGTCCACAAGGTGGCGCTGCCTTGAAACTTTTTGAGTACTTTCAGGGCTTGGTGACGAAGACGCACACCGAGTTTCGTAATGATACGCCAATGCGTTTGTAAAACATAGCACTTTCTGACAAAATTCAAAATGGCGATGCCCAAAATGGTTGATATGGGAAAATTGTGTATGGTATGGCTCGGCGTGATGCCCCGACTCTAAAGAGACCAGTTTTGTGATATTTGGCTAAAGCGGTCTTAAGTTATAATCAAAAATATAATTTTTTTGTATCTCTGGACCACTAGGTGGCGCTGCGCCGAAACGCTGCAGGCAGCCTCAGGTCATGGTTGGCATAACACACGCCACGTTTGGTTAGAATATGCTAAAGCGTTGCGGAGATAGAGCCTGACTTTCATTTTTGTGGCCACTTAGTCGATTTCATTCGAGCGTTATTCAAGAACAGTTTGACTAATCATCTTGAGTCTATTACGGTTTTGTCACCATAGTCTGAAGATAATCTGGTTCAATTTTCGTGCCAATTGCAGCAACGGCCTGGGAGGAGTTCGCAAAAGTAGGTTTTTTGGTTAATTAAAAATGGCGGGAAAATTATTAAGACGTCATAAGGTGCAATCGAATTAGCTTGAGCCAAGGAATCAGAGGAAAAATTTTTGTTTCTAGCCCTTATGGTTCAAAAGTTATTAGCATAAACATGAGTGCAACTTTGGACATGTGGTGGCGCTAGAGGGATAGTTTTAGAGATTCCAAAATTGGTGTGGTTAATGCTGGGACTGTCCTCTATCTGTGTACCAAATTTCACAACTTTCCCGCAAGCGGTTCTATGGGCTGCCATAGACTTGCGGCGGAATAATAATAAGAAATCTAACGATTTCAATAGGTGCCTACACACCTTCGGTGCTTGGGCCCTAATAATGATAAACACAACATATGGTTAATTATATGGCCCCTAAATTTTTTGACTTCGTAAATTAATTGTATTAATTATTCATTATAAATGCTTCACTATAATAATAGTTATTATTATTTTCTTATCTAGTATTCATACAACAACAATTTAGTTCGTTTAATTCAGTATTTTATTTTTGTTTAATCACTATTATTTGTTTCAAAGACTATTCTTGTAATTTTATTCCAAAAATAATATTTTAATCTTGTTTTCTCTCTATTATTTGTGCAACTTTAATTATAATGAATGAATCCAGTATTTTATTTTAGTTTAATTTCAATTATTTATTTAATCTCAATGACTATTCTCGTAATTTAGATTTTTCCTAAAAATCATTTTAATCTTGTTTTAAATCTAGTATTCATACAACAACAACAACAATTATTATTATTATTATTATTATTATTATTATTATTATTATTATTATTATTATTATTATTATTATTATTATTATATTTTTATCCCTATTTTATAATTTTACTTACATTTGGCATCCTTTGTGGGTAACTCAAACAAATTAAAATAATATTATATTATTAATAATATTACACATGGTCCAAATACACTTACAATAAAACATACCAATATAAATACAAACAATAAGAAAAAAAAGACAGTCCACAATATCACATTTACACAAAGGCTAAAATGACACACACACACACACACACACACACACACACACACACACACACACACACACACACACACACACACACACACACACACACACACACACACACACATGGCTGCTGCAATGTCTAATTTGAATATAAATGTTTAGTTAAGTGACCTTTGAACTGAGCATATACAAAAACCCTGCACTACTAGTCGATTGTGAGGTTTTCTAAATGTGTTTTCTGTGATTAGTTGAAAAGGTGTAAAGGAAAAGTTGTTTTAAGCTTAGTCAAACGCCTGTAGTGGAACAATGTCATGATAACCTTGAGCCAGAATTTGGCTTCGAGGCCATTCAGGGTATTATTCTCTCTCTCAAATTCATTATGAAAAAAAATCTGTGTTGAAACGTCTCCAAATCTTCTTTCCCTGATAAATATAGGTAATCCTTCCTGCGCACTAT
The DNA here is from genome assembly GCA_023566225.1 of Romanogobio albipinnatus. NCBI lineage: Eukaryota > Metazoa > Chordata > Actinopteri > Cypriniformes > Gobionidae > Romanogobio > Romanogobio albipinnatus. Next base: position 48,046,329 of record CM042245.1, on the reverse strand, counting down.
CTCGTCTGTGTGTTCAGACGTCTTGAAAAGCCACACTGTCACGATTCTAATATTAGCAGCTTGTGTGAGCGTGTGTTTTCTGTTTATTGGCCAACGGCCGATATGTGATTAATGACTGAGTTAGAAAGCTATTAATTGTGCGTTATCATCACCGAAGTCGCATTTGTATCAGTCCCTCTCCCGGTCCCTGTCTGAGATTACTGATGAGACCGAGAGCAAGTGTGTGTGTGTGGTGGAGGGTCACTTTATAGGGAGTATAATTAGATGTTATTGGAATCCAGATGTTGCCTGGCTTGGTCACACCTGGAGGGAGACATTTCAGGCACGGAGATGTGAGAGTTCACACCCGCGAACATCTGTGTCTGCAATCTCGTGTGTGTATGTGCTCAGTGTTTCACAGTTGTGAAATAGCATCTGCTGTTGCTATGTTTAGAAAGGATTCACATTATGACGCTGACTGCCTGATTTTCTGTCTTTTACTGTCAATGTGATTTTGTGTATAGCATGTATTTAGTGCTTTTAGAGTGTAGTGCCACTTTTTTACTACTTCTACTATAGAATAGGTTTGATTTGCTGAGCTTTTTTTTTAAAAGAGTGTGCAACAAAACCGGAAAATCCGTTGCATAAATAGGAGATCCAGATCATAATTCTGTGACACATTTAAGATTTTGGGCTTTTTTTGTGCAAGTTTCATAATGTTCACCAAAGGCATGTCCTGTGTAAAAGTTTAGTTTTATGCAAGATTTTTTTAAAATGTTTTTGAAAGAAGATATGCTCACCAAGGCTGCATTTATTTGATCAAAAATATTGTAAAATATTATTACAATTTAAAATATATTTATATGTATTAAAATGTCATTTATTCCTGTGATGGAAAAGCTGAATTTTCAGCAGTCATTGTTCTAGAAATCATTCTAATATGATGGTTTGGTGCTCAAAAAACATTTCTTATTATTATTGATGTTGAAAACTGCCTAATAGCTGCCCTTCTGTTGAAATAGTGATACTTGAATAGAATGTTCAAAAGACCATCATTTTATTAGAAAAATGTATCTTATGTAGCAATGTAAAAGTCTTTACTGTCATTTAAATTTTTCTTTAATACATCCTTGCTGAAAAAAACTGAAACTCTTACCCCAAATTTTTTAAAGGTGCCCTAGAATGATTTGAAACAACATTTTAAATTGTTTTCTGGTATCTACATAGAGGGTATATGGCTTATTTAAGGTCAATAATTGTCCAGATACGGTTACAGGTCCATTTACAACTCTAGAAATCATCCCCAGGATGAAATGGTCTGTTTTTGCCTTATTTGGAAGGGTCATGAATATGAATGCAGAGTTCTGCTCTGATTGGCTGTTTCACTGCGCGGCTCAATGATAGCATGCACGTCTATACTGACCGTCATGACGATGGAGAGATTAGGCATTCAACCTTATATATATATCAATCAGTATATAATCATACTTCAGTTGTCAAAAATATAAATAAATAAATATCAAATTACTATCGTTTCAACTTAAATGGTGGAGGTGTTGACGTTAGCTAGAAGGATCGAGTGAGCTATGTGTAAGCAACTAAACTAACATAGTATGTTACGTATCTATGGTTTCATTTACTAATTTATGACAACACTGGCATGAAATAATATTAACCTTTGTCATTAGACATATTATTTAGTTATGTAAACCACTGGATTATCCTATTCTTACCGTATAGCATCTTGCGTTGGATATAGACAACAACGGGGATATTATCGTTAATGTTGTCTCTCTAAGAAACTTTCGATTTAATCAGAAATGGTTTAGACAGTCAAGAAGTGGATAAATCACTTACTGCTTGCAGGAATATGGTTGGAATGGCCCCTTTCTTCAGTGTCGGACAGCCGGATTGATATTGTCCCAGGTTTGAAAACTGTCCGTGGTCAAATGGGCTGAGCAAACTATCAACTTTGAATTAAATTGTTGCGATATCCGATTATAAATAAACATCAACCATGCCTGTTGACATGTTTTATCTGTGGGAAGAGTATGAAACCCCTGCACAGCCTGGAACATAACATTTGTTTCCATGATCTGTCATGTTCGCTATCCTCGCGTCAGGCTTACTGCTGCAGAACTCCAGTTGATACGGCGGCTGCGCAGTTCCGCCTGACAGTGAACATGTGCTTGCTTATGAAAATGTTGGGGGGCGTACATATTAATGATCCCGTGTATTGCATCACTGCTGGCGTTACGTTGAGATTTGCCTATTTTTCCGTGGTGTTTTTCACAAACGAGATTTACATGTGAAGGAGGAGGCAATTGTGTTTGAGACTCACTGTATGTGATTTACATGTACTGAACTCTTGTTATTTAACTATGGCAAGGTTCATTCGATTTTTCATTCTAGGGCACCTTTAATTTCATACCAATCATTATGCCAGTTTTAGGGCTTATACTATCACCACTGTTCACCATTTAATTTCGGAATAGTTTATTAGTAATATTATTAGTAGATCAGTATTATGTGGCTAAGCTACTTTTAATATTCTATGTCTATTTCAATATAAAAAAGTAACTGAAAACAGTGGCCATTTGTGGTGCTGTATGACTGAATAAAAAAATTATATTAAATGATTTGACATAATTGAGCTTGTTTTAGAAATATGTCTAATCAGTTATGGAAAATGCACCCTATATGCCAAGGGAGAGGCATAATTAGTCAAACTAAATTCCTCTTCATTCCAGTTCAACCCAGACTATCACACCATTAAATACCCACACAACCACAGACCCCTGGATCAACATCTTTAACATTTTGATCCTGGAACAACATTTCAATCGGCCAATCAGATTTGGGACAAGTTTACAGTTTATGTCAAGTTTAGCCGTTTAAACAGGGTTAAGTGCTTCTACATCAGTGTTATTCACCTGTCATTTCACTCTGATTTTAGGGATGACTTATGGGTTTAGGGTTAGGGGTAGGGATAGGGATAGTGCTAAGACTAAGTTTTCAGACAGGAATGTCAAACTTGGCAAAATCGGGACGTGCTTTAAAAATCAGGATCACTTTAGTTATACCAGAAAGACTCGGGAGACCAGATGATATGAAAACTTTTACACAGGACATGCCTTTGGTGAACATTATGAAAAGATTCATAGTTATGACTAATTGTCTGTACAAAGTTTGAGACTGACCTGTTAACTTGGTAGGGCATTAGTCCTGGATTTACTCCAAATGTTACACATTGAAATTTTCTATGGATGTTTTATATATTAATGGATATATATATATAGGCCTATTAATGGCATTTTACTGATATTTCATTTTACTAGAGATGGTGAGATGGTGGTCCAGTGGGTTAAACCATGGAACTGATATGCAGAAGGTTGCTGGTTCGATCCCAGTGGTCAACACCAGTGTGTCCTTGAGCAAGGCACTTTACTCCATATTGCTCCAGGGGGTTGTCCCTGTAATAAGGGCACTGTAAGTCGCTTTGGATAAAAGCGTCTGCCAAATGCATAAATGTAAATGTACTAATAAAGTTATAGCCTACAAATCATTAGAGTGAACTGACTTGGTAAATCAAGCTCTTGTGGACCCCCATTCGTTTCAATGTTTCACGCTTTTTGGACATGCACATCATAATAAATAGTCTTGTTTTACAAAACTCTAAGAATTTTCCCATAAATGTTTTCTATCTCACTGAAAATGGGAAAATGTTAGCTTTAATGTGGTATATGGCACGTAGTCAAAATAATAATGGTTAAAATGTTTTGCAATTTTAAAAATAAGCTTGATTTTAAAATTGGAATTTCTCAAAATCATAATTTTCTGAGGCCGAAATTCAGCTAATTTTTGACATGGTCTTACTCAGTCAATATTAAAGATATCAAGGTTATATTTTCACAGAATGTTCTTTACATTATGTAGGATGATTTTATGCATAAAACAGTGAATCACAAAAAAATGACTTTAGCTGGGTTTTCACAGACAGGGTCACATATACGATAAGAGCACGTTTATTAACAGGCCAGCAAGTATTATATTTAGAGGTTCTTTGGCGTAGACCCCATCCGTAGCTCTCGTCTCGAGGGTAACGGACTCTGCATTTCCTGCCTGAAGATGAAGGCAGGGGCGCAGCCGACCCCCTGGGAGGTATAGGCGAGGACCATCCTGGTGGTAGATGGAGGTAAATGTTGGCGTCAGCATCTGAGAACTCAGACATGTGTGAGTACCGATCTTTTATACTCCGAGTATTAGGACATGATTGGTTAACTCTGGATGTAATGAGTGATGTAACATTGAATCTTCCTAGCAGAACTCACACTAGAGCTTCATTTCAAGCAACTAAAAAAAGATCAGTCACAAACTCTCTTCTTTGAAAGCATAAGGGATTTGGGGTAATATTAGACCTAAAAAGCATACACAAATGCATCCTTTGAGAAAAATGTGCATCATTCAGACACCTTTGGGCTCATTTCAATATACCGCAATATATTGGACTGTTATTATTACAGTTAGTTGCCCTGATGGTGTATTACCAATCTGTTTTTTTTTTTCTTTGATTGATCTTTTCAAATCAACTCCGCATTAACTGAAGTTTCCTCTGGGAGAAGGTGGTGATTTCCTTTTATATCCTCCGATAAATGCTACACAGGGATTTCTTGCTGACAGCAAACATTAGCGGATATCAGCAACAGACTCCATTCTGAGAGGGGAAATCAATTGCGTTGCTGTAGATTCAAATCACTTTATATAGTTCATGAATGTAAGAAAATGAGTGACAGTGATTTTAATTCAATATTAGATGTCTGACCACCAGGGCTGAATAAAAAGGCCAATGCTGTGAGCCAGATTTAAACCGTATCGTTACATTTGCACCACTCACCGCTAAGTGTACGCAGGGTTAGTTATGGGTTAAATCCATTTGCATCCACAGTGCAGAGTGGCAGTATTTCCTGCTGAAAGTGGGCTGTGACTGATCAGCGATGCACAATCTGTACCTGCATCTGTAGCCCTGAGATAACAGGGAGATGGGGGAGTGGAGAATGACGGGCTGGAGAAATGAGGTGGGATGTGAGGTCAAAGGTTGATTGCTGTCAATAGGCATCAACATCAACAGTGCATAGACCAGCATTTGTGTGTATGCGAGTGTGTTGGAAGCATGCGGCACTCGATTTGTTGTGGTGATGTGATGGGTGTCATAGACTGACACATTGATGTGCTGTCACAGCCAATCAGAACGCAGAATGAATGACAGCATGCAAACATGGGGACTGTCAAAAATTAGTTTTTTTTCCCTATTAATGATTGTAAGGCCTGGACGCACCATTTTTTGCGTACAGGTACTTTCAGGCATCTGGCCCACATTTAATTCCCACCTTTCCCCCATGACTATCCTGACTGTGTTGACACTGGAAGAAGTGTCTTGAGGCTGTCACTGGTAGTTTGTTGAAGCTATTTCCGAAAGTTCTAGCAGCAGCTGTAAGCTCAAGGCTACACTTCAGCAACAGCAGTACAAAAATAACAATGACAAAAAAAACTTAACTTGCTTTATTTAATTACAGAAATACATTAGTTGTAATAAAAATGTGAAAAGCATAACTGCAACTGTAAGTACCTCCCCTTTCAGTTTTTTCTCTTGATATCTGTAAATAGACAAATTCAATCATGAACATTGCATTTACTTTTGCATTCAAGAGTGATTGAGTGAGTCTGCGAGTCTGTCTGTGTGTGTGCCTGCTAGTGTAAGTGTGTGTATGTTTATCTGTAGAGCTTTCTTTGAGCCGAGTTCTTCATGTATAATGTGCTTTTCAACAAATCAAATAAATATAGGGAAACATTTGAGTGACAAAATGCTGTAGTTTAACATGGATTCAGACAGTAGGGAAGTAGGGATTCACCAAATTGAGTTGGTGTATAGATATTAAATGTGTGAATAATATAGTATCATAATATGTTAAAAGCAGAGGTGGGTAGAGTAGCCAAAATCTGTACTCAAGTAAAAGTACAAGTACTTACGGAAATATTTACTCAAGTAAAAGTAAAAGTAACAATCGTAATATTTACTTGAGTAAGAGTAAAAAAGTATTCGATGAGAAAACTACTCAAGTAGTTAGTTACTAGTTACTTTCGATCTGATTGATAAGAAGCGAAAACCCTGAATTTCTGGCTACTTGGAGAGCTTTCACACACCCCTCGGTAACACTTTACAAGAAGGTTGTATTAGTTAACATGAACTAACCATGAACAACACCTCTGTTCAGCATTAGTTCATCTTTGTCAACGTTAGTTCATAAAAATCCAGCTGTTCATAGTTTATTCATGTTAGTTCACAGTGCATTGACTAATGTTAACAATACTTGAATAATGCATTAGTAAATGTTTAAATTAACATAAAGATAAATAAGTGCTTTATAAGTGCAGTTCATTATTAGTTCATGTTAACTAATATAAGCTAATGAACCTTGTGTGTGTGTGTGTGTGTGTGTGTGTGTGTGTGTGTGTGTGTGTGTGTGTGTGTGTGTGTGTGTGTGTGTGTGTGTGTGTGTGTGTGTGTGTGTGTGTGTGATTAATGGTTAAACAGTGTAAATTAATGATGTGTCTCTTCTTAAAACATACTTTGTTCTTATAGTTTTATAAGTATATAGGCTATTCTTTAGGTAGGAATAAAATACAATACCGTTTTTATTTGTATGTATTTTCTACACTTCAGACAGGTGTCTGTCCGGATTTGTGTATAAATGCAAGATGTCACATTAGGCTATTCAATTTGTTTCGTTTTGTGAAGAAAAGGATATGTAAATGTGCAGATGTGAACGTTTGTTCGTGGACGTGTGTTGTTTGGAGGATTCAAACGATTTGTCATTGCTTGCACAAGAGCGCATATGAGGAAAACACTCTGACAGTGTGTGAAATAGTATTATAATAAGGGAAAAATTTCCCATAGTTACCAAATGAGCGTTAATAGTGTTCAAATATAGGCATCATTGTGACACTTACCGCTACATGTTCTTTTCAGGGTGGAATTCTTGTATGCTGAGAGAAGTCAGTTCGTTTCGGTGCACACAACATGCATCGCATTATGAAACTATTCTTTTTGACATCTTCCCAGACAGTACGTTCAGTCTTACCAACGTTGGCAATTGGAGGGCACCAGCGGCAAAGTATCGGAAGGGGTTTTTCCCCTGCACACCAAAAAAACTTAGGTGGGCAAACCATCGGCGCGATGGTATACAGCCACTCCAATCCATGCACACTCCGGAGATCGGCGGAGGAACCGTGAAGAACCATTTTGCCGATCCCGCTTCTTTTTTTATCTTCCCCACAACTGCTGCTGCCTAGCAACAGGTCCACATCAAGCTGGCGGTGTACGCGCGAAGGTATGTTGAGCTTGTCCGTATGCCACAATTTATATATGATGATAATTTTTATAAATGAATTTTCAAGCGCGGACCAAAATCTACTGCATCTCTTTTTGAGTATAATTTGCAAATGTAAATATTGTCATTTTTTTAACCAAGGGGGCGTTTAGGTCAGGTGGCGCGTGCACATTTTTATGCGCGTGATTTAACTTACACAGAAGCATATCGCCTCGGTAGTACTGGACTCTCTTGTGGTATGTTTATCCATTTCAAACACACAATTTTCAGGCCAGTATGTGTTTATTTTGTTTTGTGTACTTCTTTTTTTATTGAAAAATATTATTTTGTTAGAAAAACGTCGAGTTTCCTGAGAAATGTTTTCGATAAACGGGTGACAGAAATTGGCGCCAGACGTAACTTACGTGTTTTTAGACTTGGTTAGTTGTTAACTGTTGACTTGGTATTAACTGGTTTATATTCGCGTGTTAAATATTTTCAATGAGTTATTTTAGACAGTATTTTTAGGGGAACTCGTTTTTCTCTTTCAGCCTGAGGAGAATCGTTTGGTAAACAGCCAGGTTAAACTAATAAACGGTCATAAATTAACAGACTGTCTTTTGTCCACACAAAAATTACTGTCCTTTTATAATATTAACCCCTTACACTCTGAAGGCATTTTTTATGATTTTGTCTAAGTGACATGTTTAAAATTAAAGGCTGCTCTTTTGTTGTGCGCTTCTATGGTAACGTTAAAAGTAGACCTGTCAATCAAAGAGCTCAGTTCAGTACAAGCGCGCAGCCACTGTAGATCAGTGTTTCCCAACCGGGGTGCCGCATTTTTCAAAATATTCTCTATTTGTAAACTTTGTTCAATGCTAGTGCTGTGGTATGTTCGAATATGACCAGTCCTTTTCGCCGTCATCATCCGGGTTTAGTGCCAGAAGACGCGAATGAGAAGTCGCGCGCTGTGAGAAAATATTACTGCCTTTAATGCGTTTAATTGATATTTAAAATATTAATATCGAAATTATGCTATTTATTTAGGATTTTGTGTCACAATTACGTCAGTATAGGTGCTCGATTAATCTGTCAGTCACTACTGGAGGTGTCACGACACATGGCGACATGTTCCGCGACTCTGTGTCATGTCAGTGTGTCGCGATAATGTCAGTGGCACATGCCACTATCCACTGGCACATGCCAATGAAGACCGGATGTGCCAATACGCATAGTGACATGTGCCATTGGCTTCTGTGCGTCCGATGTCATGTCACTTAATGTTAATACCGCCTCTCAAATGTGTCTCTGTGCACTCACCCGAAGCGCGCACACGTCTCACAGTGCGCCAATATTGAGTTCTCTTTCAAGGCTAGCTCTTGAACGGACAAACTCACTCAAAAAGTATGTCAACATGTCCATCTTGAGGAGTATCCTAGCAGACATAGTCTGTATATGCCTTAAGTAAACTTTATACATTCGAGAAAGACGACGCATATCCGAGCTTTAGGTCTCAAAAGGGCCTTTACTGCTGTCTGTTTAATGTCAAACAACAAAAGACAAGGACATCACTCACTGCTCTTGATTGAAAAGCTTTTGTAAGTTTAATAGGATTAATCTTTAATTTATACAGTCAAACATGCAATGTTATTTTAATTTGATCAATTTCTGTACCTCAAAACTATTATAATAACATTATAATGTTAGACCTACCTGAAAAACCTGAAAAGCATAGTTTACTTTATAAGTATCTTTGCTCAATATTATTTATTTGTGCTGCTGCTTGTATTTAAGTTATTTGTTCTTATTATTTTCTTTATTTTTATTTGACAGTAGTCCTTTTTTCCCTGAACATAGCAAATACTGAACCGTACCGAAACCGTGAACCTAAAACCGTGATACAAACCGAACCGTGAGCAATATGTACGGTTACACTAGCGTAACGTATGCGAGGGGGGGCCACAAAATGGAGAACATTTTCATAGGGTACCATGACTGAAAAAAGGTTGGGAAACACTGCTGTAGACAAGTGGTTATGAAGTAGTTAAAGCTACAGTGTATGATATTTCCCCCATCTAGCGGTGAAAAGGTATATGACCATCCAGTAAATATTCGTTTCTGTTCCTCTCAATTCTGATTTCGTTTTAACTCCTACGATGGCCGATTTAGTCCAAGATTAACATGGCTTCCAGTTCGACCTCGTTCACATTCGACACGGTGCCATCGAGTGTTAAAACGCAAAAGGCGAAGCTTGAATTTACGGGTATGTCCCTCTTTGGCTAATGTACTTTCAAGATGGAGGGGCAACATGGCGACCCCCATTCGAACCCCTTACCCGTATGTATTTTCAATGGCATATTATAAACTTACGAGAATACTTTATTACTTGAAAGAAGCATTAATGAGCACATATATGCTCATATAAGTGTTTTAGCTAAGAATAAACTAAAAAAGTTTACACAGTGTAGCTTTAAGTGAAGTAAGTGTTTTTTTGGACACACACCTATTCATAAAATAGAGCCTTTATTAACCTTTCTCATTTAAATTTAAACAAAATAGAATAATTGTCTTTTCTGTTTTTTTCAGTGATCGATTTTCATCTGATTTTTGTAAGTGATCAATCTAGAAGTCATCCCACAATTCTGATTTGCTATGTTCTTAACATACTGTTTTAGTCAATAAAGATAAATTAAAACTGAGTGCATATTAATTCACAAAGGCATTTGCAATATAGTTGACTCCTTTTCATGTTTCTTTTTTCTCAACAGGAACTACATACACCCCAAATGCTCTTTTCAGAGCCATATTACTCAACGTCTTTGCCTTCGTAAGTATGTTTTAATTAACCTCAAAGACTTCACAAAGACTTCTTTTAATGATGTAAATTCCCAATTGTCGACTTTTGAGCACTATCGGACATTTTTCAATCGTTATTGATAAAGATGTATCTAGTTAAAGTTATTTTGCACATATATATCGATACACACATGTAATAACTTGCTCCTGTTTGCTTGTCTTGATTATTGGCATCCTAAGAGTTTTTTTTTTTTTAACTGCCTGGCACATTCTTGGAGTTTGACTTTTGATCTGTCTTATGGTGCGTTCACACCGGACGCGATTCGTGCAAGTGATTTACATTTACACGTCACAACACTTCCTTGAGTTCCAGGCGTTTCCGTGTTGTAAATAAAATCATTTTTAAAATAATAAATGTGTCATTCTCTTTAAGTGACGCTCAGAAATGTGCCATTTGCATATTAAAATGTATTTATACTGTCCTCACACTATTCTCAACCAGAGCTCTCAAGGTTTTTTTTGTAAAATGCTCTGACTTTTCTGAATTGTCTTTATAGAAACAATCAAACGAAGATATAGACTTTTGTGCTACTGTCTTATTTTCCCCCCTGTTGCTTTTTTGTTTTTTTTGTTTTCTGTTTTAGGTGCTGTGTTAAGAAATCCTGCCCAACCAAATTCCACTGAGGCTGAGGTAGAGATGACCGTGAGAAACTGGCTGCGGCTGAGCAGGGACAGGAATGGGGGGCGGCAAAGGCGGGGCGAGCAAGCATAAGTGAAATAATTGATTTGGAGGGAATTTCTTATTTTTGTTGTAATTTTATGTGTGATTTGTGGAGTGTTAAAATAAATGATACTAATTTTGTAAAAAAAATAAATTTTCAAGGTCATCTCCCGGTGCCCTCCTGTTTATTTGTTCTGGAAAACTCCTGTAGCCTAATTTGCATGACCATCAAACTTAATTTTAAAATCACTTATCCATTATTTTTCTGTTAGACTGACATTTCCCAGGTTGTCAGATTGTGAATAAAATACACCCTACACATAAACAATCACTTACTTTCAATTTAAACTTTTGTTTGTCATAATACCTGGCATCTCAAACGGAAGCGGCTGCAGACTGCGCAGCCACGGAGTCTCGCATGTAAGTGGGCTAGTTGCCTACTTAACTAGCTCTTGTCAAATTGTTAGGGAAGAAATTTTATGATTAACACATCACATAAACTGTTATTGAGTGTTGTTGATACACAATAGGAAACTTGTGTCCACACAATCTGACAGCAGTTAGCCTAAACAAATCAATAAGATCTATATAACGGTGGGATCCCACTAGAGCTGCGAAAAGCATTGAGACGTCTCGCTCCCTTTGACTTAACACTGAACAGCTGATTTTCAAGCATGCTGTGACGTTTCCAGCGATGCAGCCGAAAATCAGCTGTTCCAGTTCAGTCAATGGGAGCGAGGCGTCTGAATGCTTTCCTCGCTCTAGTGGGATCGCGCCGCATAGGTCATAATTATTTCGGGTTTACGTTGGCTCACGGTCGGCGATAATTTCGGGTTTACGTTGGCTCACGGTCGGCGATCATTCTAATGCCACCATCTTCCCGATATCTTGCCGATTAGCTACCGATCTCCATAAGACATCTCACCGAGGCACTTTATGTCGGGCAGGCACACGCGCCCCGACGTCGGCAAGAGCTAATTTGTTGTCTGGGTTGGAGTGAAAACATAGACTGAACTTGAAGCCACGAGCAATCTGCCTCCCGTAGCTCACACACATCTTCCTCTGCTTCGGCCATCATCTTCCGACTAAACGCGCGCTAATATAAGCGGGTGATGCGTAGCAACCTCTCGCGAAACAGCCTCTCCAACGTTTCGCGAGACTTGCGAAAGTCATATTAACTTATTTTAATATATATAATATAATTATTACCATTTGACAGTAACGGAGGAACGCCACCGAATGTAACTAAGTAAAAGTACAGTTTTTTCACAAGAAATTTACTTGAGTAAGAGTAAAAGTACCCATCTTTAAATCTACTCTAAAAGTACAAGTTACCCAAAAAATGTACTCAAGTAAATGTAACGAAGTAAATGTAATTCGTTACTACCCACCTCTGGTTAAAAGGACGAAATATTCAATAAACTTAACTATTAGCTATAAAATATGTATCTAAGCGCATTATTTATGTATTTAAATGCAGTTCATATCATATAGTGTGACAAAATAATCATATGGTGTTACAAGAAAAACCCTGTCACACCTTATGATGTTGTGTCACACCATATGAGGTTTCATGTACTTAGCATGACATTAAGCAATGTGCTTTTATGCTAACATCCTAAAGCCATGCTAACTACAATATGACAATATAGTTTTAAAGGTAATATTGACTGAAAAGTAATTTCATTTAGGCACTTTTGTGTAAAATGCGTCACACCAAAAGACAAAGATCAAAAGGGAACTGAAGCAGGAGTGTCGGATATACTTGATTTTTTGGAAAACATAAAGAGAGAAAACTCACCTTGTAACTTTCAGTGTCCTTCAGAGGTGTTGTTCTTCCTCCTGAAAGAAGAAGGAGCCCCACTCCCCAAAGGTCTCCAAACAATTGCCCGTTTAAAAAAAGGAATATGGCGTCACACCATATGATATCCATTTTTGGGACAAAATGTTTTAGTTAAGGGTGGCTTCAAAATATTATGCCTAAACTTTTAGTCAAGCAGACTCACAAGTAGACATCTGGGTAATCAATATACGATTGAATAAACATAAAATTAATTCATTTTCTTGTTTTTATTCAAAATCAAAATTTGTTAAATGTGCTTGGGACAGTCACGCCATGAGCTTTTTCTGGTTTGGCTGAAAATTGTGCAAAAATGAAAGATCAATCCCATGAATGCTCTATATGTTCATATATAACATAGGCAGAATATGCAGAAGGTTGCTGGTTCGATCCCAGTGGTCACCACCAGTGTGTCCTTGAGCAAGGCACTTTACTCCATGTTGCTCCAGGGGGATTGTCCCTGTAATAAGGCCACTGTAAGTCGCTTTGGATAAAAGCGTCTGCCAAATGCGTAAATGTAATGTAATATAACAGCACTTTCTGAACAATATCACCAAAGTTTTTGACATATTTTTTTATAATTTACTTGACTTTGACACATTGGACCAAAAAAAGGCCATGTCATGTCAACCACCCATATTCATATGAGTGAAAAGGGAAGATTGTTTTGAACTTTCTACTAATAAGGTTAAAAAAACATCCTTATTTAGTGAAAGGAATTGCTTTAGAAAATGTTGATTGTCAGCCTCTGAAGGTCAAACTAAATATATATGTTCTTCTCATTTTACAAAGATTTTCTATAATTATTTGCAACACTGTTACCTGGGAAATGTCTAAACATGGTTATGGTTTATTAGATTGTATTCTTTTTTTATTTTCTAGCAACACTATTACAATACTATATACTCTATACAATACTATTCATATATTTAAGTTAATGGTCTGTTTTGATGTAATATAGTGTGTATATATATATATATATATAGTATATAGTTGTGGTCTGTTTCAACAAAATAAGAGGGATCATTCAAAATGCATGCAATTTTTTATTTAGTACTGTCCTGAATAAGATATTTTACATGAAAGATGTTTACATATAGTCCACAAGAAAGCTTGTTTTTGTTTTGTTTTGTTTTTATAAAAAATGACCCTGTTCAAAATTTTACATACACTTGATTCTTAAATACTGTCATTACCTGGATAATCAATGATCTGATTTTTTTTTCTTCTTTTTTGTGATGGTTGTTCTTCCCAATGCTCTTCAGAAAAATCCTCCAGGTCCTGCAAATTCTTTGTTTTTCCAGCATGTTCTGCATTTTTTAACCCTTTCCAGCTGTGACTGTATGATTTGGAGATCCATCTTTTCACACTGAGGACAATTAAGGGACTCAAACACAAATATTAAAAAAAGGTTCAAACATTCACTGATGCTCCAACACAATGCTTTTAGAACCAGGGGGTGAAAACGTTTTGAATTTGAAGGTAAAATCAGGGTAAATTGTTCTTAATTGTCTTCCGGGAAACATGCAAGTATCTTCTGTAGCTTCTGAAGGGCAGTACTAAATGAAAAAATATGATATTTAAAGAAATTAAGAAATATTTACACATTTTCATCCTTTTCAAAAGTGCCCCCCCGGGCTCTTAATGCATTGTGTTTCCTTCTGGAGCATCAGTGAATGTGTGAACCTTTTTTTTTAATAGTTGCGGATGAGTCCCTCGGTTGAAAAGATGGATCTCAAAATCAAACAGTCACAGTTGGAAAGGTTTTTTATTCTATTTTCACAATAACTTTGACTTTTTGAGCTTGGCAAATACCATCAACACTACAATTTCATAAAAACATTATTTGTTAATAAATAATTTTCAATTGTTGGTGAAAAGAAGAGATTCAATTGGCTGTAGTCACGCACAAGCTATTCTGTTTATGGCAAGTATAGGAGAATATTAATGAAGTCAGCTCACTTCTTTCACCCGAGTTTTTGACTGCTCCCCGGGCACCTACATACTTCAACACCTCCTTTCTATAAATCTCAAATGTTTCTTTTCACTAACCCAAGGCACAAATACACGCGCATCAACACATGCCCCTTTCCCAAGGGAGGGTATTGTAGGAGGGTCCTGGAACTCAGGGGTCGATGAGTTCCCAACATGTGAGGCAGGTTTAGTGTTTTAGGGACAGCTGTTGGCATGATGCTTTACGAGGCTCATTTGAGAAAGAATGAATGCTGGCACGGCCATTCACACTGAGATTACTCCCATGAATAAATAACGACTCTAATGGAGAAGCCAATATATAAAGCAACTACCATTATTACAAATGCTCTAAACACTTATTAGCCATTGTGAACCTTTGTGTCGAGGGAAGAACGGTTATGTTTCAGAGTTTAAGTTATGCTAGACAGCCATTTTAGTCTTCTGCGAGGCCTAATGTACAAATACAATACGTTGACAAATTTGTTTTTGTTCTGTTTATATTTATATTTATTGCTGCTCAAAATGGGTTGCATAAGTAAATGCATCCACTCAACACCTATATAGTGGGTCACTGTTATCGGTATGTAGTTCTACCAGAAAGACTCGGGAGAATAAATACTGAGACAATTATCCATTTATTAACAACCCAGCAAGCAATAAAGTACTTTGGCGTAGGCCCCGTCCGTAGCTCGCAATCTGAGGGTCCGGACTCTGCATATCCTGCCTGAAGACGAAGGCAGAGGCGCAGCCGACCCCCCCGTGAGGTATGGAAGGGACCATCCTGGTGACGGTGGGGTGGATGTAGGGAAGGATTTGACTTGGAGGTGGTGGGGAGGATGGCGGTGAATTGGAGCGTCAGCATCTGCGAACTCAGACATGAGTAAGTACCGATCTTTTACACCCAAGTATTAGAATGTGATTGGATAGATAAAAAAGTTGAAGTGACAATTAAGTCTTCCCGGGAGAACTTATGCTAAAGCTTTAATTTTTGTCTCACATTTAATCACATTCATTAATTAAATAATTGCATGTCAAACCAATCTTTTGTGTTTTTGGCAGTTTAGATTCAGTCTGTGCCAGATATCACTGAACAAATCTGAAATTCTGCCTTATATACAGGCGCTCCAGGTTCGTCAGGTTTTAAAGGTTTGATTTTACTGATACTTTTGTTGCTTGTTTGGCCTTGTATTTGTATACTGCAAGTTATAGAATTGAAAAAGAGAGCTTTCAGACTATGCATTTGTCCAGAGGAACTGACATGTTTACCTCTGCCGGCATTGTTACTTAGTTTCTGATTTTTCAGAGGTTTTTATGAAAAAGGTTTCAACGTGTGGGAGGAAGATTATGATGTTTGTTTGCTCCCAGAAACAAAACTCCGTCTGTCACACGGCCCTAGGGGTGAGATAAAGACTTCTGCCACTCACAGAGACTGACAAAGAACTCTAACAGAGATGGAGAGTGCAAGAAAAAGGGAAGGAGGAATATAAAACGAGAGAATAGGCTAATAATTCACTGAGGAGTCTGCAGTACCTGGTCCGCTCATAAAACTGCCTCGCAGAATCAGCATGCACATCATTTCAATCCCATCAATACAGCAAGGTGTCCTGACGCGCCCATCCACTTTCAAATCTATCAGAAATCCCACAATACATCTCGTTGACTTGGGCAGGTGTGGGTTTTGTGCGGACGGCTGTCAGCAGCTGCCTCTAATTCCATTAGACCTTGTTTACAACTGAAATTAAGATCCGTTTCAAGCTGACAATGCAAAACACAGGTGTAAATGGGGTCCAAACAATCAAATCACATTTAGTAGTCAAAAACGCATGTCACCAATTTGCATTTGTACTGTAATCATTAATCCATAATAATGCATCCTGGAGAGCAGCGAAGGACCGCCTACTCACCTGTCAATCAAACATTATACCAAAACAACGGTTTAGTTCAATGCAGCTTTAATAACAGAAAATGGGTCACTCAGATCATATGAAGCACTTCCAGTGTTCACTAAATAGAAGTAATCCACAAAAATACCAGAAATATCTGCTTAAAAAATCATGATGGGTGACCACTTGTGATTGGATCACCCGAGATGGATCTTAGAAGTCACACCTCAGTCACAAATCGAATACTTCCTTACTATATAGTATGAGAAAAACAGTATGCCAACTGAGTACCCCGATGACCTTCCGGCGAGATTTGGAAGTGCACGTTCAATGGACACTTTAAAGGGATAGTTCACCCAAAAATGAAAATTCTGTCATCATTTACTCACCCTCAAGTTGTTCCAAACCTTTTCTTTGTTCTGCTGAACACAAAAGAAGATATTTTGAAGAATGATTGTAACAAAAGAGATAGAGCAACCATTGACTACCATAGTATTTTTTCACCCTACTATGGTAGTCAATGGTTGTACAGTCAGTCAGTCTTTCTGTAAGTCAGAATTTTCGGTACCCATATTCATACTATATAGTAGGGGTGGGAATCACAGGATAGCTCATGAGACGATACATGATACATTGCTCACAATACCGATAATACCACAATAAAGCAATTCTGCGATAATCAATATACACTCTCAAAAAAAAAAAAGAGTACAACATTGTACCTGAAGTGGCCGTCACAGAGGTGGTACCCTTAAGGGTAATTTTTTTTAAAATCTCTAAGTAGAGGAAAACAATGGTATAATTGTACCCTAAGGAACAATTGTGTACCTCTTAAAGGTGCAGTTATATGTTCCCCATGGAACAAAATTGTACCTCCACTGTACCTTTTTTTTCTGAGTGTATTGCTAGACAATCCTATAATGATACATCACAACATCTAGCTATGAAAACAAAATGCCCGCAAAAAGGTTAAAGCCAGGTTTTCTTTCTTTATTCAAGTCCAAACTATTAGCAAACAGTATGTAAAATAAATTGAAATTGAAAACATTTTCAATGAGATCAGAGTGATTGCATTGCAAGTAGCTTTGCATGTTTGTGGTATTACCAGTGCACTTTACTTTTACCAGGCAGTTCTTGTATATCGCATACTCTTTGTTGATTTTGTTTGTCCCATATGGTATAAAAGCCAAAGTGGGTCCAGACTTTGGACTTAAATGTGGCTGGGACATCTATTATTTTAATCACACTGCTGTCCGCCATCCTGTTAAAAAACGCTTTTTTCTTAGGCTAGTTAACTTATGTTCACTTTTTGCTCATTCATGTGTTGAGTACCACCTCGAGGAGCCACGAAGTATCGATGCTGGGAACAGGGAAATCTGATATTTGGAGCCAGCGTATCCATTCTCATATTGCAGAATGACAACGATATATTGCCCTATCGATATTTTATCCCTCCCCTACTATATAGAACATACTTTTTAAACGGTTGCGAAGTTCAAATTAAAATGTAGTTCCTACTCAGATTTCGGACGCACTGTCAGTAACCGAACGAAATATGCAAGCCTTATCCCACAATTCCTTGCACATTCAAATGCTCCACTGGCTTCACCTGAATCCATCCTATTTTTGCATCTAGATGAAATGGATGTGTGCAAATGGAGCTGAATACTTCAAAACGTGTGTCAGCATAAACCCTGATGGAGAAAATCATAATTTTTGTGACAAAAGCTGTCCTTTTTCCTTTCTTCCTCGAGATAGACATCACGAGCAGCATGGAATGAAAGCACGGTCTGCTCTTTCTGACAACAAAGACAGATATAACTCATCCTGAGCTGCACTGAATAAAGTTTCCTTTTGTTGCCATGCTGTCGCATCGTTCCAGATCTCTCAGTGGATCGAAACTAATCACTTCCTGGAAACACTTGATAGCGGTGACTGTGTAGGGCGTGTGCGAGGCAAAGCGAGGGATTGAGTTTAAACAGAAGAGGATGAGAGTGGTCAGGTTTCAGTTTCAATGCAACAAGCCCTCTATTATATGACACATTCTAAGATTGAATCCTTTTTTTGTGCCTGCCTTAACTTATATCGGACTGACCATTCTTCCATTAATATTTTCCTCCCCACTTGCGTTCCATCATCTCAAATCTTGTTTCCCAGTTCCAATCTCGTTTTTTTTCCTCTATCCATTGTGAGCGCATGCATTCTGTCCGTTCAGATATGTGGACACGCATGCTGTTTTGGACCCTTTGAGCCGAGGCGGGAGCTCCCCAGGCTCCCCAGCTGCCTGGGGTCTCTTTACGAGAATAGGAGTTCTGCCGAAGGACCTGGAGCTTCCTCTGAGGTCTGTGTCTCATACAGACTGAATTTAAAAGCATTCAGTAATGATCAAAACAGTGGGACCACAAGGAGTCTTAAGGCATGGTGTCAGCTGATGGCTATGGGGCTGACTTGTTCCTCGTGGAGTTTTATTCTGCTGCACAACCAGTCATAAAGACAACTGGAAGTCTAGGATATTAAGGGATAGATAGATAGATAGATAGATAGATAGATAGATAGATAGATAGATAGATAGATAGATAGATAGATAGATAGATAGATAGATAGATAGATAGATAGATA
Organism: Romanogobio albipinnatus; assembly: GCA_023566225.1. Classification (NCBI taxonomy): domain Eukaryota; kingdom Metazoa; phylum Chordata; class Actinopteri; order Cypriniformes; family Gobionidae; genus Romanogobio; species Romanogobio albipinnatus. Next base: position 48,027,150 of record CM042245.1, on the reverse strand, counting down.
GATAGATAGATAGATAGATAGATAGATAGATAGATAGATAGATGATAGATGGATGGATGGATGGATGGATGGATGGATGGATGGATGGATGGATGGATGGATGGATGGATGGATGGATGGATGGATGGATGGATGGATGGATGGATGGATGGATGGATGGATGGATGGATGGATGGATGGATGGATGGATGGATGGATGGATGGATGGATGGATGGATGGATGGATTTGGGAATAAATGGGTAGATGGATATATATAGAAAGGTAAATAGATCCTTATATATACATGGGTAGACAGATGGGAAAATGGGTAGATGTTAGATGGGTAGATAGATGGATAAATAGATGTGTAGATGGATGGATGGGTAGATAGTAAATAGATAGGTTGATGAGTATAGATAAGGAAAATAGAAACAGAATTGAGACCAGAGAGCAATAAAATGTTGGGCAATTTACTTAAAGTAAGCTAAGTTAGAAAAGAAAATCAGCTAAGCTAAATGCTAGTTATTTTAGACTTATTTGCTCAACTACCATTTCAGTTTGTATCATGTCCGTTGCCATGGCAGCACGGTAAGCCCCAGTTATGTGTGACAGGCGATGAGGGGATGAGTGATGAGCGTAAAATCGGGGGGAATTTTATCTGAAGACATAGAGAAGGAAAAAGTAAGGAGGAGGGAGAGAGAGAGAGAGGAAAGCTAATTTGACAGACAATTAGCATGTTTGGATAACAAGACCTCCTGTTTTTGAAGGTATTTACGGTGGAGGGAGAGGGTTTCGGATGATGTAAAATGGAAAGATACCAGACAGATTCGGGTAGAAAGGGATTATACAGCGGAATAGAAAGACCCATTTTGCCACTTGTTGTCCATTGACGTCATGCTTTAGCTTCACGCTAGCTTTAAGCTGGTGATGAAGGGTGTGTGTATATGTGTGTAGGAGATTGAGTATGATGATGGATAGTGACACACTCCACACGTTATGCAGACAGTGAGAGATAAGGGCCAGACAGAGCTTGGCTGTTGTCAATGCAATTACCCTCTCTGCCAAACACATGCCACACACACACACACACACACACAAGATGCACTTCAGTGTGTGTGTATCACTCTGGGGCACTCAAAGCTAAGAAAATGACCCCGGTTTTTACACCAGAAAGTATTATGTTAGTGTCCAATACATTTGTGTGCCCTCTTTGTAGTTCTGTACATTTCTGTATCCCAAGCCATGAATCAACCCGAGGAAAATTTTATTTCTCTTTCATAGCTCAGGAGGATCCGTTATTAGTTTCTCCTACAGTTCCTTAGGAAAAATAAAAGCAGAAAGAAATCAACTGTTGAAATAAAGTGAAGGCCCAGTCACACCAAGAACGATAACTATGATAAATACAAAAAAGTTCTGTCATGAAACTTTTAAAGGTGCAGTCTCATAACTCTTAACTCAATCTGTTTGCAATCACATTATTCTCTATAAGGCACAGTTGATTGGTTGAGCTCGCTGATATGCTTTTATGTTTGTACAGAAGCTGCATGTTTTGCTTGCTCATAGCGGCATGTTGTGTGTATTGGCAGTGGCCAGTTCAGTACTTGCTCTGCAGCAGCAGATCTATTCCACCAAGACACATTAATATTGTCGGTAACACTTTACAACAAGGTTGCATTAGTTAACATTAGTTAATGCATTAGTTAACATGAACTAACCATGAACAATACCTCTGTTCAGCATTGGTTAATCTTTGTTAACGTTAGTTAGTAAAAATACGGCTGTTCATGGTTTGTTCATGTTAGTTCACAGTGCATTAACTAATGTTTTAATCATGCATTAGTAAATGTTGAAATTAACATTAACAAAGACAAATAAATCTTTATAAGTGCAGTTCATTATTAGTTCATGTTAACTAATGTAGTTAGCTAATGTTAACTAATGAACCTTATTGTAAAGTGTTACCACATTGTCATACTCATTACCAATGCCAAACTCTCAGAGAGTTGTCATGACAGAACTATATTAGCATCCACACCAGCACACACTAACATTGTTTATTTTAAGCATGCTACTTTTAAAGAACATACCGCAGCTCAAGCTACAAGCTACATAGAGAAAGTACACTATGTTGGCAAAAGTTTTGGGATGCCTACTTTTACATGCACATGAACTTTAATGACATCCCATTCTTAATCCGTAGGGTTTAATATGGAGTTGGCCCACCCTTTGCAGCTATAACAGCTTCAACTCTTCTGGGAAGGCTTTCCACAAGGTTTAGGAGTGTGTTTATGGGCATTTTTGACCATTCTTCTAGAAGTGCTTTTGTGTGGTCAGTCACTGATGTTGGACGAGAAGGCCTGGCTCGCAGTCTCCGCTCTAATTCATCCCAAAGGTGTTCTATCGGGTTGAGGTCAGGACTCTGTGCAGGCCAGTCAAGTTCCTCCACACCAAACTCACTCATCCATGTCTTTATGGACCTTGCTTTGTGCACTGGTGCGTAGTCTTGTTGGAACAGGAAGGAGACATCCCCAAACTGTTCCCACAAAGTTGGGAGCATGAAATTGTCCAAAATGTCTTGGTATGCTGAAATATTGAGAGTTCCTTTCATTGGAACTAAGGGGTCATGCCCAACCCCTGAAAAACAAACCCACACCATAATTCCCCGTCCACCAGACTTTACTCTTGGCACAATGCAGTCAGGCAAGTACCGTTTTTTTTTTAACTCTTTCCCTGCCATTGACAGAATTTTCCGGCTTTCCGTGTTTTCATTGTTATATGGTGGGGGCACTATTACGCATCAAACACAGACAAAAAAGAAGCAGACACAAGTGATAAAAGCATTGCTTATGCACTTTGTAGTGTTTGAAAAAAATGCTATTTTCTCAACTTTTTGTTCAAATGAAATGCTTTTTGTTTTATGAAATGCCCACATTCAAGTGTTGATAAAAAAAGAGCATGAAGCTCGAATAAAAACTTTTTTGTTTTGTTTTGTTTTGTTTAAAGTCGCCATGAAATCAATCATTTTTGTTGAAAAGTAAAGTTTTTTTACTTTTAGTGTGAATATGTTAGCCTTACTGTTATCTATAAGTTAGTGTGCTCCAAAACAATGACAAAATTCATATTTAGAAGATATAAGCATTCAAAACTAATTTTCACTTCCACCAATATGGATCAATGATTTTGATGACATCACTCTGCACTTCATCACTCTGCACTTCAGCTTCTCATCAGATTTTCTGTCCAATCAAATGCTCTCTAGATTCTAAAGCATCCCATCCCCTACATTATTAATAGACGCTGAATGAAGTCTGTATAGTAGTGTGCACACAGTCTGCTCCCAAGCAGTGAGACACGATAGCACAAAGTCGTGCATGCCAGAAAACGTATCAGACCCATTTTTTATTTTGCTCAGATTGCTATATATTAAAATATGTAGGAAATGCTATTTGCTATTTTAAAAATGGCGAGGAGCTGTCCGATATATCCCTCCCTATCTTACATCATTACACCCGAAATTACATCAACACATTGAATGAGGCTGTGCGTTTCAAGGCACTTCAGTGGGCCTGAATTCTGTTATTTCTTTTGATATATTACATGTTCCGGTATTCATACAACAAAATATTCTAGTGGCACAACATTTTTGTGAAAATTATCAAAAATGCTGGCGGTGACTGGCAAAAAAAAAAAAAACTGGCGGGAAAGAGTTAATAAATATTAAATATTAAGCTGTAATTGTATAATGGCCTAAAAAATAAATTTTACTGGTACCGGTTGGTCAGAAAACATCTTTACACATGGTCTTTTTTTCAATAAAAAGCTTTCAGCCAGTTTTCATTGAGTTCGTTGCTATCTAGAGGAAACACCTGAGATATTAAAGAAATTTTACCATAAGACCACACTTTTCGGATTGTATAAAATCCATGACGGTTATGTACAGTAGTGATATTAGCCTGCATTAAGGGGGCCGTCAGAGACTTTGATTCGACTCTGAAGTGTCGCCTCTGTGTCCTACATAAAGGTCCATCTGGTTGTGCAATAGAAGTGTGGAGAAGAAATCTGCTGGGGCTGAGCTGGACATTGTGCAGTAAGGAAGCACTTGGGAGCCTTTTAAGTTGCCATGCCTGTCATTCCTGCAAGTAGACCAGAGCACTGTTGCGTGACGGTCATCGTGATTTTGCCAAGTAAGACATGTTCCTGGATCAAGACATGTTCCAGGATATCGTGTTGATCCTGGAACAACATTCCTGTCTGAAAAATGTATTCTTAACCCTATCCCTACCCCTAAACTCACGAGTTATCCCTAAAATCAGAGTGAAATGACAGGCGAATAACACTGATGTAGAAGCACTTAACTCTGGTTAAAAGGCTAAGCTTGACATGAACTGTAAACTTGTAATCAAATCTGATCGGTTTATTGAACGTTGTTTCATGGATCAACTAAGTTGTTGATCTAGGAACATGTACTTGGCAAAATCACGTTCTGACCCATACAATTGGAATTGATTAAGCATCGAGTTGTAAATGTTCCGAATATAGAACTTTTTGAAAGATTAAATTACTGTTCTAAATTGTATGCTGCAATGTTATGATGTGCATTTTGCAATAATGATTATTTTTGAGATATTGGACAGAGTGAATGAAATGAAAAACAAAAACATTCATGCAGAATATTTTTACTCATTGTTTGCACTTACTGGCATGCACAGGATGTTTTGTTATGCAACAAAATGAACAGAAAAGCATGTGCATTTGGAGCAGAACTGATGCTTTATCAGTGTTTTACCCAGAGTTCCGCATCCGCAGGGAATGATGGGAAATGTAGTTTGTGGTGTAAGCCTCATAAACTGGCTAAATGAGAAGCATTTTCTTGCAAGAGTGAGTTTCTCGCTGGTGTTTACAACCTTGTGATTGTGTGCATATTTATTAATCTTATAAATAGTCATTCCATGTAGCTTGAAGGTAGCAGTAGTGAATTTTATTAGTTGAAGTTCAAGAATAACTTTTTCTAGGCCACTGATGCAACTGTGTTCTCCGAGTGTATATCTATATCATATATCTTTGTTTTTACTGGAAGTTTTCTTAAATTATCGTTTTAATGGAAAAAAGATGCTACCTAAAATTACACCAATGAATAAAAATGTTTTTTATAAGTGTATCTCTTACTCATACGCCATTTATAGGAGTTTTTACTCACACTTAGAGCTAAAGAAGCTGACACTGTCGCCTTTGGTTTAGCTTGCTCAGTTGGGGACACTACATTTTCAACCAAATATCCAAATTAATCTAATTAGTAAACTAAATTAACTACAGTATATAAACTAAATTACTGATCTGCCCACATTGTCACTGTATGATAATTGAAATGAGCTAGATGACATCACCCTTTTCACCGGAGCGGCTGTACGGCTGAATACAATTATGCTGCATTATTTTCCTGTTTAACACTGTGAAGCTGCTTTGAAACAATCTGCATTGTAAAAAGCGCTATATAAATAAAGTTGACTTGACTTGACTTGACTCACACACACCTGTCTTCACGGTAGCCTGGTCTAATTCTCTACTCCCTGTGCCCGGGTGCCAGTTATGACATAGATACAGGATTTCCTACCAGCACCAGGGACACGCCATATGCTACACCCTGGACAGCAGCATATGTGAACCTCAGAGTTATTGGAACACTCCCACACATGTTGCCTGCAAACTATACCTGTCAGTTCAGAATGCATTGCTTCTGCTGAGCACTTAATTTTCACCGGATACAAATTATTGTTAAGGATGAAGTGTGCAATTTCTGAAAGTGAAAATGAAAGTTGAGAAATACTCAAAAGGGTTTGTGAGTTTGTGGTGCATTTAGTGTTTAAATCACATCGTTAAATATGTTATGCATGCAGTTTTCATTGTGGCTATAATGTGATTTAAAAAAAAAAAATTTAAAAAAAAATATATATATATATATATTTCTAATTATAATAAAGATGACTACAATTGCTGTGTATTTTGCAGACTTTTGAGTGGTATTGTACGGTGGCAGAGAGAGTTCAATGCACTGCAACTGAAGAAAGCAAACATGCAAATAGAAAAAACACCAGCAAATCAAGAAAACATCCTCATCAGTTTGACAACACATGCTGCAAATACTCACAACACAACCAAATATAGAAACACTCTGCAAATACTCACAACACAACCAAATACGGAAACACTCTGCAAATACTCACAATGCAACCAAAAAGAGAAATGCACTGCAAATGCTCACAGCACAACCAAATACGGAAGCACGCTGCAAATACTCAATCCAACCAAATGCAGAAATACGCTACAAATACTCACAACACAACCAAATACGGAAGCACGCTGCAAATACTCAATCCAACCAAATGCAGAAACACGCTGCAAATACTCACAATCCAACCAAATACAGAAACGTGCTGCAAATACTCACAATCCAAACACATGCAGAAACACGCTGCAAATACTCACAACACAACCAAATACAGAAACACTCTGCAAATACTCACAACACAACCAAATAGAGAAACACTCTGCAAATACTCACAATGCAACCAAAAAGAGAAATGCACTGCAAATACTCACAACACAACCAAATACGGAAACACGTTGCAAATACTCAATCCAACCAAATGCAGAAACACACTGCAAATACTCACAATCCAACCAAATGCAGAAACACGCTACAAATACTCACAACTCAACCAAATACGGAAACACGCTGCAAATACTCACAATGCAACCAAAAAGAGAAATGCACTGCAAATACTCACAACACAACCAAATGCAGAAACAGGCTGCAAATACTCACAACAAAACCAAATACGGAAACACTCTGCAAATACTCACAATGCAACCAAAAAGAGAAATGCACTGCAAATACTCACAACACAACCAAATACGGAAACACGTTGCAAATACTCAATCCAACCAAATGCAGAAACACACTGCAAATACTCACAATCCAACCAAATGCAGAAACACACTACAAATACTCACAACTCAACCAAATACGGAAACACGCTGCAAATACTCACAATCCAACCAAATACAGAAACGTGCTGCAAATACTCACAATCCAAACACATGCAGAAACACGCTGCAAATACTCACAACACAACCAAATACAGAAACACTCTGCAAATACTCACAATGCAACCAAAAAGAGAAATGCACTGCAAATACTCACAACACAACCAAATACGGAAACACGTTGCAAATACTCAATCCAACCAAATGCAGAAACACACTGCAAATACTCACAATCCAACCAAATGCAGAAACACGCTACAAATACTCACAACTCAACCAAATACGGAAACACGCTGCAAATACTCACAATCCAACCAAATACAGAAACGTGCTGCAAATACTCACAATGCAACCAAAAAGAGAAATGCACTGCAAATACTCACAACACAACCAAATGCAGAAACAGGCTGCAAATACTCACAACACAACCAAATACGGAAACACTCTGCAAATACTCACAATGCAACCAAAAAGAGAAATGCACTGCAAATACTCACAACCAAATATGGAAACACGTTGAAAATACTCAATCCAACCAAATGCAGAAACACACTGCAAATACTCACAATCCAACCAAATGCAGAAACACGCTACAAATACTCACAACTCAACCAAATACGGAAACACGCTGCAAATACTCACAATCCAACCAAATACAGAAACGTGCTGCAAATACTCACAATCCAACCACATGCAGAAACACGCTGCAAATACTCACAATCCAACCAAATACAGAAACACTCTGCAAATACTCACAATCCAACCAAATACAGAAACATGCTGCAAATACTCACAATCCAACCAAATGCAGAAACGCACTGCAAAAACTCACAACGCAACCAAATACAGAAATGCCCTGCAAATACTCACAATGCAACAAAAATACAGAAACACCCTGCAAATACTTACAACTCAACCAAATACAGAAACAGCCTGCAAATACTCACAATGCAACCAAAAAGAGAAATGCACTGCAAATACTCACAACACAACCAAATACAGAGACGCACTGCAAATACGCTGATATAGCTATAGTATTTGGTTTGAAGTTTTATTCTCATTTTCTTATTTTATTCTATTAAGCTAACATCGTTGTCCTGGCTGTAGTAGTGCACTAATTGATTAATTAGTGCAATTTTACACACATAGGATATTGTGCAAGCTTGGATCAACCAACCACTGGTCTCATTTTTAGGAGTAGGGTAGGACTAGTTGACGGAAATGTTCTAGGAGCAGGAAATGTTAATCCAGATTGTTCTAGTTGTGTTGGGTGGTCAAGTTAGTATGGAGAGAGCTCTCAAGCCTTTATAGTCTTAGATAAATAAATTAATATTTGCATACATTGATACATTTATATATTCTTTTTTGTGTATTTGTTTTCCTGTTTTTCTAAAAAAAATGTCCTATCTACTGTAGGTTGACTTTTTTCCTATACTATATGTTGCTTAATTTTTTCGACAATTTGGTCTATATCTGTAAGGTGTAATGTGTAATTTTTCTAAGGTTCCATCGTGCTTTTGGAAACATAATTCTGTCTTCAGGTGTGTGTGTGTGTGTGTATTTGAGTGCTTTTGTGAGTACAAACAGATGGTGTTGGTGACCGTGGAGGCCAGAAGTATCAACGGGTGGGCTGATCTCTTCCCTTGCATCCCGCCTCTGCCCACCTCACCTTGGGCCAATCGTGTTTGTCTGCCTGGTCATGACAGGTGATGTCACCACAATATGATATCAAGTACAGTGTGGCCTATCTTTTCCTCTGTCTATTCCTATTACTTTTCTTTCTGTCTGTTCCTGATTAGTTTTTTCCTATTTTTTCTTCACCACTGTAATCTATCAGTTGCACAAAAAAACGCAAGATGATTCATACTGGAAAAGTATCGGCACAAACATTTAGTTGTTTTTGTAGAAATTTGCATAAACTTCAAAGTGACAAGTGCTTAAACTGTCACACATCTGTTCTGTGTCTTGCACGATTGGGACTTTTATGTTGAAGGTTATTTGTGACTAGGTTCTGTGTTCTTTTCGGTGTCCTGTTCCTGTGGAGTTTTGTAGTTCTATGTAGTTTTTCTTGTTGATTAGTTTCCCCAGGTGTTCCCATTCACCACTCCCCGTGTTATCTTGTTAGCCTTGTTCCCTTGTGTGTGTATAAATACCCCAGTTATTCAGTTGTTCTCTGTCGGTCGTCGTTTGATGTCATGGTTATTTGGTATGCTGTTTCCCATTCTCTGTTACCCATGTTTTCTTTTGTGTTTTCCCTCCGTGTTATTTTGTACCTGTTTTTTTTCATTAAAACTCTCCCCTGCATTTGGATCCTACTTCTCTGCCTGCCGTCTGTTTATTCCCTGTTTCGTGACATAAACAGTAGCTATATAGTGTTGTTTGACATTTCAGTCCATATTTTATTGCACGGATTAGAGATTAAAGTTTAAAACATTGTTATCATGATGCATTTTTGTCCTTAAAGCAGCACTAGGTAACTTTTCAACCTTCATAATATATTTTCAAGACTCTTGTGATGATACATCGACTTACAATAGGTTGAATGACACGTCTGCCATAGCCTGACGGGGTCTGTATCGTTTTTAATCGTACTTTTAAACTTCGGGTTTCAGGTAGTAACCTGAGAAAAAAAAGAACTACAAAATTCGACTGCTTTACGGCATATACGTCACTTCCACCATCACCCCCACTTCCTTAAATTCGGACGTGCGAGCCCAACTATCCTTTGTTTGCCGGATGTTATAGTCATGGCCGAGGCAGCACAGAAAAAGAAGAAAGCAAAGGTTTTGTCGGAGGAATACAAAAAGAGGAAACGAGAAAGTGATCGTATTAAAGGCAGGACGAGGATCAACATTGGGCCAGCGTTTGCTCGTTGGCGTGAGCTGAAGGAGGTCAATATATTATATTGACGATATATGGTTATTACATACCACTCAAACATTAAATTGAAGTATCATATAGATTCTGTAAAACGGTAACCAATAGACTAGACTACTATAATGATGTTGGCTTGTAAACGTGAGCATCGCGATCATTTGGCGTTTGAAAAAAAAAAAAAAAAAAACATTAAATTATATTCATATGACATGCTGAAACATATGCCACTGTACCTGGGATGAAGACATTTCACACGCGACGCAAGCAGAACACCTGCATGTGAACTCCTCCTGCAGTGTTCAGGGCTATCATAGTTGTCATGTCAACAAATGCACGTGCGATGCATCCCCTGATGTAGGATGACAGAGTTTGCGACAGGACAATAATGTTTCCCAACTGTAGGGGGACCCCGAGAGCAAAACCTACCTAGTGCTGCTTTAAAAACCTTATAGAATTTATGATTGAACTTTGAAATGTTCCTACAGTTGTGTTCAAAATAATAGCAGTCCAACATAACTCACCAGCTCACTGTTTTTGGTAGAACTATTTTTATTTTTACTTTATTTTTATAGAACTACAAATATTTTTACACTAGTATGTGTAGTCGAGTAAAAGAAAACCAACAGACCCAACAGTCATGACATGCATGCGCTGATTTTGTGTAATTGAATCATTAATTGAAAAGGGTGTGTTCAAATTAATAGCAGAGTGGAGTTCAATTAGAGGTTATTCATTCTGTGAAAAAACTGGTGTCAAACAAAGTGGCCCTTATTTAAGGATGAAGGCAGCAAATGTTGTACTGTGCATTTCTCTCTGAAAATCTGAGGAAAAAGGGTCGTTCCAGACATTGTTCAGAAGAACAGTGTACTTTGATTAAAAAGCTGATTAGAGAGGGGAAAGCATATAAAGAAGTGCAGAAAATGATATCAAATGCTTTAAAATGGCAACCAAAACCAGAAAGACGTGGAAGAAAACTACCATTCGAATGGATCGAAGAATAGCCAAAATGGAAAATACTCAGCCAATGATCAGCTCCATGGAGATCAAAGAAAGTCTAAAGTTACCTGTGAGTACTCTAACAATTAGAAGACGCCTATGTCAAGCCAAGCTATCGGCAAGAAGCCCCCGCAAAGTCCCATTGTTGAAAAAACGACACGTGCTGAAGAGGTTACAATATGCCAAAGAATACATTGACTGGCCTAAAGAGAAATGGTGCAATAGATTGTTCTTTTTGGGTCTAGGGGCCGCAGACAGTTTGTCAGATGACCCCCAAATACTGAATTCAGGCCACAGTATACTGTGAAGACAGTGAAGCATGGCGGCGCAAGCATCATGATATGGGGATGTTTCACATACTATGGTGTTGGGCCTATTTATCCCATTCCAGGGATCATGGATCAGTTTGAGTACATCAAAATACTTAAAGAGGTCATGTTGCCTTATGCCAAAGAGGAAATGCCCTTAACAACAACCCCAAACACACCAGTAAGTGAGCAGCATCTTGGTTCCAGACCAACAAGATTAATGTTATGGAGTGGCCAGCCCAATCCCCGGACCTTAATCCAATAGAACACTTGTGAGGTGACATCAAGCATGCTGTTTCTGAGGCAAAACCAAGAAATGCAGAGGAATTGTGGTATGTAGTGTAATAGTCCTGGGCTGGAATAGCTGCCAGAAGTTGGTTGACTCCATGCAACACAGATGTGAAGCCGTTCTCAGAAACCGTGGTTATACAACTAAATATTAGTCAAGAATTGATTGACAAGAAAGCTATCAGTTTATACAGTAAATGCTTGACTTTGTAAAGAAAAATGCAGACACTGCTATTTTAACAGCCTAATATTCCCTTTTCTTCACTTTCTGTAAAGTAATAACATATTTGATACATATTTCTTCATGTTTTGATTTAGAATAGAATGTGCAGTGTTCCCAATGCATTTGCGTGTATTGAAATAAAAGTTATTATTTTGAGCTTTACTCACTTTTAAACACACTATTATTTTTTGAATACAACTGTACATTTTGATAAAAGTCTGAAATCGTCACGACAATCCAGCAAGAATATGGTAATTTGATCATAAATGCTTGTGATGTAGCAAGGAAAGTACACATCAGAATGCATTATACAACCTTGTGATGCTTTTAATGCAAATGTTTCCACGAGCAAACTATTAGGGTGGAAATCGATGAAAAAAAGGTGTGGAAAACTGATACTCAGAAGACCACATGGAGTTAAACTTCAAAGATGCTAGAGGAGAGGAGGACGACACATGTCAAACATTGACAAAGAGAGGCTTTGGCACATTAGGGCACTCATAGCAGAATCTCTGGAGCCCAAAGCCTTCGTGTGAGTGTGTACGAGCTCTCTGTAGTTGATTGGCATGGTCGAGGTTATTTTGGGCGGCTCTAGGATGCAGCTGTCTTTAGCTGAGGAAAGAAGCTGAAAGGTTTTAGATGGAGATCTAACTTTGTACCCTGCTACAGATGGGCTACACGCACACACACATACCCATCAAGCATTGGTCAATAAATTGAATCATACCTCGCGTCTATTCCTGTCTCACATCAAGGTGAAATTTATCCGATTAAAGCAAGGAGACACAAACAGAGCTTTATGTAGGACGCTGAATGACAATCAAATCCGGTTTGGAAGGTGTGCGCGTGCATGTTATTGTCGATAGCCAATGTAAACGATCAGGGTGGAGGGAGAGGTGGGCCAGCGCGCAGATGGTCATAAGGTTGCCGGGAGTACTGATCCTCCTCTCTTATGCGGGCTGTAATTGCATGTTGTGCGCTGCATCTGTCCCACCGCTGATGAATGGGAGGGAGAGGAGATGCGGTCAGGAATATGAATGTCTTTTCTCTGGCTCACATTCGCACTCAACCCACCCTCCTCTGTTCGGCACACACACACGCTTGCACTGAATCTCAGTCTAGACACTTCAAAAGAGCACATAGCAAATTATAGTGTACTCCGGAAAAAAAAGGTCTTCAGTACTTTAGAGCCAACAATAATATGTTTTGTTGTCCGTATCGAGATTTTGAGTTGACTGTATGGTTCTTCAGAGATTAAAAAGGTGTTGATGTCTCGTTATGGGTTCCTCAGATCAGACTTAATAAATAGAAGCTTGGGGGCAAATGCAACTTTTTCTTATAACTCTGACCTTTTCATGTCTTGCAATATGACTTTCTTTGTTCTGCTGAACACAAAGGAAGATATTTTGAAGAAAGTTTGTAACCAGGCGTCTTTGGGGTGGCACCATTGACTTCCATAGTAGGGAAAAAATGTTTAGTTCTACCAGAAAGACTCGGGAGGCCCGATGAAGTAACAATGCGTTCATTTATTAACAGACCAGCAAGTGATATAATTAGAGGTTCTTTGGCCCTGTCTGTAGCTCTTGTCTCTGCAGACTCTGCGCAGCCGGCCCCATGGGAGGTATAGAAAGGGAACGGGAGGTATAGACAGGGATGGAGGTAAATGTTGGCGTCAGCATCTGAGAACTCAGACATGTGTGAGCACCGATCTTTTATACTCTGAGTATTAGGACTGGTTATGATTGGTTAGGTCTGAATGTAATAAGTGACGTAACATCAAATCTTCCTGGCGGAACTTACGCTAGAGCTTTCATGTCTTCAAAATATAGTTTAGTCTTCGAAATCTTGTCTTAGTTCAGTCTTCGACATATCTTCCTTTGTGTTTAACATGAACAATGAAAGGTATACAGGTTTGGAACAACCGGAGGGTGAGTAAATGATGACAGATTTTTCATTTGAGCCAATCCACCACAGGCTATACTCTTCACCACAATCGCTAACCCCCAAAATTCAGACATAACATACACATACATAACATACATAACGTACAGAACATTAAACACTAACAAATCCCCCAAGATTCCATATTTTCAAGATTCAAATAGCTTTATTGGCATGGTGAAAGAAATCTTTACACTGCCACTATATTAATATTGATCACCCACTATATTAATCTTGAGCAAAAAATGCATAAAATAACGCCTAATTCTAACATTTACTCTCCTTTAACAGTTGGGAGCAAAGCATGCTTCACATAAATAATTCTTTTTTAAAGTATAATTAACTATGTAATATTGATTAATTTGTTAGGTTTTATGTTTTTTTTCTCCTAATTTTGATTATCTCACAATTATGGCTCTCACAAGTGTGACTTTATATCTTACAATTATGTCTTTTTGTCACATAATTGCGACTCTTTGTCTTGCGATTACAACCGTATTTATCCTTTAATCCTTTATCCAGTTTTGTTTCATAATTGTACATTTATATCTCACAAAATCACATCTTTATTTCCCCCGATTTTATCTAGCAATTGTGAAATTGAACATACAATTTCAAGTTTATCTTGCGACGCTGTGACCGTATCACACAATGTGACTTTCATATTTAAAATTGTATTTATCTCACAATCTTTGTTGTTGTTGTGACAAGGGCACTTGATGAATGAGAAGCCTCACCTTGACCTTTATTTACTATTAACATTTTTTTTTATTTACATTATTGAAACGGTGGCTTCAATAATGCATATAATAATGTCAAACCAAATGGCATCGATTTAAAAGAAAGATTCAAGTACAATGTTTGGTTACACATTATTTTGATGTCCACTTTAGACATTCTACTAACTATAGCTTTGCAACTATATTTCGGCTAACTCTCATTAGTATTAGTGGACTGTTAGGTTAGGTTTAGTGGAAGAAGTTGACATGCAGTTGTAAAGTTACTTATATTCAGTAGAATGTCTGTTAGGGAGCATCAAAATCAAGTGTTAGCAGATATTAAGCAGACAGTCTACTAATACCCTATAATGACTGCTAGTTGACATGTAGTTTCAAAGTTACTTATAGTTAGTAGACATTTCTAAAGTGGGCTATCAAGCAATTTACAAGCAAAAAACAAAAAAAGTTTTATATGTTGTAAATTATTGATACAATGCTGTCCAAAAAGTTTTTGAACACTTTGCAGTTATCATAGAAGAACAGATTTATGTGTTAATGTGATGAACTACTAAATAAAAATCATTGCAAAAAAGAAAAGTCAGTTCTGATAAAAGCTCAAGCTTTGTGTTTGCAGATGCCACTTAGTTTATATAATGCAATGAAATTGACATTTTAATGTGTCCCTAAAGTGTTCAAATACTTTTTTTTTGTGGCTGTTGTAGATAAATTTCTAAAGACTTAGAGAATAAAAGGTTATTTGTGGAAGTGAAAAAGGCTCTCCAATTGCTTGTAAAAACCCTATTTGGTTTTAATGGGAACCCTTAGTATGAAATCAAATGGATTGGACTGAGAGGGTTTAGTATTCAGTCTATACGAAATTGAGATAGAAAACAGCCTTTAATGATTTGTTGTGAGTTTCCATCAAGCTAGCACAAGACCAGACAATCATTTTCTTTTTTGTCTGAGAAAAGTCTCAGGATTCTGACTCTTATTTTGTTTTTAATGTGTTTTCTCTCCCTCATTCCTCCCTTTCTGTTCCTACTTCCCCCCTCACTTTATTGTGTTTTAATGACATTTAAGAAGCCGCATGCATTCAATTGGATGGAACGGTAATTACGGAGTTCTCAGACTTGCTCAAGCTGTTTTGACATAAGTTATGATTTGTCGCCAACACGTTTTAACGTGAACAAAGCACCATTTACTCAATCTGTCAGTTGTTTGCAATTTTTCATAAAGTGTTGTGATGAGAAATTAATTGTTGCTCAGCTTCACAAAATGCAATGTACCTTAGCAGTGTCTTCTCCGCCTGAGAAAGTGAAGAATGAGGGTCTGGAAGAGTCGCATGCTGAACTTCTCATCGTTGTTTTGCATTAGCCGGCCAACCATTCAAGCCCATTAGAAGTAATCCTTGGGTTTTCTTCCTCCACCTCCAGTCCTCCATTCTACCACCCACTTGGGCAGGAAGACCCGGAAAGCAACCAAGGAGACAGGGTTTTGCTAGTTAGCATGGTCCTGTTGATAATTCCTAGATAATTCAATTCAAATTCACATTCCACGGTGGGGTCAATGTGGCCCTACAGTATATGAATTAGCCCCAGTATGGGCCCTAAATGGGTTTGTCCTTGGGTTCCATGTTGGCCCTATATAAATTATGCCCATTATGAGCCCTAAATAGGTTTCTCCATGGGTTACATGTTGGCCCTATATTAATTAGCCCCAGTATGGGCCCTAAATGGGTTTGTCCATGGGTTCCTTGTTGGCCCTATATAAATTATGCCCATTATGGGCCCTAAATAGGTTTCCCATGGGTTTTATGTTGGCCCTATATGAATTTAGCCGCAGTATGGGCCCTACATGGGATTGTTCATGGGTTCCATGTTGGCCCTGTAAATTAGCCCCAGTATGTGCTCTAAATGGGTTTGTCCATGGGTTCCTTGTTGGCCCTATATGAATTAGCCCCAGTATGGTCCCTGAATTGGTTTGTCCATGGGTTTTATATTGGCCCTATATGAATTATCCCCATTATGGGCCTTAAATAGGTTTCTCCATGGGTTCCATGTTAGCCCTGTAAATTAGCCCCAGTATGGGCCCTAAATGGGTTTGTCCATGTTGGCCCTATATGATTTAGCCCCAGTATGTGCCCTAAATGGGTTTCTCCATGGGTTCCACGTTGGCCCTGTATGAATTAGCCCCAGTATGGGCCCTAAATGGGTTTCTCCATGGGTTTTATTTTGGCCCTATATGAATTAGCCCCAGTATGTGCCCTAAATGGGATTTATGTTGGCCCTATATGAATTAGCCCCAGTATGGGCCCTAAATTGGTTTGTCCATGGGTTCCATGTCGAACATTGAACATTGTGGAATATTGAACCCATGTAGGGTCCATACCTCAAGCCCATATACAACATTGGCAATGTTGGCTGGTCTAGGGTCTCTCAGACTCCCCAAAAAACCACTGAGGATTCTTCAGTCGTGTTAAAAGTTAATTCAATTCAGCTTTTTAAGGAAATGAGTGATTCATTCCATACACCGTCAACACGAATGCCAAACCTGAGTCAGCCCTCTTACCTCTTCATTCCCCACAAATCGTTCCCTGCCAAGCGCTGTGTTCTTTATGACCTCCTTCACCACTTCTAATGTGGGTCCCATTAAATTATCATCCACCTTTTAATAAACCTCCCAATGAACTTTCATGCGCTCTGATTCTCAATAGTCATTAAGACCTTCAAATCTGTGCCGACTCCATTCTCTTGAAACCTGCATGAACTATTCACAGTATTTGTGACGTTTCTATGATGGGTCATCTCCACATAATGTTTTTTTGACTAGCGCCAGTGTAATCCATGATTCAACACCTTTGAATATGCACAGACAAAATATTTATTCATTAGAGATACCCAGCAAAAAAACTGAAAGATCTCATTTTCCCGATCAGCGAAAGCTATGAACAGGCACTTTTAAGAGAGATGTTCAACTGGGCTTTTCTTTCTTTCCCTCTGAGTTTGACGGTGTGGACTTTAATGAATGCCTCAAGGAGCTGTCCAAGACTATTTCGGCCCCATCGCGTGCCCAGGAGAAGCCTCCTAAATTGGGCTGTAGCTCATCAGTCCGACTCCTGGCTTCCGCTGGCTCCCAGGTAAAAGCACAGAGAAAGGGAAAATAAAGCAAAACAAGCTCCATTGAGAGTGTCTAAACTTCACTTTTATCATTCGGAGGGGTAACTACATTTAGGAAACACTGATCTCGATGCCATTCTCTAACCTAGCTGCTGAAATGGTTCTCGTGCATAATAAAACAACGGCGCTAAGAGTAAAAACTGAGATTCACTTCTGTCTCTGAAGACTCTTTGACTTCTGTTCACGGATCAGATCTTAATCCTGTTAGGCAAGTCCCCAAACACAGCGGATCTAATATTGGAGCTGACCTCAGTTCAGTTGTACAGGGAGCTTTTAGTCTTTATATCTTCCTGAGAAAAATATAATGTTCAGCTTTTGTATTTTCTAGTAAAACATTTCCAATGACAAATCGGTTTATTCAGAAATTGATGAACTTGCTTATTAGCGAGCAAACATGAACCACCATGTCTGACAGATACTGATATTATGAATATTTCATATTGATTCTGCATTAATATTCATCACCACTGTTTTAATCATGCAGGGAGCCTCTGAAACGCATCACGAGTTGTTTGTCTGCATCTCAAACTTGTTTGCGACAGCCTTGTGGCTACATCAGAAGGCCCTCGGTCCAGTCCAAGCGGGGTGATGAACGACCGGTGTGGCGTGCTCACTCTGAGCGGCATTGTCAGGTATGAAAAATGACATTATTACGGTTATACCGTTACCATGGATCCTGTCAGAGGGGTTGAAAAACACCACCGGCGTTCATGATATTGTGTCACTCACAGCTTGGCTTGTATATGCGTGAAGCTTGATGGGAAAACCAGACAGAATCCAGAGGTTTTTTTTCTCTCTCTTTCTTTCTGGATTAAGATTTATGGCTGTTATTTTGCGTAATTTTATACGTGTTAAAAATGGTTATGCAGGATTGCATTCGCTCTGATGCTGAATGACTGACTCATGGGAGCTTTAGTACATATGTATTACACTCCTGTACTTTTTATATGTATGAGTAATGGCAAAGGCAATGAAGCAGGTGCTATATTGTTCAACACTGTATGAAGCACTGCAGAGATAATGTGTTCTCGTTTTTTAAGTGTGAGAATAAGAGATTTGATGCAGTCACAGTCACCTTGGATTCATCTATTCATCATTACAGTTGTCTGTTCTAAAACTTGTATTTAAACTGTACTGTACTTGTGTTATATATGCTAGACACTGGTTAGTTGCTTATTCTTCACTTTACGGTCTAATTCATAGCAAACAAATTAATTTCATCTCACAAAAACGTTACAATCAACCAATCAGATTTTAGAGAGAAGATTACAGTTTATCTTAAAGGGTTACTTCAGCGATTTAGCATTAAGCTTTGTATCAGTAGAAATAGTATATTAGTAGTATTAGTAGTATATTCGAATGACCGTACTCCCCCAAACCCATATCCCCCTGAGGCGAGAGATTTATGTATTTTATGTCTGGAATAAAGCCTGCGATGACGCAAATATCGTTATTTTGCGTCAGTGGAGGCTTTTTTGGCCAGAGGCTAGAGACTACAGCCTGTAGTAGGAGCTAGTTCCGCATGTTTTCAGCCCGCCCACAGATCTCACTCACAGGTTGTAAGACACAGACAGCCGCACGGACATTCATAACGGAGCGGTGCAGAGCAAAGCGAGTGTTCTCAATGAATTCCTATGAAAGATAAGCTTCCATAGGCATGAACTGAAAACGCGCCCGACTGGACACGCACCGTGAATGACTGTAAGGCCGTGAACGAATGACAATGCGGCCGTGAATGAATGCCGGTCGGCCGTGCTCATTTTAGTTTCAGTTTAAAATTAGCACCAATTCGGGGGAGGGTTGCTTGAATTGTGGGTTCATGAAAACACAACAAAATGGTACAATGACAAACTCACTTAAATAGGCGCATTTTGCTTGGAAAATCCAAATCTTCCACGATCATCTTGTCTGTCAGCTCTTCGCTATCGTGATGAATGAAATCTGACTCCTGCTGTGTTTGGGCTGCGATACTCATTCGGCTCATGCTGTATTGAGCAGACAAATTCAGTTTTTAATTGTAGTGTCTGTTCTCTAACTGAACTAAATTATATTATTACTATAAAAACAAAACAACAGTGGAGGTGGTGCTACGGTGGGCAAGAAATGTAACCGGTAGGCGTGGCTTGGGAGTGGCCTCATAGGGCAGCAAAGCAAGTGCATTCTGGGAGTTGTTGTCTTTCATCCATATGAGCCAAAAATACATTTTCTGTCTTTTCTTGGTCTAGAAGGCACCAACTTCTAAAATAACTTCACATTTCTTCTACATGAATGACACAGTTTAAATACACATTCATCTTTCCAGCGGTGAAGGACCCCTTTAAGTTTAGGTTTATAACCAGGGTTAGGTGCTTCTACATCATTTCCCTCTGATTTTAAGGATAATTTATGGTTAGGGTTAGGTTTAGCGGTTGGGATAGGGCTAAGACTAAATTTTCGGACAAGAATGTTATTCCAGGATCAACAAAATATGATCCAGAAACATGTCTTACTTGTGACAATAGGACTTTCTTTGGTAACACTTTACAATAAGGTTGTATTAGTTAACATTAGTTAATGCATTAGTTAACATGAACTAACCACGAACAACACCTCGGTTCAGCATTAGTTAATCTTTGTTAACGTTAGTTAATAAAAAAATACAGCTGTTCATGTTAGTCCACAGTGCATTAACTAATGTTAACAAGATTTTAACAATGCATTAGTAAATGTTGAAATTAAAATGAACAAAGATAAATAAATTCTTTAAAAGTGTAGTTCATTATTAGTTCATGTTAACTAATGTAGTTAACTAATGTTAACTAATGAACCTTATTGTAAAGTGTTACCCTTTCTTTCTTGTGTGGACAGACTTTCTTTCGTTATATGGGCAAAAACAACAGTAGAAACAATCATCACAACAAAAAATGTATATACTGTTTATAATATAATTATAATTAAATATAATTACATATGTTATAATATAAATATGTAATGAAATAATATATTATATTAAATATATTTTATTTAAATTGAAATATATTTATACTATATATAATGGGGTTGTATGACCTCATTGACTCATTGTAGGACCTCATATACAGTATATATATATATATATATATATATATATATATATATATATATATATATATATATATATATATATATATATATATATATATATATATATATATATATATATATATATATATATATATATATATATATATACACACAACCCCATTGGACCATTTTTATTTCTAATAAAAAAGTTTTTATTTTATTTTGTATTGAACAGAAGAGAGTAAGTAAGGTTTAGAATGCCATGAGGCTGAGTAAATGATGACAGAATCTTAATTTATCATTTATATGAAGAAACATATATTTAGTTAGGCGTGTCCTGCTCATAGAGCCAAATCAAGACCTTTCAATCATTATTTTTGATTCAATGCAACATTCCTGCAGGCACAACATGACCAGCAAAATAATGTTTGGGCTGAGAGAGAAGTTGAACATAATAAATGTTGAAAAGCTCCACATCGACCGTGCAGAATTTCAAATACACTGTTCAGGCAGTCACTTAAAGTCACATCCAACTCCCATGCATGCTGAAACAGCCCTTTTGATGTCCTCGTAGTCCAGTCTCCAATGATAACGATCATTTCTATTAAGCATCTCTCTGTGGTTTGACCTCCAGCAAAAAGAGTTTGAATAAAGATGTTCCATTTCATTTTCTGTATAAATGTCTCTTTGGCTGTGGTCTGACACTTTGACCAGCCGTCGTGGGCCGATGCAGCACATCTAACCCGAGCTCAAAGGTCCATCTCAGATGTTATCCCAGTGGTACAGTTAGATGTTCTAAACTTGAACTGAGGTGTGAGTTTTGTTGTGCTAAGGCGATGAACTGTAGGGGTGCAGATTCTCCAGAGTGGCGTGCAAACGCATGCATCAACACTGTCAGGTTTAGCCCACGGGACTGAAATAGATGTGACTGGTAACCATGGTGACATTCAGCACCTGTCAAATTTTGGCGGCATTTCTCTAACAACCCGCGGCAGGGAAAGGCTCTGAACAAAAGTCACTAAATTGACTACGATGGTGCAGAACACTACTATTCTGGTTCATTCAGTTTAAAACATAGTGCGTGGTCACGGTACAGAATGCTCAAATGAGGGAATCCTGTAAGCTTTGGAAATGAATTACGTTTGCCATGGTGTGGTTTTGTGCAAAGGCGAGTGTGGGTTGCCTGTGACATTCCTAAAGTAGATTTGCTTTTCTTGAAGGAAATAGCAATGCTTGCAAGGCAACAGAAGACAAGTTCTGTTTAATTGAAACGCTGCATCACAGGCATTTTGAGGGTCAGAATGTCAAAGTATCATTTTTTTTTCTCTTAATTTTCTATGGGATTTGCATGCGTTTCAACACTGGTAATGTAAACTAAGCCAGAACAGATAACAATGTTTGAAGTAACAGGGTTTAAAGGTGGCCTAAATTAATCTGTCACTTGTTTGGGACTAAATGTTTCTAGTGATAAACTGTCATTTATCATAGTATAAAGATATATATATATATATATATATATATATATATATATATATATATATATTTTTTTTTTTTTTGGCAGTATGTTGATTACATTGTTGAATACATATAAAAGTTAATAAAATTGTATTTTTTTTTTCTTGTAGGGGTCCAGATAATTTTGTACATAATTTCTTGTAAATATCACAATTTAAAGGATTAGTTCACCCCAAGATGAAAACTTCCTGATAATTTACTCACCCCGATCTCATCCAAGATGTTCATGTCTTTCTTTCTTCAGGCGAAAAGAAATTAAGTTTTCGGAAGAAAACATTCCATGATTTTTCATCATATAATGGTTTTCAAAAGCAACCAAAATGCTGAAGGTCCAAATCAATGCAGTTGCAAAGGGCTTTGAAGTGCTTCAAATGGTACTGCGCGATCCCAGCTGAGGAATAGGGTCTTATCTATCGAAACGATCATAATTTTCAAAAAATAAATAAAAATTAATGTGTATATATAAAAAAAAAAAAAAAAAAAAATATATATATATATATATATATATATATATATATATATATATATATATATATATATATATATATATATATATATATAATGACGTAATCATGTCGGAACGGTCACGCAAGATGTTGGCGGAAGTACAGCCCCCGTGTTTACAAAGCGCTCGTGTGAAGACTAATACAAACACCCTGTACAAACACTCCATTTTCAACTTCAAAATCGTCCGATATCGTTGTTTTACCTTTTTTTTTGCTAAAGGGCGTTTGTATTAGTCTTCACACGAGCGCTTTGTAAACACGGAGGAGGTACTTCGCCTTACGTCTTGCGTGACCTTTCCGACGTGATTACGTCATCCTTAGCATGTAAATTAATTTTTATTTATTTTTTGAAAATTATGATCGTTTCGATAGATAAGACCCTATTCCTCAGCTGGGATCGCGCAGTACCATTTGAAGCACTTCAAAGCCCTTTGAAACTGCATTGATTTGGACCTTCAGCATTTTGGTTGCTTTTGAAAACCATTATATGATGAAAAATCATGGAATGTTTTCTTCCGAAAACTTAATTTCTTTTCAACTGAAAAAAGAAAGACATGAACATCTTGGATGAGATGGGGGTGAGTAAATTATCAGAAATTTTTCATTTTGGGGTGAACTGATCCTTTAAAGAAATGTATAGTGTTTATAGTAACTTATTATGGTAAAAGTAAAAAATGGTGTGTAATGTGGGACAGTTTAATATAGCGTTTCTGATCCTTAAAAATTTGTTTTTTCAGTGCTGTTTATAAAATGCTGTTAATTTTATTTGAGAAAATAGTTTATCTATATCTAACCAATCTCCCAAAAATAAACATTGGATTTGTGCTTCATTATGTATTTAAGTAAAATAGATGAATATTCAAAGAAATACAAGACCAGGGCAAATCAGTACTCAAATATTACAATTAGTTTCTTCTTGATGTATTTTACATCTTAATTAACTTTAATCTTAATTTCTAGACTATAACTTGAAAAACAAGGTGTGAACAGAATGTGCATTCTGTGGTTTGTGCTGAATTGCAAAAACAAGTGTGTAGAGAATATTTAAGGGTTATCAATACAGATCTGCATTTCAAGCAGTGTAAGGGAAAAGAGAGAAAGGACATAAACCGTAACGATAATGGAAATTGGCTGTAAGCACGTGAATCGCGTTGCCAATAATCAATAAGGCGCCAGTGCAACTGTGGCTGGTCGCTGTCCATGGTGCTGAAAGAACCCCAGCCCCAAAGAGCCTTTGTGATCAAAACCCTCTCCTTTTCTCTCGCAACATTTCATCTGTGATGCGTCTACGTGACTAAATTGGAAGGCAATGGAGAAGAGGGAGGCCCTGCGCCAGGAATTTCATCACGGGGGCGCGCAGACAAACACGCATGGCGCTCTGAGCTGCCGCAGCTGTTTTGGTTCACTGGCTGAAATCAGTTTTTGGCGAAGTCGATTGTTTGGTATTATCTCAGAAACCACAGTTCTGAAGTAGAAATACTTGAAGTTTATCTCAGCAAAAAAACCGATCGTATCTATTCGACTCTTATTTCTTATTTCAATGAAGCCATTTTGTTTATGTATGTAGGATCTAAAAAAAAAAAAAAGTTTGCCCCTCAAATGTATATCAGGGTGGATTAATCGCATGGTTAACCAAATGTATGTTCTTACGTTTAAATTAATTTGTTTTGGTAATGCCCTTGTCAACGCAGTTCCTCACAAAAACAACAACAACAAACTTGCCACAGCATTTCTCCTTTTTCGTCTTTCGTGTCATTGACCCATAGCTGCAACATAGATAATCGCATTTTGAGCTTGCTGATTGTGTTTGTCACAGCAAGAGACCTTCGCATGACTCGAACGAACCCATTCGCTCTTACAGGTCTGATGCTCCCTCACCTCCGAAAACTGTCTCCATCTAGCGGCTTCCCCCGCTGCACATCTAGCAGCGCTGAGTGTGTGAATCAATAACCCGAGACGTAAAAATATCCGCAACGCTCTGAGCTCGCCATTCAACAGTTCGCTGAATGCCAGCGAAGCTCTATTTAATAATAATACAAAGAAAGCCTTTGAACAACTTAACACAGTGCGCTATAGGATGTTGATGAGAATCGAATGCTTCAAATAAGCATTTACACGTAACACTACTCATGGTACATTATGCACCATTCACACAGGCTGTGTTACATTCATATGTGTTTACTGATGCCCGTAGCACGTGACACGCCTCCAATGCGCCGTGAGCAGAAGCAACTTGGGCTCCACCGCAGACTCACAGACCTTCGTCGGTAGCGGATGAAGCAACTTCCCGCGAAGCATTTGTTGCGGGTTCACTTTTTGTTCGGGATACAGGCGGACCCTGCGAAACAGTTCTCTGGTCATTGGATTACGTTTAAGAGAAGAGGATAGGAAAGTGACATTCTCTGCTTTTGAAACACCAAGCGCGCACAAGCCAGGTGGTCTTCTCTTCCTATGAAAGGACCACTGTGGCAGGTTTCTTCAAGAGCGTCAGGGTGAAACACAGAAGCTTTGACCGGCAAAAAAAAAAAAAAAAGATGTCCTTGGACAACGTGAATCCTCTACCTGACTTCTAAACTTGTTGCATTTGCTCTAGAACACCCCCGAGAGCGCATTTTTTGGATACCTATTTGTGGGTAACAGCGGAACAGCGTTTCAAAGTGGACTATAACTGATGATCCGTGTGTAAAAACTGCACTTTTGCATCCAAATCCATTTATGAGGAGGTAAGTTATTTATCTTGCTCATGAGCAGTATGGTTACACTGTAAAAAAGATGCGGTGCATTCTCAGCCATTCATGTTTGACCGAAAAGGCAGTCTTTTTACGCATGCACACATACACCACCATTCCTTTCTGCCCTCGCTGTAATTCCACCTTGCCATTCGAATGCATGATCTTGATCAATAATATGGCTCATTGTGCAATGTTCTGCTACGCGTGACAAATAGTCTTCCTTGAACTTTACATCAAGTGATTGCGCATTGTGTCTCTCCAGATGTCCTTTCTGTTCGTGGCGGATCTGTGAGCGCAAAACCTGCTTCAGTCTCACCGGGTCGCGCACATTGGGTCAGCATGGCAGCCGGAGTCGCCGCGTGGCTACCGTTCGCGCGCGCCGCGGCCATAGGATGGATGCCCGTGGCGAGCGCGCCGATGCCGCCGCCTCCACGGGAAAAGAGGCGAGGTCAGGACGGCCTGATCATCTTGAACGTCAGCGGCACTAGGTTTCAAACTTGGCGGAATACTTTGGAGAGGTACCCTGACACCTTACTAGGAAGCACAGAGCGCGACTTCTTCTTCCACGAGGAGACCAACGAGTACTTTTTCGACCGCGACCCGGACATCTTCAGGCACATCCTGAACTTCTACCGGACCGGGAAGCTGCACTACCCTCGCCACGAGTGCATCTCCGCCTATGACGAGGAGCTGGCCTTCTTCGGCATCATTCCTGAGATAATAGGGGACTGCTGTTATGAGGAGTACAAAGATCGCAGGAGGGAGAACGCGGAGAGGATTCAAGACGATGAGGAGAATGAAAACAACAACGACATGGTGCCGCCGGATTTGTCGTTCCGCGAGACCATGTGGCGCGCGTTTGAGAACCCGCACACGAGCACCATGGCGCTGGTGTTCTATTACGTCACGGGCTTTTTCATCGCCGTCTCCGTTATGGCCAATGTGGTGGAGACGGTCCCGTGCAGCAGCGCGGCAAACCGGATGAAGGAGGTCTCGTGCGGGGAGCGCTATGCCCTCGCGTTCTTCTGTTTGGATACGGCCTGCGTCATGATCTTCACTGTTGAGTACCTGCTGCGTCTGGTCGCCGCGCCCAGCAGGTACAAGTTCGTCAAGAGCGTCATGAGCATCATTGACGTGGTGGCCATCATGCCTTACTACATAGGCCTGGTCATGACGGACAACGAGGACGTAAGCGGGGCCTTCGTCACCCTCAGGGTCTTCAGGGTGTTTCGGATTTTCAAATTTTCGCGGCACTCCGCGGGACTTCGCATCCTGGGGTACACGCTCAAGAGCTGCGCGTCCGAGCTGGGCTTCCTGCTCTTCTCGCTCACCATGGCCATCATCATCTTTGCCACCGTCATGTTCTACGCAGAGAAGGGCTCCTCCGCCAGCAAGTTCACCAGCATACCCGCGGCTTTCTGGTACACCATCGTCACCATGACAACGTTGGGGTGAGTCGATGCTGTTGCGATGCGCAAACTTAGGGTATGAGCCTGTGCGCATGATCTTCTGTCATGACTGCTTCAAAGCAGCCCCAAGTTACACCAAACGCGTCCGAGAAGTTGAGCTGGAGATCGAATACATCAAGGGCAGGGGGAGATCAATACAAGTGATATAAATCAAAGAAATATACTTCCTCTCGACTGTCTCTCTCTCCTTTCTCTATCTGGCCGGTGAGACAGTGGCCACCCGTTACTGACACCTTGCTGGAAAAGACAACACCTATAAAGCTATTTCTTCTCATTTTTCAGTAATATTTAGTGCTATATGCACACACACATCGCAACTGTGACTTTTATAGTTTATATTGTTAAATTCTATTTTCTTTTGCAGTTTTCTTAATAAATAAAATAATACATTTTATATTATAAATATGTATTTTACTAATAAAGTATTTATATTTATAGTTAATTTTATTGTATTCATCTATATTTATTAACAAAATACTAATACTAATACAGTATAAAATATATAAAAACTTTCAGCAAGATGTTAATGAACATTAAGACTACAATGTTGTACAGACAATGAATACACAAGTGAGCATGGTAATTCAAGCATACATATCAATTTGACTGTGACAGTTGTGTGAATGCCAGTAACGCTGGCAGTTTCTGACAGTTTAGGAAATGAGAATTTAAACTTTTTAATAGTATTCCCCTCTTATATCTCTGAATTGAATCACTGCAATGGAGAACGTGTGTATCTGTCATATGACACCTGAGCACAGACTCTTCCTTCCTTCAGAAGCCTTGCTTGTTTATAACTAACCATCTCAGTGCGCCTTTGGCAGAATGTTGCAATATCCACACAGTCATTGAACACACAGAGAGACATGGCTGATTCATGTGACGTTAAACACTGAAGGTGATTACAATAATGCATTCCCTATTGATGTGTTCACTCATTCATTAATCCCATCACTCGACACCTCTGCATGGCTTTTCTGAGCCTCCCACCTGTGCTGAGCGGGTGCTCTCCATGGTGCTGAACCCGCCCGCCACATGTTGCGGTCGCCCCACGGCTGCACTCTGCTGCTAGGGAGACAACCCATTCTTTGCTGGCAGGCCGACATGGTCCTGAGTCACACTCGAGGGGATTAACCAAGCCGCATGCTCCAGTAAACATCCCGTGCTTTGATCGGCACGCCTTTGAAGTGCATTACTGTGTCATAACGTGCACTGCAAGCGTCAATCTGACGCCTGCACCTGGCTGATATGATGCACATTTCAGACATAAATGTGACGGGTAGGCTTTTGGTTTGGGAGTTTTTAGTTTAGAATTGAGTTGAATCGGGTGAGTCTGCTTCTCTCAACATCTGTCTTTGACATACTGAATGTGACTAGAAGAAATGTCAGGAGTTCCTCCTTTAGAAATCATGAACTTTTAATAATAAGAAAATGAGGTTGTCAGAGATTGTGCATGTTCTTGTTTATATATCAAGAGTTATGGTTCACAGAGTTTGAATCATTCCCATTCTACTTTCCTGTCAGGTCTACATTGTCCTATAAAGAAAATATGAGGTTTGGAGACAGCAGGAGTGAAGGGAGAAAAAAAAGAGATCCAGTATGAGTGAGAGGAAGAGAATATCGGCACATATTATTGTGTGCAGTTTGTGTCCTGCCGTTTCTTGCCTGTCAAATCGGATGACATCAATGAGAAAATGAAATTACGGGCTGACGTTCAGCACTGTCTTAATGTTAGGAACGCTGTGTGTGTGTGTGTTAGGAAGAGATGATGACTTGTTGGAGCCAGCTGGTTATGAACTGTCTTCCAAACAGACCCACAGCTGCAGGGCTTCAGCGATGCAGCCCATATACTCATCTCCTCTCTCTGCAGGCAGGCATGCTGTTCCTCATTTCAAATTTTATTGCATTGCCTCAGTGAGCCTATCAAGAGGAGCACGCAGGGGGTCTGTTGCTACAGCAGAGATCTGACCTGGCAAAGTCAAGTTCATCCTGTGATGAGCAATAGCCAAATCTTGGGATGTTAAATCGGGCTGTGTCTTGAGACTATTTCATGTTTGAGTGGCTACAGATTGATCTGGGAAGAAAAAAAGCAAGAAGTTTCAAGTTGTAGATGTCACAGTTTAACTTTAAGAGAGAGAGACCTTGCCCCTTAGGTTTGAGATCTCATCCTCTCGTTGTCCTTTGCTTGTTGAGTTCATCTATTACCCCTTTGTCATGTTTGAAACCTTGCCCCTTAGGTTTGAGATCTCATCCTCTCGTTGTCCTTTGCTTGTTGAGTTCATCCATTACCCCTTTGTCATGTTTAAAAATCTCATTCCCTTTCCATTTCTCCTTAAGCTCACACTTGAGTGAGAGGCCAGTTCAGGCATTGCTAAACGACTTTACCTGCACTGATTGAACAAGAGCCTGGCTCTGTAAGTGTACGCATCACTTTTTAATGCCTCATTTCCCAGACTGGATGACATGGATGGATCCGCAGCTCAGAGAGCAAGGGGATTTACATGAAGCGGTTGCTTTGGATTACGTGAACCTGGTTTTGGGTTTGGATTACTAGTAATGAAGCCATGCGATGTTCCTTTAGCAAAGTGCAATTGAAGTTTGAGAACATTTCGACTATCAGCGAGGTTTTCCTGAGATAAAGTCATGCTTGCTATTATATTCAACCCTCAGGCGTCTTCAATCTGTCTGCATGAGAATGATTGAGAATTTTAATTATCCGTAAAGATAGCCTCTATCATGCAGAACTCCACATAAGATACCTGAATGCCTCAACCAGCTTTAGCCCTCAAAGTTTTGGGTATACGCACCAGGGACTGCTGCTCATCTTGGTCTCATATTTATCTAAATGAAGTGGCCTCTTTTATCTATGGCTGTGCGTAGAACTTTACTGTCTAGTGATATAAGATATGCTGGATATCTTCCAATTGGCGTAGTATCATGATGGTGAGAATTGATGTTCTTTTAAACCTGGCTCCGAAGTTCCAGAGACATATTCATCAATATGTCGCAAAGTTTACTCAAGTTTTTAACCCTTCAGGAAGTGCAATCCTGACCATTAGACCAGGGGTATCCAATCCTGCAGGTTTAGCTCCAACACACCTGCCTGGAAGAGATCCTAGATGCCTCGATTATCTGGTTAAGGTGTTGAATTAGGGCTAGAGCTAAGCTTGACTGCGGGCCTCACAGAGAGGGATTGGATACCCCTGATTCGGACTCATTTGGTGAAGCGACTGAACAAATCCATTCATTGACTCTAATTTGCCTGTAATTCGGCATCAACGTTCGGCCCTCACAGAGTTCTGCTCTTCCCAAATGGGAATGCGCAGAGCCAGGAGGGGAGGAGACAAGGGGACGGGATGTGACTTTGGTTCATAGCACGAATGGCCTCCGCTTCACTGGCCCCTATCGCCTCTTTAATGGACTCATTTTCTGGCATAGGCTGATTTTGCCCAGCTCAATTAAATCAGCAGCATTTTAATTGGCTTATGCACTGTCAAACGGGATCTATTAAGTGAGCAGCTGTCAGAGCTGAAGACATGCAGATATGAGTGTGAGAGAGAGAGAGAGAGAGAGAGAGAGAGAGAGAGAGAGAGAGAGAGAGAGAGAGAGAGAGAGAGAGAGAGAACGGTGAAGAGGGGTAAATACATCAGCTTTAAAGCACTCGGGTACAATGATAATGTCTTGTAAATGAAATGCCCCCATGATCCTCTACAATACCCATCATTCTTTTCACTGAAATGCTCTTCTCTCGGTTCATTCTCCCATCTTACAATCCTTTTTCATCCTCTCATCCCCCATCCTCCTGCGGGGTTATGAAGGCACATAAAGAGTCCTACGGAGAGGTTGTAAAGAGATTGATGGAGTAACATGGAGAGTCTATTAAACTCTCTGAAGTTACCCCACATCAGGTCAGTTAAGGCCAGATGCTTCAACGCCCGCCAGCTATGCATCCCCTCCCCAGGATATGTCACACAGAACAGGGTGGATTAATCTTCGATATTCATTGTGGTCACCGCGGGTTAAGCAATAGGCTTAATTTCTTCCAAAGGGAAAAGAGCATAAGTTCATAGTACATGACAGAAGAGGCTTTGGTGTGGTTTTCGACACTCTGAACAGAGCGAAAGGTTGTTTCTTTGAGAGGTCATGCCAACAGGGTTGCAGTAAGGTCAGACCATGGTAAAACATGTAAAAGGGACTCATTATTGTGTCTGAAAGAGCATGCTGGTGTGGGGTTACCCTGATTAGCACACCTTGACCAGGCATCACACAGCAAGAACACTGCCCCGGAGAAATGCAATGATGCAGGTTTATTATTAATGATCCTGGGCCACTCAAATGCGTCCACCTAAGACACAACTGGATGCCTGAAAAGACTCGATGCCTCTGTGCTGGTGTAACCTATAGTGCACTGTAAATGATCCACATGACACAGCTTACCGTTAATGATTGTATTTTGTTTAAAGAATAGCACAAACCAAAACAGAATGGCGCAGCATATATTCGCCTCCATCACTCTCCTTGGGGAAACTCCAAACATGGGTCTTAAGTAACATACACCTAGACCATTACACTGGGCTCATTGAAGAGGCAGTTTATCTTAAAATTCTGTCATTTACTCACCCTCATGTTGTTCCAAACCTGTATCACATAGAACATCACTAATGACCCCACTGACATCACTAAAAGAAACTTGTTTTGGCATTTTTGCAATGATAGGAGAGTATGTAGAAAGGAAGCGAAGTGGAAAAGGGAGAGGGGACGCAATCAGAAAAGGTCTGCGAGCCGAGAAAGGGAGCGGGGACGCAATCAGGAAAGGTCCGCGAGCCGGGACTCAAACTCGGGTCGCCTGAAGCACAGCAGTGCCCACGAGGCTATCGGCACCTACCGAGATTTTTCAAAATATCTTCCTTTGTGTTACACACAAGAAAGGAAGTCATACTGGTTTTGAATGACGCGAGGGTGTGAAAATGTTTCCTTTTTGGGCGAACTATCCCTTTAAACACTTTAGGTCAGAATCATTGTTTGAGGTTGTGCGTTTGACCGCAATGAATCTCGTCTGGCTTGTGGGCCCACAATTTTCTGCAGAGGTCCAATTTATGCTCACTGCATTCCCCCAATGTAATAAGTCTTTCATAGACTGGTTGCAGAGTAGAAAAAAATGAGTGTTTTGGCCAACATTTTTTGTTCCACAGATGTGCATGACATGTTTCATGGCTCAAATAGGAGCACAAGAGCTGTATTTGAAAGATTTACACAGTGGCACAGCCACAGGGAAATAAAGAGCCTAGAATGAGGTAATTAAAGGCTCTTTGTCATGTGGAATAACCCCTGTGGTGTTGCTGTAGAGGCGCTAACTCTATTCATCCATCCATTTCATACTCGCACTATTACTCCACACCGAGAGGCTAATTGGACTAGCGTCTCTCTCCTTAAGTCTCATCCTGTATCTCCCTCTTTCTCTACTATCTTTTTTCTTTCTCATCCTTTCCATTATTCCACAATTTATTTGCTTTCTTTCTCTGTCTTCATTCTGGATACATCCGTCTTCTGTGTGATAGTTCAAACACCATAAAAATTCATTGAAAGTGGAACATGCTCTCCTCAGATGGCTGCCTTTAATCACTTTAATGTAACGGACAGAGGGCTTTCTTCCTCCTCCTCTTCCAATTAAGTGTTTTTTTTTTTTCATTTGGGTTTTTTAATTACTTGGCCTGTCTAGAAAAAAAACAGTGGTAGCAGTAATAGTAGTGGCATTGAAAGTTTAAAGCGCTTTAAATCACACACTCATCTTGGCACACAGCAAAACATTGAAAATCAAAAGATGCCCTTGTTCAGTCGCTGCTCAAACGACAGATATTGGGAGAGTGAGTGAAATGTAAAACTTCAAAAGCATACACCTTTTTCCCCATGATGATTAATGTTCGCTTGAATGAGATCCAGGGATTGTAATGCTGGAATCAGATCAGCTGTATGTTTAGACAAATTCATATCCAGATACAGGGGATTAGTAGCCTGACGTCGTCATACTCAATTCTAGTCAGAATTTGAGTCTGATATTGCTCCGTTGGGCTGTGATTATGGGGCGTGTTTAAACCGAACCAGGAAAGACCTCAATTAGATAGACCAACAACCAATCAGAGCAACGGAGCCACGCATAACGTTAGTTGTCAAATGTCAACAGAACTCAACTGCACTGTGTTGCCAAGTCCGCGGGTTGAAGCGACCCCAATTATGTGATGCGAAATTTAGCAGCTGTGCCAAAATAACACATATTTTACCCCCCAAATGCCATTTTTCCCGGAGAACCCCCCTGGAAAGCTATTGGGCTTGTTTTTAGCTAGTTTTGAGTAGCAATTGGGCGAGTTTTGCTGTATGACTTGGCAACCCTGCACGCATGCTAGAAGAAGTAACGTTAGAAGAAGAAGATGAGTGTAAACGATCTTTGCCGGTGTTGTAAAAAAAGAATTTAAGGATACACAGAGTACTTACCAACACGATCATCATTTCTGAGAGAAATAAAGGTGAATGTATATACGAACAAGTTCTCCGTTTAGGATTAGAACAAATTTAACCCAAGCGCCTTTGATGACGTGGATGATTACGTTACTGTTTATCATCTGTCCATCATCGTCTAAAGCCCGCCCTGACAATTTCATTGGTCCGAACAGTTTCATTTCGGGCATAATTACTTCTCTATGGATCAAGTCCAGACCGAACTGCCCGTGCAAAATAAAATTGTGGGCGGGGCTAAGTTCGTCTGGCATCCAGGCTAGGGGATTAGTGATACTACAACTTTTAGAAGTTTCACATTTTGTTGCCGATCCCTTTGTTTTTGTTTGTTTGTTTCAAGATACAAATCTAGACGATCACATTTAAACATTTACTGTCTTTTTAACAGCTGGTTAAGGTTATTTTTAACCTATGGGTATATTATATTATATTATTATATATATTACACAATAGTTTTTAACCCTTAATATACACTCACCTAAAGGATTATTAGGAACACCATACTAATACTGTGTTTGACCCCATTTCACCTTCACAACTGCCTTAATTCTACGTGGCATTGATTCAACAAGGTGCTGAAAGCATTCTTTAGAAATGTTGGCCCATATTGATAGGATAGCATCTTGCAGTTGATGGAGATTTGTGGGATGCACATCCAGGGCACGAAGCTCCCGTTCCACCACATCCCAAAGGTGCTCTATTGGGTTGAGATCTGGTGACTGTGGGGGCCATTTTAGTACAGTGAACTCATTGTCATGTTCAAGAAACCAATTTGAAATGATTCAAGCTTTGTGACATGGTGCATTATCCTGCTGGAAGTAGCCATCAGAGGATGGGTACATGGTGGTCATAAAGGGATGGACATGGTCAGAAACAATGCTCAGGTAGGCCGTGCCATTTAAACGATGCCCAATTGGCACTAAGAGGCCTAAAGTGTGCCAAGAAAACATCCCCCACACCATTACACCACCACCACCAGCCTGCACAGTGGTAACAAGGCATAATAGATCCATGTTCTCATTATGTTTATGCCAAATTCTGACTCTACCATCTGAATGTCTCAACAGAAATCGAGACTCATCAGACCAGGCAACATTTTTCCAGTCTTCAACTGTCCAATTTTGGTGAGCTCGTGCAAATTGTAGCCTCTTTTTCCTATTTGTAGTGGACATGAGTGGTACCTGGTGGGGTCTTCTGCTGTTGTAGCCCATCCGCCTCAAGGTTGTGCGTGTTGTGGCTTCACAAATGCTTTGCTGCATACCTCGGTTGTAACGAGTGGTTATTTCAGTCAAAGTTGCTCTTCTATCAGCTTGAATCAGTCGGCCCATTCTCCTCTGACCTCTAGCATCAACAAGGTATTTTCGCCCACAGGACTGCCGCATACTGGATGTTTTTCCCTTTTCACACCATTCTTTGTAAACCCTAGAAATGGTTGTGCGTGAAAATCCCAGTAACTGAGCAGATTGTGAAATACTCAGACCGGCCCGTCTGGCACCAACAACCATGCCACGCTCAAAATTGCTTAAATCACCTTTCTTTCCCATTCTGACATTCAGTTTGGAGTTCAGGAGATTGTCTTGACCAGGACCACACCCCTAAATGCATTGAAGCAACTGCCATGTCATTGTTAACGCTGTAACAAAAATGACAAACTAAAGCCAGCGTTCAAAACGCTCAATTCGCATCATTCGAAGCCGCCTCAATCGCGCGAATCTCGCCGCCTCATTCACGCGAATCACGCCGCAGAATGCCATTTCGCCTCTCTGCATTAACTTAACATGTAAATCACTCGCGCGAATCACGTCTGGTGTGAACGCACCATAAGGACCAATTGTGTACCTTTAAAGGTACAGTTATACGTTTTGATCCCCAAGGAACAAAATTGAACCTCCACTGTACCTTATTTTCTGAGAGTGTAGGCTTATTTTTAGCCCATAAAAGGTAAAAATATATATGGTATTATTTAACCTTTAATATATTGTTCCATGTTTTAGACTGATCATTTTTAACACCTGGTTATGGTTATTTTTAACCTTTGAAAGTTAAAAATATATATAAGGTCATATTTAACCCTTAATATCTTGTTCCAGGTTGTTGACTGTTCATTTTTAACCCCTGGTTAAGGTTATTTTTAACCCATAAAAGTACAAAAAAAGTATTATTTAACCTTCAATATCTTGTTCCATGTTTAAGACTGTTCATACTTGATATCTTCGTTGATGTATATGCTAATATAGTTAATATAGTTATCTGTCCTGGGTGAGAATGGCCTTAACCCTTAATATCTTGTTCCATGTTTTAGACAGTTCATACTTGATATCTTTGTCTACAAATTTAGACAACCACAATTAACCCTTTACTAGTGTCTTTTTAACCCCTGAGTTAGGGTTATCTTTAGCTCATAAAAGGTACAAATATTTATGGTAGTATTTAACCCTTAATATCTTTTTCCATTTATACTTGATATCAATTTTGGGTTACCATGAGCCTTCGAAACCCAAGGCTATCCACTTTTAAACCATATGATAAGAGATGTTTTACTCTTGCAATTTTTAAAGATGTCTTAACCTACGGTTTTACTTTTGTCACCGCAAAAAGAGGGATAATTAAAATGCCCACCATACACTTTCAGATCATTCTTCCACTCATTCTTCCACACATACAGACACTGACCCCCCCCCCCCCCCTTTTTCCATATTTGCTAGATCCAACCTAATTTTATTAATCTGTCAATCAGAAGCACAAACATGGAATTCACTATATTCCACTGCTTATCTCCTCTCATTCCACGTGTCCATTATCTTCTCCAGATCATGACTGATTTGATTTGTGTGTGCAATTAAGATGGTGGTCTCTTGCTATTTCCTATTATTTTGCTCTGTGTGTGTGTGTGCTTCCTGTGCAGTGCTCTGGTCTGCACTAGACTAATTGAATTAATGCATTCATCTGTGTAGCGCTTTCTTTTTCCTGTTTCATTCTTGCGCACGTTCATTCTCTTGATCCTCTGTATTGAAAGTGAGCGAGAGTGTGTTTTGGGTGAAAATAATAATGAATCGGTTGAAATTCAAAAGGGAGCTGGAGTGTTTTGCTAAACCCTGCTAGCCTAATACAGTACAAGAGGCTCTTAAATAGCAAAAACAGAGTGAAGTAGGGTAGTGAATACAAATTTGGCCTTTCATATGGAGATCTACTGTGATAGACGGACATGTCTTCATTACAGCCCTTTGAATGGTGTTTAAAGACAGCGGGAGAGATGGCCATCAGTCTGGCTTTTTGTCAGTGTACATTGATTATGCCTCACTAGGTACAGAAGACAGGACCTGCTAAAACTGATCTAAAAGCAGCCTTTAACAGCTTGAAAACATGCTCGCAGCATGCAGAAAGACAAACTGAGAATCAATGAGCCTGCAGTATCCTGCACCTGTGTGTGTGTGTGTGTCTTTCTGAACTCACTCCCTTTAGACCTTTTAACTTGACCCACTTTCACAAACTCATACAATGCCACGGATGTTGATTTAATAACTTTGCTGGATGATATATTGTAAATAACTAGATTTTTGAATCTTCCAAGGAAGCTGTGAGAGGTGCAAGGGTGTTGTAGGAGGTAGCCATGGTATTTAAATATATATGTAAGACTATTACAAGTAATTTATGCGGCAAATCTGCGTTAGCCAGCTGGAATGCCTCTACCACAGACAGTGCAGGATGAGCTATTAATGTAATATTACATTTTAGATGTAGTAATAGAGACTCTTGATTTAAACAATTTTCCCGTTTTTTACACGTTGATCTTTCATCCATATATGTAGCCTATTGTTGTGTCATTTAAAAACCTATTTCTTTCTTAACTGACCTTTGAATGCTGACTTGATCTTTTTCTTGAACTCATGTGAACATTTAACTGAAACAGCTTGTCTGTTTGGAGTTTGTGTTTCGTTTATTGCGTTATGTTCTTAGGCAGTAATGTTCTTCCGGTAGAGAGATGCTGTACAGTCCAGTCTAAACAGATCACTTGCATAAATTTTTTCCTGTCGGTGTGAATCTGAAGCAGGCCCGCGGGGAGGCCATTTGTTGGTCTTTGCGATTTGGACTCAAATGGAGTGAATCAGTGGGAGGACTCCATGTAACTGCTGCAAGTCAGGCAGAACACTAGGGGGGACACTGATTTTATGGTTTGTGATACAAAGACTTGAATAGACCATTACACACCTTATGACAAACCTGTCTCTCTTTTCATATTGTCTTTTTATATTCTTATTTCCTCCATTTTCTTTGCTTTAAGGCATAATCCATTTGTCAGCTCCGATTGGAGCATGCACAGACTGAAAAGTCAGCAGTGTTAATACATAAATCCCAAACATTTCCCAATTTAGATTTACTTGTCCGTCTTAAAGCAATGTTCTGAGTTCAATACTACAATCTGACACGTTAGATTCTGTTTACAGTAATGCAATAGACCATTCCTGGAGTTTAGATACTTGTAGTTAGTATGTTTAAAACATATTTCTCCAATTAAAATGTGTTATTTGAGCTTTAAAGGGGACCTAGTATGCCACTTTTTACAAGATGTTATATATTAATTCTCAGGTGTCCCCAGAATATGTCTGTGAAGTTTAAGCTCAAAATACCCCACAGATCATTTATTATACCATGTTGTGAATGCTCATTTTTGAGTGGAAGGAAAAACATGCTGTTTTTGTGCATGAATCTTTAAATGCAAATGAGCTGCTGGGGCGGAGCCTCGGATACTCTGCCAAAAACGAAAACATCTGTTTGGTTTTGATTATCATCTCTATCGCGGTCACACTCATGTGACATTGCAGTTATTCATCATCATGGAAGTTTATTATCTGCATGCGTTTTAAAGCCATATAAGTCTAAACTTCTGATATATGGTTTTCTGAGCGCACATTCCCGAAGAACGCACACAGAAAGCTGGCTGTCAGACGGTGCGTCCCGTGAATATTAAACCTAGTTCTCTGTCACGTCTTATTGCGTCTTATTGTTTTATTAGAACTGTGTATTAGAGTGAAAGCAGCATAATATACAGTACCTATGGCTAAATATGAATCAAACAACAAAAGAATCACTCACTTCTCTTGATTGAATAACTTTAGTAGCTTTAATAAGAATACATGTCTTATTTGAATGCTGCTGTTAAATGCTCATGGCGGACTGTGTACAGCTAACTGAGGGCGGGGTCTATGCTAATAGGGCAGAGTCCGTAGGCAGTCGTGGGCGGGGCCTAAGCATTGTCTCATTGCTAGAATCTGCAAACTGCTTGTTCTGAGACACTACTTATAATTTATGGGGATTTAAAAAAGGATATTTACCATTATAGCATGGTTGTGTACACACACTGCCAACCCACATTTATGTTCAAACACCATGCCTAATAGGTCTCCTTTAAATTTTCTAAATTGTCTTTTTAGCTGTGCCACTACAATTCTAGGTGGTTTTGCATTATAATTCCTGTGGGTGTTTGGTAACAGTTTTACTGGCTTCACATGGTCTTTACTTTAATCCAGGAATAACTTCAGCACTTTTAATGTTTTAACCTGGTTGCTGTACTTTAAAATAGTGTGCATATGTATTTAACCTGTGCCGTATCATGCTCTATAGACTTTCACTGTAAGTACATCGCTGCACGCATGGTTATTTGTTTGTTTTTTTACAAACTGACGGATGAGGTGAAATTATTTTGTCAGTAATGTCAAACTGTCAGTAATCAAATTGTATTTAACCTGGATCATTCCTATTGGATAATCTTTAAAACAAGTACTCAAAGAAGAATGTTCTATATCCTTCCCTATACCTCGAGATAATTTTAGAACTCGGAATACTTCTCAGGTGACTGGGTTCAGAGAAACACAAGCTGTATTGGTAAACTAACAGGTCTGATTACCTTACGGCTCAGTGTTCTGTACTTTAAACATGCGCTTCATCCTCTTTGACATTCAAACTCGACACACATATCTAATAGTTCCTCTTAATCTGAGCAAATACATTCCCAAAAAGGGCAAGGTTTTAAAATGTTTATAGTCAAACAAAGTGCATTTCTTTGATATAAAACCATAAAGATTTAGTCATTTTGACAGAAATGATTCCTGCTAATTTGAGATTGACATTTCTGACCAATCACATGCCGCCTTAGAATGATGCATCGGAACAGCCAATGAGAGAATTATTTGACCAAGTGTGTTTCTAGAAATGCTGTTAGCAAAGCAAATAATAAATTATTTTGAAAGTGCGAAGACTTCAGATTGCTTCTGGAATTGCTTATTTAGGTCCAATCGAGTGGTGCGTGTAATTTATTTAGCACTGATACAATCTGCTGGACTCTGTCACCTGAAAATCAAGCTAAAATGTAATCCCGTTTTTTTGGGTATATTGAGAAATTACAGAGTGAGTAAATCCTAGTGGATATCTAGGTCATTGAATCTTACGCTCTTGTTAACTGTTTCGGGTGTCCTCCTCAGTGTCCCGTACTTTAGATATAGTGTCGTCGTTCCAGTGAAGGTAAACCGGGAAAGATGGACAGCTGAGGTCAATGTGGACAGAACGACAGTAATAGGAGAGCGACAGAGAGCGAGGGAGGAGGGTGGCGTTTAGAGTGTTACATGTCACCATGACACATCATTGGAAAACACAGAATCTATTTACCATTGACTGTCCTCTCTCTGCTTCTGTCGTTTCCCCCAGACAGGCCGTAATCACTCCGCTCACACACACCTCTGATGCCGTGTTCAAATATACACACCTGCACTTACAGGAAATGTGCAGTAATGAACTGCCAGTCAGGAAGATAGAGTGTGCGGTTGTCATGGTGGTCGTACCGCATTGAAACCCTAAATTACAGGACGTGTATGTGCTGAATGCTCGCAGTTCCTTGCAGCCAGCACTTTCTAAAGATGTGAGGACAGGTTGTGCTCTTTAATCCAAGATTGGTGAGATGGAAGATGGCGAGAGAGAGCAGGAAGTGTGGACTGCGGTGTTTGCCTCATGTTTTAAACATCGCTGCCATTCTCTTCACCGCCTGACATTCGGCAAACTCTCCGTCTGTCCGGCCATGATAGTGTCTCCCGCCAGGACGATCACTCCTGTAAGCTAATTATCATAGGCACACATGCATGAATCACCTTCAGAGGAGTTTTTTTTTTTTTTTGTGCAAATGTTCACTCACTATTTTATTCAGCCTCGCTGATTTTGCTGAGGCGTAGGGACCAAATACATGCTTTTTCACAAGAAACTTTTTGAGTGCCATTTATGAGAGTGCAGTAATTAAACTATGCGTGTGCG
This sequence comes from Romanogobio albipinnatus, assembly GCA_023566225.1. Taxonomy (NCBI): domain Eukaryota; kingdom Metazoa; phylum Chordata; class Actinopteri; order Cypriniformes; family Gobionidae; genus Romanogobio; species Romanogobio albipinnatus. Next base: position 47,986,525 of record CM042245.1, on the reverse strand, counting down.
AGTATGTAGTAAACATCAGCATACTCCTCTGCATAATTAGAAAGTTTGATGCTTTCAAAGAGAAAATCTCTGTTTTGGTTTTGCGCTTCATTTCCAAACAGATCAGTCTTGATAATAAACGACATGCTGCATAGGGAAGCGATGCCTGTGTGCCTTGCTTGAATTGAATCTACCTTATATTTTGCGGCTAAAGCATTTCACCCGGTTGCTGCCCTCGGAGCTCACAATGTGAGGAACTAAATGGTGATGGTTGAGTTTTTCGCTGGTCTCCATGGTATCCATCAAACTGACAGAGAGAGAGAGAGAGAGAGAGAGAGAGTCACTGCTGTGATCTAAGGGAACAGTACTGGTTTTTAAGGCTCTCTCTGGGTGCCAATTCCACCATTAGGGAAAGCAGCCATATCTGTCAGTTTCATGTCTGACCTAATAGTCTATGGGCCAGATTTACTAACAGCTTGCACCTGCGCAAAACCCTCTTTTGGCATTAAAAAACTACTGTAAAGATTTACTAAACACATGCAGTGAAAAATTAGCACTGAAAATACATGGACATGGTTATTTTTGCAGCTAACCTTATTGCATAAGCATTTGTAGGAGTTTCCCTTTCAGAAGCAAAATTTACTGGAGGAGAGTGAATTTAAATGAATCACGCAAGGTGATTTATTAAGGTTTGCGCTCGTCAGTTTAATGGTGTTTGCGTCATTATTTACAGCCCAAAAAAAGCATGTCTTAAACCAGATGCTTATTTGCTCTGCTCTTGGTAGATTGCGCTGGTCATTATGGAAATGGTAATTTGCGCGTCGTGAGTAGATCACGCACAGAACTTTCCACTCCCATCGGCGCTTTAATGGCATTGCACTCTCGCGCTCATTTTGCGCTCATTTCCCCTGTTTAGTAAATCTGCCCCTATATTTCTGCTCTCAGTAACAATGTTTGACCTATTAAAAATGTTGTGCACCCAGGGGGAAGCAACAATTATTCAGTAACTGTACGCAGTGCCTGAAAAAAGTCCCCAGCACGCTCCATGTGTAAGCAGGTTGTCACGTTAGTTTTGTTGACGGAAGTTAGTCTATTTTCAGGTGCTGCGTAATATCATTGCGCCGCTGCACTAATGGTACGGCAGCAAAGTTCCTTGGTTATTACCATAGACTGTAAAAAAATATGGACGTAGTGTCCGTGACATCACCCATAGGATTCTGATGAGCCGTTCTGAAGCACAAAGTATGGACGAGATGGCCTTTGCCATCTTGGCAGCGCGTCATTGCGCGTCACTCCCGGATAGCAGAAAATGGGCAAAAAGGCAGGACGTGGGCGGAGCTGAAGTGACACGATGACTAACAGACAGCAGATAAATGGCTATCCACCTGTCACTCGAAGTGGCGACGCCCTTTATTATGCAGAACTTTAATGCTTTATATAATGTAAACGAATGAGTTATAAAAAAATGTACCCCCCTCACAGTTGTCATGAAGGACAAAATTAGCCGGATAGACCAAAACCACAATTTGTACCAGGCTGTAAACATGTTTTAATCTGCTGTAAAGTTGGGCATTTTAACATGGGGCTCAGTGAGATTCTGCTCTCTTCTGGAGCCTGTCCCTAGCGGCCAGTCGATGAATTGCAGTATATGTCACTTCCGTATTGGCTTCAAGAGAAACTGCGGGAGGTTGCCGCTTGGTTATTACGCAGGAATGAGAGTGTAGTTCCTAGCCATATCGGCCTAGAAAATTGCAACTTTTCATTTTCCGTCGGTCTTAGTACACGATGTAACTACAGAAGTGTCAATTCGTTTTAAATTGGAAAAATATCAAAACTCTTTGGTAATTTTTGAGCGAGATGCTAACGGCCTAATGATTAAATTATCTATGCTAAAAGTGCCTCCGCCAGACCCAGAGATTGGCTGAATGGATTCGAAAACGGTAAAACTCAACTGTTTAACTCTAGGAGAGTTGGAAAATTAGCCTATTTTCAAAAAAAGTGGAGTGTTCCTTTAAATACATGGTAAATGAGGGAGATAACGATGAGCACCTGATGATTAAATTAATTACCATGACAACAAAAAGGTGGCAGAAAGACATGTGACCAATGCAAACAAACTGAATGTCCATGAAAACTAAAACAAACTGTGACACTTACATTTTAGACACAACATTGCCAGTTAATTTGTCTGTTTTTGATCCACCATCAAAAATAGCTCAGAACAAAGCCACATCAGAACCGTTGAACGTCTCTGAGCAACAAACATTAGCGGTGTTCCTGAATGAATCAAGGTTTTTGAGCAAATCAGTTGAATCAATGATTCAATATCTCACTCATAAAGGCACTCGTTTCATTTGTGAATGAATCAGTGTTTTCAAACGATTTGATGGCATGAATAAAAAAAAAATGGATTCAATGACTCTCAAAAAAAGGGTCTCTTGTTTCATTCTTGAATGAATCTGTGTTTTTGAACAAATCTGTTGACCTACTGGTGTATCAATTTGACCTAAAGAGTCAGAAAGAGACTGATTCATCAATATTAAAGAATATTTTTGACTAAATGTTACCACATGAAGCACATATTTTACCTGACAAAATTTGTAGAAATTTTTTATGCCCTGATGTGCCCCTCTTTTGGAGCTTATATTGACGCTTTTATAGATTAAGTTACAGTTAACAAGCACTGTGATTAATGTGTATTGAGGGTTTTGACTGGTTTCCACACTCTTACACCTGATAGATTCCGATTGGCTGGTCGTGGATGGTTGTAGCTTTGTATTGGCAGAGGGAGAGATCATAGCTGCTGTTATTGGCTCAGGGTTTGTGCCATTGTGTGAATACTGATGTGTGTGTGTGTGTGTGTGTGTGTGTGTGTGTGTGTGTGTGTGTGTGTGTGTGTGTGTGTGTGTGTGTGTGTGTGTGTGTGTGTGTGTGTGTGTGTGTGTGTGTGTGTGTGTGAGGTATCTGTACTTCAGTGCTTTAGCCCACACAGCGCCTTTGTGACGACTCAGCCAAAACGGGCTCAAAACAATTTAGCTGAATCCTCGATACGCCTTTTAGATACAAGAAATGAAATAATAGCAAGACTGCCAGGGATCATTGATCCAAAGCCGGCTGTGAATATCAATGAAGTACCATTACACAAAGATAAATACGGTTTCAGAGTGTTGTAACGCACCCCTCGCACACATAAACGCACTCCAGCTTTTAGATAAAAAAAAAACCAGGCGACTGAAACGCAGGGTGACATAAAAGCGCCTGCGAGAAACAGGTGGAATCTAAGAGCTGCAGTCCCTAGAAAAAAAGAGCTTTGGATGACATTTCTGTGTAAACCTACAGATGAAAACCATAGCCGTCATTTTAATTAGAAGAACTGGCTTTACCCAGAATCGCTGCCTGTTTATTGAAATGCCCTGGATCTGATTCCATTAGAGCCCAACTGTTGGGTTCCAGAAGTAAAAATCCCATTTATTTTGCCCATAGAGAAACATTTTTAATGCTACTGTAGAAACCTTTCAAGAAAAAGCTACTGTTTGCTCAGAGGTTGTTAATCTGTCAGCATTAATTCAATTTATTTTCCACAGAATTATGTTTAAAATAGCCCAGTTCCAATGATGAACTATCCAATGATAAGAAATCTGTGGCAGAAAACTCTGCAGTTGCCATTGTATCCCATGAAGCATTGCAGACAACGTAAATCACCTCCCTGTACTCATAAACTGCTTATGTATTTGTGTATATCTTATACAAAATGTAATACTTATAATACTTAAACTTGCGGTCCGTAACATTTTATGGTTAAAAATGATCCAGAATCAAATTGAGCAAGTACATAACCAGCCAGCGTTCAAAACGATCTTCTTACCTTTCACAACAGTAAACTTGTAATAATGTGTTATAATTTGAGTGGTACTGGTGGATTTCCGCGTGAAATTCAAGCATGTCTTTGTGTCATTACGTCACGTCTGTGTACATAAAGAAGGAGTTCGGCTAGTAGTAGTATCGCATGCGGGGATGCTGCAGGTGGCGGATCATTTATAGCCTTTTCTCACAGCAGCTGGAATAATTAAATTTACCATTTTGATGGCGGATTGTAATCCAGAAAGGTCCAAATGACAATCATCAGTGACAACTGGAAATTCAAATCTACAGGTAACGCTAATACACACTAAATGCACTTAGTCACGCAATGCTGATGTTGTTACCATTAACAATTTGAGAACGAAGTATAGCCATTCTAATAATTTGCACGGTTTGATGTGATATGAGCTAATCAATCGTTAGATTTAATCACTGTTGATTTATTGTTACATTATTTATGCTTTTTTTCCTCAGTCAGTCGGCACAAAAGTGGCAGACATGTTACTTACTTGTTAAGATGTCATTTTTGCATCCATGCAAAACCCACGTAAAGATGATCATTCCGAAACAAACTGCAATTTCAGGTTTCAAACAGAGATGGCGATAAAGAGGCAAAACTTACGGACTGCAGCTTTAATGTAATACTAATACATGCATATATATCAGTGCTGTCAAATCGATTAATCACATCCAAAATAAAAGTTTGTGTTTATGTAATACATGTGTGTGTGTGCACTGTGTATAATTATTATGTATATTTGAATACACACACATAGATGTATATATTTAAGACATATTTGCATATATATATATATATATATATATATATATATATATATATATATATATATATATATATATATATATATATATATATATATATATATATATATATATATATAACTTAAATTAATTATAAATATGTTATATATATATAAATATCCCTTAAATGCATACCTCGGCTGTTTAGTGACCCAGATGTCATTCACTACCCTCCTCCTCATTTGTTTTGTTTATAGACATCAACCTTCTTAGTATTCCTCAATCAAATCATTATAAATATAATTTTTTTTATATAAAAGAATGCCAAGAATGCCATCCAAACATTTTTTTGTAAAAAATGTATAGGGTCGCTAACGACCGAGGTGTGTAACAGTGTAAGTGTGTTTTTTCTGCACAACAATAATTGAATCTTTGATGACTGAATGAGTGCAATTTACATTTATTCCATAAGGTGGCAATGTCTGATACACAGTGATGAAGTGACGTTTCACTCGTAGTTACTGCAGGCAGAAAACCAGAGAATAGGAAGTATCATCAGCAAAACTTGAAATGGCTCAGCGATTTACCTCAGAGCAATGCTGAACACAATCAAATATTAGTGTCACTGTCACTTGATGGTGGATCTGGTGAAGAAGCTGTCAGCGATCAAAATCAAAATATTGATTTTGAAGATGTTGAAAATTTATGTTTGAGATCATGAATATGTTATAATGATTGGTGAAGCTGTCATTCATTTAAGGGATATAAACATTTTTTATTAAATATATTCAATATATTTTTGTGTGAAAAAAAAATGCGATCGATTTGACAGCACTAATATAGTTTTTATAGATCTTTTTTTTTAATATACATTATTTTTACTTTTTGTCACTTTTGTTTAACCTTTTTTCTATACATTTTCTCCTCAAAGCAAGCTAAAATGTGATATTTTTAGCTTAATTTCAGATAATTAAACTGGAAATGTATACAAAATGGGACAAGAATAGATTTAGCATTTTATTTAAAATACAGGCGCATACAATGCATCACATGGTAAACAGATTATCAATGTATGAATCAAACTCAATGTCAACAACTTCAGTGTATTTCATGCAAATAATAAAATGTGCAATCATGCATCGTTAGGATAGCAAAATAAATACGCTTATCATAAAGGGCTCTCGTTGAAAACCATTTAAGGAATTATTCATACCAGTATTCTCAGTATTCCCTAATTAGTCGTGTTCGTGATTACCTAATTTACTTATTAGCTGAGCGTGTTTTACATGTGTAATCTGAGGGAGTTGAAACGAAGGGTTTAAAAGTTTAAGATCTCTTTTTATTTGCAATCACTGCAGGAGACCTGAAATAAAATGAACATTTTAAATTGAGCTTTTTTCTAACTAGATAACAGTATGGCGACTTTCAGTGCGTGAGTGTTTGTGTGCAAATGGTGGTAGAGGTGTCCAAAGACGTGAGGAAAAATGAAGCCACAGATGTGTGTGGTGTGTGTGTGTCGTCAGGAGAGGTTGATGTAATGGTTTTATAATGGATTTAGAGCGGTCACGGTGATCAGCACTGGATGACTTATTTAAATGTCATGCACTCTACTCATCCTTTGCTGGAGATGAGGCATAGAAAAGGATGAGGGGAGAGAGGGAACGGATATTTCAGCACTCTCACTTTTTGCTCGCCGTTTCTCCTGGAAAGCTTAGACTGGATTTACGGTTCTCTGAGAGAGCTAAATCTTCATTCAAGTCTAATTTCAAGTCGTTACTGTTACGTGACAGAGAGGGCCAAGGCAAATATCACCTGGAATGAATGAAAGGGAAAAAGAGCAGAAGGAAGTGATAGAGAGGTCGAGGCTGGCAGAAGGTATCATTTTGGGCTGTGAGTTTCTATACACTCTGAAAAATAAAATGCTACACTGTAAAATCCTTTTCACTTACTGCAATTAAAAAACTTAGGTTCAGTCGCTGCCTTTAATGTTTAAGTATAATCAATTGGCCGGGGCCACTAAGAGGCCTCCGCAAACTTCCAAGGTGGATAACTTAAAATTATGTAAAATATGACAAAACAAGCTAAAACTAAACTAAAAATCAAGACATTTTATTTTAATTCATCCCATCAACAGCTCTGTTTCCTTTAAAGATACAGGGTTACAACATATTGGGAAAAAACACTCGATTCAGATTCTTTTCATATATGTGTATATATACACACAAGCATATGTTTTAATTAGTGCTGGGCAATTGATTGATCGCGATTAATCGCATCCAAAATAAAAGTTTGTGTTTACATAATATATGGGTGTGCACTGTGTATAATTATAATGTATATATAAATACACACGCATGTATGTACATACATGTAAATACATGCATGTATTTAATAAAAATGTTATATTTATATATAAAATATTTATATATAAAATATTTATATTTATATATAAGATAGATTATATAAATATGTATATAAACTGTATATACATGCAAATATTTCTTAAATAAATACATGCATGTGTGTGTATTTAAGTTATATATACATAATAATTATACACAGTACGTACACATGTAAACAAACTTTTATTTTGGATGCGATTAATCGCGATTAATCGATTGCCCAGCACTAGTTTTAATATATAATATAATATACTATAATATAATATAATAAACAATTGGAAAATGGTCATTTAAATTTTGAAAATAAATTATTACTTTTTAATTTACATATTTACGTTTTACATTATTATATATTTTGTAATGCTGGGAATTTTTTTTTTTTTAATTTATAAAAATACTACATATTTTTCTTAAATATATACATGCATGTGTGTATTAATAATAATATATAATAATACACGGCACACACACATATATTATTTAAACACAACCTTTTATTTTGGATGTGATTAATCACGATTATTTTTTCCCCAGCACTAATAATTTTCCATTTTTTTTATTTAAAATGTTAAAAATATACATTTAGTATTTTTATGCATGTAGCATAAAAATATGTATTATTTTTTATAATAATATAATATATAATAATATATATATATATATATATATATATATATATATATATATATATATATATATATATATATATATATATATATATATATATATATATATATATATATATATATATATATATATTATAATAATATATCAAATTTGTATAATATTATTTATAATAATTATGTAGTATTCTTTTATTTACAAATGTACTTTTTACATGCATGTGTATACAGTTTTGACATAACAATGAATCTTTTTAACTTTACATTTTTAACTAGTTTATGCCTAGCAAAAATTTTGAAATGAAAATATCTACTTTTACATAAACAATTTACATTTTATATTGTTATGCGTTTAGCACATTTTTATTTTGTTGTGGACAATGAAGGGCCATAGAGTCAAAAGTTGAAAACCATTGTCATAGAAACTTTTTAGTTCCCATGATGTCATAAAACAGTATTCTAAACTAAGGAATATATAATGCATCAAATTAAATGACATTTTTTAAAATTCCCCTAGGAACCATCTAGCCAACTGAAGAATGGTTCTTGATTAGAAGAGGGTTCTACAAAGGACCACTTCTGCATATTAATCCTAATGATTGACACCTGCGGTGCCGCCCAGTCTTTCATGTGCGTGTATGTGCATATTTGTGAACCTTCCCTGCTGTTCCACTGGTTGGCGTTTTATGAGCTGAAAATAAGGGAAAGTGAAATATGTAATACAGCCAGCCATCTCTGTAAATCATATGACTGAGATGGAAATGAGGAGAGAAGAGAGAAAGAGAGCGAGATTCCTTTGAGACGGGTAGATGATCACACTACTCTTGATCAGTATTTATGATCACGGTCACAGTGTAGCGATCTCAAATATAAACCGGCTCAACACACACACGCATACCGTGCTGAAGTGCTGACGACAAGTAAACAGCCCGTTGCTGTATGCAAAGATGTGAGTAATGAGTTCTAAAGGACAGGAGGAGCGGAGCGGAAATGGGCCAGCCCGGCGTTTGATGACTGGGGTAATGTGGCACAGGAAGTGATGAATATATCGGTGGGCACCATTTGGCACGACTCAGCGCTTTTCTCCTGATGCAGGTCTTTAAGACAGCCAGATTAATGAATCTCACTGAAATTAGATTAAAGACTTATAGCCCTGGTTTCTCTCCGGAACCAGACACGACGTCTTCTGATGTACACGTGCAGATAAACGTCAGATGCGTCATGGGTATTACTCATGTTTTTGGTCTTTGTCTGGAATGTCACTCCAGATGCATCAGTGTTTCGTGCTGAAATGTTACATTTCTGAACGTTCAAAACAATATGAGTTGTGAAAAAAACTTGTGCTGGCAAAATGAGTCGCAATGAGCACATTTTCACAAAAGAGTCATTGTCATTGGACAAAAAAATGACTGAGCTACACCTGTTTGAAGTTGATAGAGTCAGCAAAGTTAGTTTTGACTAAAATCGAGTTAAAGGGTTAGTTCGCCCAAAAATGAAAATTCTGTCATTAATTCCTCACCCTTGTGTCGTTCCAGACCCGTGAGACCTTCGTTCATCTTTGGAACGCAAATTAAGATATTTCTGATGAAATCCAAGAGCTCTCTGACCCCTCTATAGACAGCTATTTAATGAACACTTTCAAGGTCTAGAAAGGTAGTAAAGACATTGTTAAAGGGTAACTAAACCCCAGCTCAGAGCTTAACTCCACCCACTGGCAATATTTGAAAAATGCTGGAAAAGTGGGCAGAGCCTAGCGGAGACAGAGGGGACGAACCGAGGGCGGAGCTGAGCGGAGGGCGTGCACCTCAGACCCGCAGTGATGGATTGATTGACAGCTGTCTGACTCACGAGTCGCAAAGATGGAGAATGACTGGAGTGACGCCAGTAGCTTTGCAACAGAGCGGTCATTCTCCTACCTTCACCTGAAGTGGAGGAGAGTGAATTGTCTGTAGACACAGACCCAGAGCCTTATCAATGCGAGCCGCTGGCTCAAACTGCGTCAACTCCCGATGCCGACGATGCTAGTGAAGCAGCAGCGCAAGAGAACTGACCTAATCTATGAACAGTCAAATCTTTTCTTATACTGAATGCCACTAAAAATAGATCAGATATCTGATATACATACAATGTATTTTCATTCCAATTAACTGAATCAATAAGCAGCGCAGGACCAATAAGTTCTAACCTAATAGCCTATTATAAACAGATTTCCCCAAATAAAATGTAGACTATATACGCCAGCACGTTACTGGCGTTGTTGCTCGTTACCGCGGCAACCACTTGTGTGTCAGGGTTTGAAAGTGCGTCTCATGTATGAAACTTATCTGTACTGTACACATGACGGACGGCAATAATATCGCAAGAAAAGCCTGACGTGTACTGACAACTGCAATTTTTAACCGCATTTCCTTCATTACAATGTTAAAACAAGTGTCAAGTAAGTCTCATTCATAATGTTTCTACGTCATGTAACATGACAGTTCATACTGGAGTGAAGCCGTTCTCATCATGTGATTGGGGAAAACATTTCTGAGGGCGTGGTGAGCTCGTGCCAAGGGCGTGGGTAGTGAGCCGTTGCAAAAACCATCCTATGTCACGATGACCCACAACGTCCAATAGGAAAATTCAACTGCAGTAGCCACCGTTCAACCTTAAGAGGGCAGCACTTTTATAGAATTAAAACACTTTATACCCAAATGTCAAAACATTTACTCGAATCAATGAACAGCATTAATAAAACCCCAGTCTTGCAGATCATTAACTAAAAAACGTTGGTTTAGGGTTTAGTCAGTGGCGGCTGGTCAATAGAGGGCGCTGGGGCGCCGCCCCCATCAGAATTCCAGAAATATACATGTATACAAAAATTATATAAATGAAATAAAAATAAAATAGTTTTGTCATACGACGTGCCGGCTGTTAGTAAGAGCCTCAGAATTTAATAAAAACTGGCTTTGATCGGTTAACTATTTTATATGTTCTTCAATATGTTTCATGCGGTTTCATGGGCGAGGGACGCCGGACAAATGGATGTCTGTCTGAGTCCAAAAATCTACAGGCAGCATGTGACCTGGAGCTGGTCTCTAATTGGTTTCTTAAAGATCCTCCTCCGGACGCAGGTCGCTGCGTCCCTGGCGAATCAGAATTGGATGCGTGTTATTTTATCCAATCTGATTGGTTCTCGTCACCTGTCATTCAACTTTCCGTTCTTGGCAACTAAAGCGAAAGTGCGTGGGCGACAGTCACTCCGACTCCGCCAAAACCCTGTTAGGATGATCACTTTCGTAGAGATGGCAGCAGTTAAACCAAATTCTTCACAAGGTGTTCCTTGGAAGAAAAAAAAGGATAAAGGATCCCGAACCGGACCGACGCGATTTACAAATCCAGCAGCAGGCCAGTGACAGGACGAAGCTGCACTCGGAGCTTCACGCGCTTGTTGTGAGAAAAGTAGGTGGCTGGCTGGATGTGTTGTTAGCAATGCCCTTTATTGCTTTCCCTGTCTTTTATTTCAAAGTGTCGGTACTGAAGTTTTGTGGTCAACAACGGGGGTAAGAGACCTCAGATATCTAACTGAACAGTGCAAACGTCATGACACTACTGAGTTGACTGACTTTAATAAGAGAGTCATTGAGAAATTTGCTGGCCAGAAAGAAAGGAGAGCAAAATGTATGTTCAAGTAGTCAACATGCTAGTCTGTTGTTGCTGTTTTCTTTTGTTTTTCCTTTCCTTTCCTCATTCAATTATATGTTGGAAATGAATGTGTAAAAAGATAAAAGTGAAGACACTGTTTTCTCTTTAATGCTTGAATTTAGTCAGCATGCATCTTGATACTGCTTTGTATTAATTTGCGTGAAGAAATTGTTGAATAAAGTTGTGTTAGTGTTTTTGCACTTCATAAAAAGGTTAACCACTGGAGTCACATGGACTATTTTAAAAATGTCTTTACTACCTTTCTGGGCCTTGAAAGTGGTCATTAAATTGCTGTCTATAGAGGGGTCAGAGAGCTCTTGGATTTCATCAAAAATATCTTAATTTGTGTTCCGAAGATGAACGAAGGTCTCACGGGTCTGGAACAACATGAGGGTGAGGAATTAATGACAGAATTTTCACTTTTGGATGAACTGCTTTCTGAAGGTTCACCAAAATCATTGGTAATACCTTAAAATCCATGGTAGCTAATAACACCACATTTGACACACACAAAGTCAAAACCTAATATATACTATACAAAAAATATATATTCAACTTTTTTTTCCATTATACCACAATTGATTGATTAACATTAATGAAACAGACAGCCTATATATTAAGACCTACTGTACCGCACGGATCTAAAATAAGGCTACACATCAGATGTTTTTCCCCAACAGTTAACCAAACGTTCACACAAGACACAACAGATAATGTTTGCGTGAATACTCGCCAAGACAGATATTTCGAAATACTATAATTCTGTGTATGTGTGTATATTGGGATTTTTGTGAAAACCTAAAAATTTACCAAAATCGTCATTTTTCACTTGTTTTGCCTGTAGCTTGAAATTGTCCTGTACGCATTCCGACTCCATTTGCCAGCACGGGTCACATTTACTGGCTCCATTAGTCAGGGGAAATTGACTTTGGTTGTTCCCAAAAGTGCAGTGTGTTGAAACCGATCATACAGGTTAATTTATTTATGACACACATTGCAGGGAAGCAACTGAAGTCATATGTGCATGGAAAACAGCCAAGCGGGATTGAATCCTGGCCCAAAACGCTTCTTTTACTATTTCATTTACATATTTAGGGGCCAAGCACCGAAGGTGTGAAGGCACCTATTGAAACCGTTCCTGTCTTCTTCTTCTTCCACCATAGGAGTCTATGGCAGCCCATAGAACTGTATGGTAAAAAGTTGTGAAATTACTAAGGCACACTAATAGAGGACAGTCTGATCTGTCACCATAGCAATTTTGGTGTGTCTAACTCAATCCCTCTAGCGCCACCATCTATCCAAAGTTGCACTCATGTTTATGCTAATAACTTTTGAACCTTAAGGGGTATAAACGAAATGTTTTCCTCTAATATCTGAGCTCATGCCAATTCGATAGCACCCTATGACGTTATTTCCATCATTATACATTTCCCGCCATTTCGAATTTTCCCAAAAACCTATTTTTGCGAACTCGTCCTAGACGGTTGGTCCAATTTGCACGAAAATTTAAACAGATCATCTTCAGCCAGTGCCGGCAAAAAGTTATGGAATTCAATTTGATTCGACAAATTTTTTCAGATAAACGCGCAAACACATTTTACATAGCGTTTGCAAAAACAGATGTAAGGCTGTATCTCCGAAACGCTTTATCATATTCAGACCAAACTTGGTACATGTCAGCACAAGCACGTCCTGAGGCAACTTGCAGCGTTTCGGCACATTGCCACCTACTGGTCCGAAGATACAAAAAATTGCTATTTTTGCTTGTTTTTGCTGAACCGTTTGTCCAAAAATCATAAAAGTGGTCTCGTTAGATTCGGGATGTCATGCCAATTCTACTGATATGCAATTTTACCATATCGGTCATTTTGGCTATCGGCCATCTTGAATTATGTGCTAAAATGCTGTATTTTATGAACGCATGAACGGATTGTTACGAAACTCGGTAGAACTTTGGGTTAGAACTTTGGGTGTGGTTGACTTATTTTCACAGGCCTCATCTCCTCAGACTCCTGAATCGTTGCCGAGTCCAACGATACCACACTTGCCAGGTTTCGCCGTATGGTTTGTGCACCGTTGTACTTTAGCGCTTAAAATGTTTTTGCTGATATCTTCGAAACCGCTAGTCCGATCAAGACGAAACCAGCGTCAGATGTTCGGAAACATGGGAGATGTCAAAATATTGATAGTAAGGGGTAGTAAAATCCAATCAAAGTCAGGTGTCAGTCTGAAACCCTATTGTAACTGTTCATTTTCCCATGATGCATCATTCTCCAGCTAAAACTGATCGGGCAGACCAAACCGTAAGGCATAGAGACTTGAAACTTTCAGGGCCGGTAGTACTCACAACGACTACAGACGTCACCGAAGCCCGCCCCGATCGGCCTGACGGGGGTGCTACAGCGATCAAAAGTATGAAACGGCGATCAAAAGTACAAAACAGCTCATAACTCCTCAACCGTAAGGCGTAGCCTCGAGTGTCTTATATCGCTGGAATCCTTGGCCCAAGACGGATAAAATGCATGCTTTGTAAAACCTACTTTGGCAAATTACTCCCAGGTTATTTGCCTCATCTGAACCAAACCACTGCAGAAATGTTCTCTGGAGAGTGAATATCAATAATTATGAAAAAAAACATAAAAACATTTTAATTCATGGTCATCGCTTAGAGGAGCCAAAATGTTCGATGTGACCGGGCGTTTGTTTTACATTTTTATGTATTACTCTTATTTTCTGGAATGCTGCTTTTACATTTCTGAACAGTCAAAACAATATGAAGTGTGTAAAACTCCACTTACAGACTCTATTAGTCACTAACATCAGGGAAAATTGCTTCGGTTGTTCTCGAAAGCGTGGCGTGTCAAATTTGAGCATGTTGAAACCGACGTACAGGTCCATTTATTCGTGGCACACGTCACAAATAAGCATCTGAAGGCGTGTGCACGGTCATACGTGAATGGAAAACAGCCGAGAGGGATTGAATCTCAGCCCAAAAACGCTTCTCATTTGAATTCAGCAAACAGCCACGGCTGCACACGCACTCGAGATGAGCTTTCAGAAGTGAGCAGACAGTTGAGGTGTTCAGGAAGGCAGAGCGAGCAACTCTGAAGGAGTGTGTGACCTTTAGCTTGCGTCACTTTTTTTTCCTGCGTGCGTCTGAAGAGCGCGGTGGAGAGGAGCTTAGATGAGAGTACCACTGGGATATGACATTTCTCATTCTTTCAGTTTGGACACAGCAATGCTCTGACAGAAAGTGTGTGAAGAGGGGGGTGGGATTCTGGAAGGATGCCCCGAAGATGTTAACCCTCGCCCGGGGAGTGGAAAGACATCCCTGGGGGAGCTTTCTGGGGTCCGATAGCTTTTCAGACCTCAATCATTACTAAACCACTTAACTTCTGTATTACATTCACTCCATCACCTCTCTCTCTCTCTCTCTCTCTCTCTCTCTCTCTCTCTCTCTCTCTCTCTCTCTCTCTCTCTCTCTCTCTCTCTCTCTCTCTCTCTCTCTCTCTCTCTCTTTCTCTCTCTCTCCACAACATGAAACCACACAATACAACTAGAATGTGTAGCATCCTCTGAACTTAAAGGGATAGATCACCTTAAAATGAAAATGATTGTTTAGGCTACTCGTTTACTGTAGTTTCAAACTTTTCTTTTGGAATATTTTATATATATATATATATATATATATATATATATATATATATATATATATATATATATATATATATATATACAGTGAGGAAAATAAGTATTTGAACACCCTGAAATTGTCATCGTAGGCGCATGTCCACTGTGAGAGACATAATCTAAAAAAAAAAAATCCAGAAATCACAATGTATGATTTTTGAACTATTTATTTATATGATACAGCTGCAAATAAGTATTTGAACACCTGAGAAAATCAGTGTTAATATTTGGTACAGTAGCCTTTGTTTGCAATTACAGAGGTCAAACGTTTCCTGTAGTTTTTCACCAGGTTTGCACACACTGCAGGAGGGATTTTGGCCCACTCCTCCACACAGACCTTCTCTAGATCAGTCAGGTTTCTGGCCTGTCGCTGAGAAACACAGAGTTTGAGCTCCCTCCAAAGATTCTCTATTGGGTTTAGGTCTGGAGACTGGCTAGGCCACGCCAGAACCTTGATATGCTTCTTACAGAGTCACTCCTTGGTTATCCTGGCTGTGTGCTTCGGGTCATTGTCATGTTGGAAGACCCAGCCTCGACCCATCTTCAATGCTCTAACTGAGGGAAGGAGGTTGTTCCCTAAAATCTCGCAATACATGGCCCCGGTCATCCTTTCCTTAATACAGTGCAGTCGCCCTGTCCCATGTGCAGAAAAACACCCCCAAAGCATGATGCTACCACCCCCATGCTTCACAGTAGGGATGGTTTCTTGGGATGGTACTCATCATTCTTCTTCCTCCAAACACCGTTAGTGGAATTATGACCAAAAAGTTCTATTTTGGTCTCATCTGACCACATGACTTTCTCCCATGACTCCTCTGGATCATCCAAATGGTCATTGGCAAACTTAAGACGGGCCTTGACATGTGCTAGTTTAAGCAGGGGAACCTTCCGTGCCATGCATGATTTCAAACCATGACGTCTTAGTGTATTACCAACAGTAACCTTGGAAACGGTGGTCCCAGCTCTTTTCAGGTCATTGACCAGCTCCTCCCGTGTAGTTCTGGGCTGATTTCTCACCTTTCTTAGGATCATTGAGAGCCCACGAGGTGAGATCTTGCATGGAGCCCCAGTCCGAGGGAGATTGACAGTCATGTTTAGCTTCTTCCATTTTCTAATGATTGCTCCAACAGTGGACCTTTTTTCACCAAGCTGCTTGGCAATTTCCCCGTAGCCCTTTCCAGCCTTGTGGAGGTGTACAATTTTGTCTCTAGTGTCTTTGGACAGCTCTTTGGTCTTGGCCATGTTAGTAGTTGGATTCTTACTGATTGTATGGGGTAGACAGGTGTCTTTATGCAGCTAACGACCTCAAACAGGTGCATCTAATTTAGGATAATAAATGGAGTGGAGGTGGAGATTTTAAAGGCAGACTAACAAGTCTTTGAGGGTCAGAATTCTAGGTGTTCAAATACTTATTTGCAGCTGTATCATACAAATAAATAGTAAAAAAAATCATATATTGTGATTTCTGGATTTTTTTTAGATTATGTCTCTCACAGTGGACATGCACCTACGATGACAATTTCAGACCCCTCCATGATTTCCAGGTGGGAGAACTTGCAAAATAGCAGGGTGTTCAAATACTTTTTTTTAATATATATATATACAGTGAGGAAAATAAGTATATATATATATATATATATATATATATATATATATATATATATATATATATATATATATATATATATATATATATATATATATATATATATATATATATATATATATTTTTTTTTTTTTTTTTTTTTTTTTTTACCAATTCAAATACTGGGCTGGGCATAGTGTCACCATGAAATTGAAATTGACCATTATAAATTATCTATCCATTCAGAACATTATTTTCTTTTTAATTTATGTGCCCTCCCCCTAATAATTATTTTAAAATGTATTTAATTTAAAAAATATATTTTTTTCCTGGTAGAGAATGTAAAATGTACTTTTGTTTTACATATTTTCTGTTTAATTACTTACTATTTATTTAGCAAAATTAAATTAAAATTGACATTTTTTTGCTTTCACATATTTATAAAAAATTTTATGCATTAAATGTATACTACATTTTTTTGGTAAAATTGTTTGTACAATTTTGTATTTAGCAACAGAATGTAAAGAAACATATTTTTTTGCATTAAAATAAAATAAAAAAAAACGAAAAATGTTTTCTAGATGAAAAAGTAAAATTTACATAAATACATTTTTATGGAAACTTTTTTTGTTTGTTTGTTTTCTTTCAAAATATGTATATAAAAAAAAACTACGTACTTTCACATATTTATTTTCGTTTTATGTTTTTATGCATTTGGAATACAAAATGGGGAAGTAAAATGTACTCTTTTTACATTTTTATGCAAAAGTAAAGCAAAAAGTAACATACAAATGGTCTTAAACCTAACAGACAAAATCTTTTTTTAGTATGTGCACTTATGTGTACTTACAGTGTACTAACCTAAGAAAGCACTGGCTAACATATATTATACATGGGTTAAGGTTAGGGTGTAGATTCAGGGTTAATACCAAGTTAGAACTGTAAAATAAAGTGCTTCCAACTTTTTTCTCTCCCTGTCAAGAACCCTATTCTTGACAGTCTGAAGGTTGTTGTCTCTGTGCCAGCTCACTCTCTCACTTTCTATATGCACTTACTATATAATATTTTACAGCACTCTTCCTTCTACAAGTGTCTCTGAAAATAGTGATTTTCCAGCTCTGGCCTTGAAAAGTGTTCAAATCAATGCTGCACGGAGCTTTTCCAGCAACCTCACATTACTTATGTTGATCCTTGAGCTCCATCCTCTCAGTGTTTCTAAAGGCGAGCGAGACGTGGCAGATAGAATCTACTGCAGTTGTTTCGGTATGAGCTTTTCAACAGCGCTGACTCGTCACTTGCTTGGATGTGAGTGACAGTGGTTTTTAATGAAGAATTTTTTGTAGGGATTTAAAAAATGGTTTATATATATACACTACCAGTCAAAAGTTTGGAAACTGTACTATTTTGATTGTTCTTGAAAGAAGCCTCTTCTACTCACCAAGGCTGCATTTATTTGATTCAAAATACAACAAAAACAGTATTATTGTGAAATATTTTTACAATTTTAAATAACTTTTTTCTATTTGAATATGTTTTCAAATGCAATTTATTTATGTGATTCAAAGCTGAATTTTCTGCATCATTACTTCAGTCTTCAGTGTCACATGATCCTTCAGAAATCATTCTCAAATGCTGATTTGCTGCTCAAGAAACATTTATTATTATTATCAATGTTGAAAACAGTTGTGTATAATTTTTTTCAGAATAGCATTAATCTGAAATATAAAGCTTTTGCAACATTATAAAATGTCTATACTGTCACTTGATGAATTTAATTCATCCTTGCTTACCGACACAAAACTTTTGAAGGGTAGTACAATGTTACAAAAGCTTTCTATTTCAGATAAATACTGTTCTTTTGAACTTTCTATTCATCAAAGAATCCTAAAAAAAAACTGCTTTCAACATTGATAATAATCATAAATGTTTCTTGAGCAGCAAATCATCATGTTAAAGCAGCACTAGGTAACTTTTCAACCTTCATAATATATTTTCAAGACTCTTGTGATGATACATCGACTTACAATAGGTTGAATGACATGTCTGCCATAGCCTGACGGGGTCTGTATCGTTTTTAATCATACTTTTAAACTTCGGGTTTCGGGTAGTAACCCGAGAATAAAAAGAACTACAAAATTCGACTGCTTTACGGCATATACGTCACTTCCTTAAATTCGGACGTGCGAGGGTTAGGGTTAGCCTATGTAAGCCTATGCCTAAACGGCATGTACAAGTTTGGTAGGGGCTACATTCTCGCAAGTAAATACATAAGACGTACAAAATCATATTTTAGGATACTGTAACGCATGTGTCCGGGTGAAAAATACGGATAGCTCACTCAACGCAACTGGAGTCGATGCAAACACGGAGGCGATTGACATTAAATAGCCCGCACTTTATTCCCCGCAGAACCCCCCACAAGAGTCCGGCACAAACTCCACTTCCGTCCACAGCATTATCCAACAAGACAAAAATAAATTAATGTTTGCAACAGAAGATAGAAAATTATCTGCACACATGAGAGCTCGAGGCGCAGTGCACACACACACAGAACGCAGGCGCTCCAACCGGGGCGAACGCTCTTAAAGGGGCCACACTATTTTCCTACTCGTTACAATACCAAACATGTCTGTGATATTTGTTTATTTGTCTTGCCTCAAGCTATAATGCAAATCGACTTTTCAAATTTGAAGATTCATCTATGGTAGCTTGATATTATATTGACGATATATTGTTATTACCTACCACTCAAACATTGAATTGAAGTATCATATAGATTCTGTAAAACGGTAACCACTAGACTACTATAATGACGCTGGCTTGTAAACGCGAGCATCGCGATCATTTGGCGCTTGAAAAAATAAATAAAACCCATGAAATGATATTCATATGACATGCTGAAACATATGCCACTGTACCTGGGATGAAGACATTTCAGACGCGACGCAAGCAGAACACCTGCATGTGAACTCCTCCTGCAGTGTTCAGGGCTATCATAGTTGTCATGTCAACAAATGCACGTGCTATATGCATCCCCTGATGTAGGATGACAGAGTTTACGACAGTAGTAGAGGACAATACTGTTTCCCAACTGTAGGGGGACCCCGAGAGCAAAAGTTACCTAGTGCTGCTTTAATATATTTTCTGAAGGATGTGACACTGAAGACTGAATTAATGATGCTCAAAATTCAGCTTTGCATCACAGGAATAAATTACATTTTAAAATATATTCAAATATTCAAATATATTCAAACAGCAATTTTACTTTTGACTGGTAGTGTATATACAGGTACACTGTAAAAAAAAAAAAAAAACTGTAAAATGTACAGTAAAAAACCGGCAGCTGTGGTTGCCAGAACTTTACCGTAAAAAATACGGCAGTAACGTTTTAGGTTTTTAGGGACAGCACCATATAATTTAAAGGTTTATAATGTAATAATTAGGGTTAAAAAATGTTTTATTTTATAGTTCAAAACTGTATAATTTAAAGGTTTATATTGTAATGATTATGTTTACATTGTAAACAATTTATGGTAAAAAAAACATATTTCATTAACTGAAATAATGTTAAATTACCAACCTATTGAAATACTAATATCTGTTATGTACCTTTGATATATACAGACAACCACGAATCACAGTGGTGATGAGAATCAAGTGATGAATCAAAGCTCATCACAAGCAGCTTTTAAGAGGACAATACTAATATATAAAAGGTGATCGGTGTCATTCACACAAACACTAAACACCATCATGGTAAAACACATGAAATTAAAAAAATGCAATAAACATTAATTTAACAACATCAGATGTAACATAAAACCCTAATGTACATAAATGATTAGAATAAATAAAGAAGAAACGTAGTTATTGCAATGAAAATACATCAAATGCGAAGTGTCACGCAGGGAATTCTGGGAATGTCAATTTACAGGTTTTCATTGTATATTACACAATGACTTGTTCTTTTTCACTTCCAAAAACTGTAAATTTAACAGTATTTTACTGTAAAATGAAATGAAATGTAAGGTTAGATCTATTACAGTTATTCAATTTATATAGTACGCAAACTTTCTGTTAACCAATTAACTGTTTTTCACTGTAGCATTTTTACAGTAAAATACCGTTAAAATCACAATAATTTTTTACAGTGTATACCATTTGCATTATGTATCCCTTGCACACATTCTGTCTCCATTTAGCAAATGTTTTCATTCAAAAAAGAGACGAGAGTTACCATCAGAACACCTCCAAAACCCCAATGTTGCGTTGGATATCAAGCAGACACACTCGTCAGCAGTTGTCAGTGTGTTAGGCGCGTGTGTACATGTACACTAAAGCATTACAAGCACGGTTTATTTAGCAGCCGCTCTCCTCTCTGCGTGATCTATCATCATCATCATAATAACCCCATTGTTTATGGTGATGCTCTCAGCGTTCATATATTCAGGCCAATCGTTGGATGATGCATCTCCCAAACCTCACTCTTCACCGGGCAATTACAGTCCGATCTGCTAAGCATAACTCACCACAAAAGGAGCCACTGAAAGGCTCTTCATTTGTGCTTGATTTGGAGAGAGAGTGAGATGAGAATAGGGAGACTGGGATGGTTGGCACAATTTTTTTGTTGTTGTTACATATCTGCGGTAGAACACACATTAAACCTCCTAAAAATGGCTTTAGTTTGAAGAGAGAAAGCAAACCAAATGAATAATAATATAATAAATATAATATAATATTAATAGTAAGTGTTATTTTAGTGTTATTTATATACTATTAAGGTTTTTATTAATCTTGTAAATTAGATGTTTTATATTTTTAGTAAATTTTTTTAGTTCTAGTTATTTTGTTATCTGCTTTTTTTGGTACTGATTATTAGCAATTTTTTGTGTTTTATATTTCTATTTAGCTGTCATTTATTTTTAGGTTTTATTTGTATTGTATTTATTTATTTATTTGGGGGGGGGGGATTCAAGGAATTGTCAATTTTCTTCCAATATATATATATTTTTTTTATTTCAGTTTTATTTTAATGAAAATTCAGTTTGTAAAACAAGTTTCTCTTGTACTCACAAGTTTGTAGATGTATTTTATTTTTGTAATTATTTTATAATGCACAATTTAATCATTAAAAATCAAACTTAAGATATGAAAATATTTTTAACATTTAGAAAATGTTACTTTACACACTCACCTAAAGGATTATTAGGAACACCTGTTCAATTTCTCATTAATGCAATTTTCTAATCAACCAATCACATGGCAATTGCTTCAATGCATTTAGGGGTGTGGTCCTGGTCAAGACAATCTCCTGAACTCCAAACTGAATGTCAGAATGGGAAAGAAGGGTGATTTAAGCAATTTTGAGTGTGGCATGGTTGTTGGTGCCAGACGGGCCGGTCTGAGTATTTCACAATCTGCTCAGTTACTGGGATTTTCACGCACAACCATTTCTAGGGTTTACAAAGAATGGTGTGAAAAAGGAAAAACATCCAGTATGCGGCAGTCCTGTAGGCGAAAATGCCTTGTTGATGCTAGAGGTCAGAGGAAAATGAGCCGACTGATTCAAGCTGATAGAATAGCAACTTTGACTGAAATAACCACTCGTTACAACCGAGGTATGCAGCAAAGCATTTGTGAAGCCACAACACACACAACCTTGAGGCGGATGGGCTACAACAGCAGAAGACCCCACCGGGTAACACTCATCTCCACTACAAATAGGAAAAAGAGGCTACAATTTGCACAAGCTCACCAAAATTGGACAGTTGAAGACTGGAAAAATGTTGCCTGGTCTGATGAGTCTCGATTTCTGTTGAGACATTCAGATGGTAAAGTCAGAATTTGGCGTAAACAGAATGGGAACATGGATCCATCATGCCTTGTTACCACTGTGCAGGCTGGTGCTGGTGGTGTAATGGTGTGGTGGATGTTTTCTTGGCACACTTTAGGCCCCTTAGTGCCAATTGGGCATTGTTTAAATGCCACGGCCTACCTGAGCATTGTTTCTGACCATGTCCATCCCTTTATGACCACCATGTACCCATCCTCTGATGGCTACTTCCAGCAGGATAATGCACCATGTCACAAAGCTCGAATCATTTCAAATTGGTTTCTTGAACATGACAATGAGTTCACTGTACTAAAATGGCCCCCACAGTCATCAGATCTCAACCCAATAAAGCATCTTTGGGATGTGGTGGAACGGGAGCTTCGTGCCCTGGATGTGCATCCCACAAATCTCCATCAACTGCAAGATGCTATCCTATCAATATGAGCCAACATTTCTAAAGAATGCTTTCAGCACCTTGTTGAATCAATGCCACGTAGAATTAAGGCAGTTCTGAAGGCAAAAGGGGGTCAAACACAGTATTAGTATGGTGTTCCTAATAATCCTTTAGGTGAGTGTATATCTCACACACACACACACCTTTACTATAGACATTATACTATTTTTAGTCTTAGTTGTGTTAGCATTTTTCTTTTTGACATGTTGCCCTTGCGTTGACAAGTTTTGACTTATTTATTATCTTTATGGATGCAATGAGCGTCAAGAGGGCAAACAATCAACTGTTACATGTTTGTGGCAGCATCCAATTATAAACCGCAAATGAGAAATGAACCATGTAGTCAACCAACCCCAACCTCCCCTAACCAGTCAAACAGAGTCTTTAATCAGAGCTCTCCGCCTGGCTGCAGCGTGGCAGGCGCATCTCTAAGGAAAGCAATAAGACACAAAAACAAACTCTCTCATCGGCCTTTATCTTACCCAAGACAGCTGGGGGATTTAAAAGAGCCGCAGTCGTTTAAATGCGTTCAGCAGTGCGCTCACACTTGCAGGTATGTGCTGGTTTTTCTTGGTAGGCTACTAAACTTTCTCCTAGGTCCACTTTAACATGTGGAGACCACTACCTCTGGTGCCTTCAGTTACCCTGGCAACGCCATTTCCCTACTAATCCCCACCTTCCATCACGACTCACGAGAGAGAGAGTGGGAGAAGCTCTGTGATAAAGGGGGAACAATGCACATTCTTTTATTCAGACAGCAGACACCCATTTGTATTTTTCTAGTGAAAGTGAATGCCTACGCACTCTCTCTAATAAGGGTTTATGAGACCGAGAGAAAGGAAGAGAGCAGGAAAGATGAGTCCTGTAGAGGTTCAGGGTTGAGATGTTCTCCTTCGACCCATAGTTTCTTTCGGTAATAAGATCACATGTATTGCATTGTATAATGGAGCTAGTGAACATAGTAAGTAATCTAACAACAGCCTACCATCAGCATAACAATGCAGTAAAAAACACCCAGAACACTTTAGCAACTGCATAGCAAAACCCTGGCAACCACCTTCAACATCCTAGGATCATGGTGGTGACTTTTGCACTTTTTTGTGAAAATTGTGTGTTGATATTGTATTCTTGCTGAAACCATCTTATTTAGAAGTGCACAAGTCCAGCTTCTTTAGCAATGCATTGGAAAATACTACATAGCAACACACTGGCAACCACCCACAACACCCTAGAATCAGGGTGGCAACTTTTGTACTTTTTTGTGAAAAATGTCTAAATTCAGTTTCTCTTCAGTGTGTAGATATTGTCTTCTTGCTGTAACCAGCTTCTTAAGCAATGCACTGAAAAAAACATTGCATAGCAACACCCTAACAACCACTTACAACACCCTAGAATCATTGTGGTGACTTTTGTCAAATGTATAAATTCAGTTTCTCTTGTATGTGTAGATATTGTCTTCTTACTGTAACCAGCTTCTTTAGCAATGCATTGAAAAATACTACATAGCAACACACTGGCAACCACCCACAACACCTTAGAATCATGGTGGTGACATTTGTACTTCTTTTTGTGAAAATGTATAAAATAAGTTTATCTTGTGTGTTGATATTGTCTTTTTGCTATAACCAGCTTCTTTAGCAATGCACTGAAAACACTGCATAGCAACACCATAGCGACCACCCACAACACCCTAAAATGATGGTGAGGACTTTTGTACTTTTTTCTGAAAAATGTCTAAATTAAGTTTCTCTTGCATGTGTAGATATTGTATTCTTGCTGTAACCAGCTTCTTTAGCAATGCACTGAAGAAAACATTGCATAGCAACACCCTAGCAACCACCCACAACACCCTTAGAATCATGGTTGTGGCATTTGTACTTTTTTGTGCAGAATGTCTACATTCTGTTTGTCTTGCGTGTGTAGAAAGTATTTTTGCTATAACCAGCTTCTTTAGCAATGCACTGAAAACAACATTGCATAGCAACACCCTAGCAACCACCCACAACACCCAAAAATTATGGTAAGGAGTTTTGTACTTTTTTGTGAAAAATGTCTAAGTTCAGTTTCTCTTGCGTGTGTAGATATTGTCTTCTTGCTGTAACCAGCTTCTTTAGCAATGCACTGAAGAAAACATTGCATAGCAACACCCTAGCAACCACCCACAACACCCTAGAATCATGATTGTGGCATTTGTACTTTTTGTGAAAAATGTCTAAATTCAGCTTCTCTTGTGTGTAGATATTGCCTTTTTGCTGTAACCACCTTCTTTAGCAATGCACTGAAGAAAACATTGCATAGCAACACCCTAGCAACCACCCACAACACCCTAGAATTATGGTAGTGATGTTTACTTTTTGTAAAAATGTATAAATTCAGTTTCTCTTGTATATGTATATATTGTCTTCTTACAGTAACTAGCTTCTTTAACCCGAGCTCAAACAGCAAAGACATATCAGATTTAACCACAAATCCCCCGTGATCCTCTAATGAACACTACTATGTTACTGAGTAGTATCGGGTGTTGAACAATAACCTACAGCAAGCATTACTGCAACTCACCTCAAACATTCCCACGTAATGCACAGACCACTGTTACGTGAGACAGGCCTTCGCCAACATGCTCGACGTGAGGGGATTTGATGCTGGAGGAGCGCACCTGAAAACATTCTTATGCATGAATAAACACGCATACGTGATCACACTCATGAGTGGAAACGGCCTGATGCTTACATATGGACACAATTCCTACTCGCCTGCTTTCAACGAGCACTCTATTTGACTCGGCTTGTGACAGTCTATTTGACTCGGCTTGTGTTTTATTTGATTTCCACGGCATACTGTAACATCAAAACCAAAAACATGACATGTAAACAAACACACGACCAGGGTTTTGTGTGCGCTATAAAAAATGCATGAGCTGTATAAAGCATAATACGT
The DNA here is from genome assembly GCA_023566225.1 of Romanogobio albipinnatus. NCBI lineage: Eukaryota > Metazoa > Chordata > Actinopteri > Cypriniformes > Gobionidae > Romanogobio > Romanogobio albipinnatus. Next base: position 47,960,712 of record CM042245.1, on the reverse strand, counting down.
CTTTATAGTGTTACAAACACATGGCAATCTTTATGAAAATTTTCCATGGTTTTACTATGGTGTTATTTATTTATTAATAAAAGACGGGCCGAACGCTAACTGATTTCCCAGCTAAAATCACTCGGTCATTGGTGGATGCGGCAATGGTTGTGCTCAGCTGCAGTTTAACAGCTGTCAGAGTATTTTTAGCAGGCATTGTGTGTGTGGCCTGTGTTTAGTCAATGATAAACATCTATGGAGAAAGAGAGAGTCATGTGTGTCACCGGACAAAACCGGCTCATGTTAGTCAGAAGCATGTAGTGTGCGATTATATGTGCTATTGTTTATACTTCCCAAAGAGCCAAATTTAATGAGCATCCAACCATTTAACACCAGATCACTTCCTTAAGGGTGTCAGGTGAACCCTGGGTAAAGTGATCACTCCTGAGACATATGATTTAATGAGGATCAAAGCTCTCTCTTCATGTGTGTGGGTACATGAATGTTTTATGCTGTTCAGATGCTCCAGATAATGCCGCCAGTGTGATACACTTAAATAAGTTCATCTAATTGTGCTGCGTGCTATACAAAGACATTAAAGTACTCTGTGGATGGCTCATCCAGAAAAGTAAATTGGATTTTTTATTGAGGAAACTTAATCGTTTGCTCGGTAAGCTCTCTTTAGCACACAAACACACACTCTAACACACCTGCTAGTGTGCAAGAGTGAAAAGTAGGACAGATAAAGACTTGAGAGCCCAAGGCATAGGACTGACTTAAACACAAACTCACACTCACAATCACAATAATACCATTCGGCCACCAGCAACACTTTTTACAGCCAATTTAACACCGATTGCACAAACTGCCAAAGTGCAACATGCCTCACTTCAGGCATGTGTCATGGCTGCACACCAAGAGCTGGGAAACGCAGAGTTTGATCTAAAGTTAGTTTGCTTGCATTCAAGACTCGTCAAGGTGAGGGGCGAACTGTAACCATAGTAACATGACCTTAAGGGTGAATTTGTAATTGCAGGGCCCAGAGGGTGTGCAAAGATTTAGAGAACGTTTGTCAACACATTGTAAGTTTTGGCACATTTGCACTTATGCACTGACAAAAATACATCAAGGTTTCATTATGATATTGATATATGATCTGAAGCTTTCCTGTAGCTCAAACAATAGAGCGTGGTGCTAGCAACACCAAGGTAATGGGTTCGATTCCCAGATAAAGCAAGCACTGATCAAATGTAAAATGTGTACCTTGAATGCAATGTAAGTCGCTTTGGATAAAAACGACTGCTAAACGCATAAATGTATGTATGTATATCATTCTGACTTTTTTCCCCATACAGTGAAAGTCAATGGGGTCCTAAACAACCCCATTGGACCCCATTGATTTTCATTATACGAACAAAATGAAACAGACATTCAAAGTATCTTATTTAGTGTTCCACAGTCATAAAGTTTGGAACATCATGGGAGTAGATATTGCATTGTCATTAAAGTTTACATAAGAAATTAATACTTTTATTCAGCAGGGATGCATTAAATTGATCAAAAGTGTTACAACATTTCTGTTTCAAATAAATACTGTTCTTTTGAACGTTGTATTCATCAAAGAATCCTGAGCGAGAGAGAGAGAGAGAGAGAGAGAGAGAGAGAGAGAGAGAGAGAGAGAGAGAGAGAGAGATCACGGTTTCAACAAAAATATTAAACAGCAATACATAAAAGCAAAACATTTTCAACATGAATAATAATAAGTGCACAAATCAGCATATTCCTGAAGGATCATGTGACTGGCGTAAAGATGCTGAAAATTCAGCTTTACCATCACAGGAATAAATAATATTTTAAAACATATTGAAATAGAAAATTCACAATATTACTGTATGTATCATCAAATCAGCATAAGAGCAAAACAAAAACAAAAAAAACATTTAAAAATCACACAGACCACAAACTTTTCAACAGTACTGTATTCACCGCACAGTGTTGTGTTGGTTACATGTACAATATGTGTTGTGAATAGTGTATAACATGGCCTGACCATGTTGCTCTTGCTAATGGCGTCAGATATCGTTAATTATGGATGGTGTTCAAAGTGTAATTAGCTGCAGTTGTGATCCTGGGGTGTACTTTACCCAAACAATGAGTGCAGAGAGACACTTTACATAGAGTAATTGGCATATTCAGCCCGAGGGAGACATTTACCTGAGCAGGTGTGAAACACACAGCACAGTTCACACAGAGGCACACGTGCAGGAAACGCATACCTGCGGGCAAGGAAAAAGTACATCACACTGGTGTGATTGTGAACCGGCATTAACAATTAAACTGAAACCGGGGTCAAAGACTGGACCTTTGAAGTGGCTATACGAGAGCGTATTTGAGATGCGTTCAAATGCAGACGTTTTAGGGAAAGATTCCTGCACTTTGCCAACAGCCCATGTAGGTTCTGAGCCCACAATCGCTTGAAGAGAGAAAATAACACTGAGAGAGACGTACTTGGGAAAGAAATGAACGAAAAGGTCAGATGGGTGTCTGCCAAAGAGTACAGAAAGGTACAGTCTCTTGGGAATTCTTCAAAAGACCTTGGTGTGCACAGTTCTCTATAGAAATCTGCTACGCGTTTCACACATACACACTTCCCTCTCTCCTTCTTCCTCAAGGCTGTCTAGTGATGAATGGGGCTTGACTTACTGGTAAATGAGAAAATTTAGCTGATCCCAAGTACGAGGATATCTACCTCCATTACATCCCACTATACAATCACAAAATCAGCACAAATCTTGTAAACCCTGCTAGCGAAACGCAACACACGTATGTCAACGCAACTCAATCGTTTTTGCTATCAAACAATCCCTGTAGCAATTTAACGCCACAGAGAAGGAGATTCATTGCTCTTTAGATAATTATTTTACCGTAAAAATCAAAGCAAACGCAATATTCAAAAGCAAATGCTACCATTAGCTTTAGCACAACAGTGTAGGCTACATTATAAACAATAGTGCTAACAAGAAATTTCTAGCATTTTGACATTTTTGTCCACATTTTAAATGCAATTGTCACAATGAGAAAATTTTAATTCACAGCCAATTAGAAAATTTGATTTTAATTAACAGTAATTTGGAGGGAATTCTTGTAAAATGTGATTTCACTGTGGGCGGGGCTACACAGCACAGTGCAATAGAAAATGTGTAGTATGCCGCTTGTCTTGTTAGGACCCTGAATCAGCTTTCCGTGAGGAGAATTATTCCATAATTATTCCTCAACGCACCTCAAAGCGGTGTATCTGAACCATAGCTTCACTAGTTGTGTTTGTATAAGTTGATGTGTGTGTGTGGGCGTCGACGCATGGATTGCCTGTATTTGAATCCGTGGGCGTGGCCGCATTAGTGGATAATGAGCCAGTAATGAGTTGACTGATATCTCCCACTTTTCACACAGATTACATAAACACAGAATATTTGTTTTCGTTTTGATTTACATGATATAAAACCTGACATTTCAACGCTTCTTTAGACATATGTCTCATGTTTGTGTGTCAATGTTTCACTAAGCTACAGGTCATTTTCTGAAGAGAATCAGATTAGACATCATTGAGAGAGAGGCGAATCATGTTTGTTTCCCTTATTTTGCAAAAAGCACAACAATTTGTTTTTATTGTGACTGTACACGAAAAAATAGAAACTTAAGAGAATATAATGATATATAACACTTGTATGAATGATAAAAAACGACACAGTTATTTGAGTCTCTTTGGCACTGATAAGAAAAAAAGAGAGCCGACTCGAGGGGGTTAAGAAAGAGTTAACATTTATTGTTTGTGCTTGGATATTAGCTTTAGCATTAAAAGCTAACTAGCAAAAGCTATCAAGAAATAATGTTGTTTTTATGCCATATTGTTATTACAAGATGACAACACGTGACGTGAATGAATCTGCATTGGTCATGTGGTACAAGTCAGAGGGTCCCATTTTATATTAGGTGGCCTTAACTACTATGTACTTACATCAAAAAATAAGTACAATGTACTTACTGTGTTCAAATTGCATTGCAAAACACCTTTGCTGATATTGAGGTGGGATACGGGTAGAGTTAGGGACAGGTGTGGTGGTATGGGTCAGTTAAAGGGTAGGGTTAGGTGTAAGGGAAGTGCCAACTGTGTAATTACAAATGTAACTACAGAAATTAATTACAGACGTGATTACATGCAGGTATTTTTTTAAAATGTAAGTACAATGTAAAAACATGTATGTGCACAATAAGTGCATTGTATCAAATTATTCATTAAAATGTTAGTACATAGTAGTTAAGGCCACCTAATATAAAGTGGGTCCAGTCAGAGCTCTCAGAAAATTCCGAAGTGGTTATTACGAGTTAATTAAGTCGGAATCTCGTAATTACGGTAATTCCGACGTGGCGTGAACCTTAGCATTAAGAATAACATTGCTATGTGCGCTTTGCTATTTTTCATACACTGAAGCAAAACTGAATTGTAACCTGTATCGTATTATAAAACACCGATTTTTGTTTTTCAAACACACTCAATTAACCTCTATAAAACATATTGCGTTTACTTTAGTATCTCCTTAACACAGTGCTTCCCTTGTTCTGCGTGATCTAAACCCCATGCGCCCAAGCTCGCTCTCCCAGCAGGGCCGTGCACATGATTTCAATAAGCACTTGTGATATATTGGAACGCGAAGCCAGCGGGAATCACCTGCTATTTTTATCCTCTGCAATAATGCCACCCAATAACACGACTCTCTACCTACATGCCATCCGCGAGAAATGCAGCGATGCCGTGAGCACAAAAGAGGCCTGCTGTGCACTCTTGCAACATACCACGAGACACTGAGTCTGAAAACGAACATCGATATCTGTCATCAGTCGTATGTGTCGTGATTAAACGCTGCTAACGTTAGTGGCGAGAGGGCTTGTTACAGACATCTGCTGAGAAGTCAGCATTAATTAGCATGTCTGAAAGGATTTTAATAACGTGTCTAAATGTTGATGTTTTGATAATGATGATAATGATTTTGTCTGTCCTTGTTATGTGATCAATTTGTCATTTTTCTCAATAACCTGTAGCTAGTCCAGTCTTGCATTGCCTGCGTGTGTTTATGAGAACATCCAGAAATCCATACAGAATAGGGATGACCAAGAGCAAATGGAGTCACGAGGGTTTTTCACGTAATTTTGTCCATCATTAGAACGGCCGCATCTGAGGCAGTAAGTGCATCGAGTTACGTTTTTAGCAACTTAGCAAGTTGATTGTAGCTTTGTGGGTGCTCCGTTTTTGGCCATTATATTACAGGACATTTTTCTTTATTTAATAGTGACTCTCTGACAGGGGTAAACCCTGACAAAATGTCCCCGCAAAGATGGCAATATCCAAAATCCTTGTCAGTGCGGACAAGGACAAAATTTTTTGGTCCCCATGAGGAAAACGGCTCATAAATCAGACTACATTATGTTTTTTGAAAATGCAAAAATGCTGAAAGTTTTCGGTGATGGGTAGGGGGTAGGGTTAGTGTAGCAGGATAGAATATACAATTTGTACAGTCTAAAAATCATAATGTCTATGGAAAGTCCCCATAAAACATGAAATACTAGGGACCCTATTTTAACAATCTAAGCACATGGTCTGAAGCACATGGCGCAGGTGCACTTAGGGCAGGGGTGTCCAAAATTTAGCTTGAAACAAACTAAATTATTTGCCAATGGATTAGAAAAATAATCTTGTTTCTGTTTGGGACAGAGACAAGATTCCAAACAGAAACATTATTTGTCTTACCCCATTGGCAGGTATATTTTCTTGTTTTAACCAAAAACTCACTTCAATTTCATTCTATTTTCCAGAAAATAAGAAAAAATATCTAATGTCATTTAACTTATCTAGTAAATGCATCTTGATTTAAGAATACTAGAAACAAGACAAAAATACTAAATGAGAGATTCGCAGCTCGTACCGGAGACCTCTGCGCCGAACTCGAACACTTCTCACGGGCTGTATAGTGGGCGGGCGCGTGATCGAGACACTCAGCAAGTAAACATATTTTGTTCAAAGTCAGAGCTCATGAGTCGCGCACATAGACAGTAAAAGAAAGGTTGCGCAGAGCACAAGTAGCGCTGTTTCGTTCCGCTTTTGGCGCTGTTTTGCGTTGACATCGTGAAACTGCACGATTTGTAAATTATCTGTGGCGGGCCACATATAATAAATTTTAAGAAAAGCTGCGGGCCGTTTGAAATTCATTCCCGGGCCGCATTTGGACATCCCTGACTTAGGACACCCCTGACTTAGGGCTTGTCCAAATCCACTTTTGCTAGTTTAACGATGGAAAAAAGGGTCTGTGTACCCGCCTATAGGCGCATATTACTAATGCGCACTTTAAATAACACCAAAAATACTGCGTTATTGGCTTTAGACCAGGTTTTTGTTAGTCAATGACGCAGTCGTTTTCAGTTGCCTCAAAATAGCAACACGCCAACAATGTGCCTGAACACGCCTCGTTTTCAGACTAGCTCACGCATGTGTGTGTTCATGTTTTTCGGGACTCATGGGGACTCGTGTCTCCATAGGGACCTAAATTGAGGTTCCCATGAGCAAACAAGCTTATAAATCATACAGAATGAGGTTTTTTTTGTAAATGTAATAATGCAGAAAGTTTTGTGTGATGTTATGCTTAGGGGAAGGGTTAGTGTATGGGGATAGAATTTACAGTTTGTTTATTACGTCTATGGAGAGTCCGCATAAAGATTGCGAACTAGAACTTTATTTGTGTGTGTGTGTGGTTTTGACATTGTTGCCCAGAGCACGATAATTACTCTGTAGAGCCATATATTCCAGACCTCTCGCATTGCCCTCTGCTCTCATCATCAAGTGCAGGGTGTTTTATCCAAAGTGACTCAGCATTTGTCCACACAGGCAAGACCTTCCAGTCAGCCGGTATCTTTATCCTGAGCAGGACAGCATGTCCTCTCTTTAGTCCAATCGGAAGAGAAACTTATTCACCTAGAGGCATGAAGAATGATAACTCAGACCCCAGACCAATGCCTCATTTATTTCAATTTGAGTAGAAATTGCATTTTAAAGTCATTTCTTATTCACTTATTTTTTTTAATGCAATCGTCAAGTCGCTGTAAAACAGCCTGTGTGGCTTAAATTCCTCTTTAATTTATGAAGTCGTAATTTTGAAGTGTCGGATCATAAATACAAAGAGCGTGTGAAGTTCAGCAGAGCTATTCCAGGAACACAGGATAGTTTTTTAGTAGAACTAATGCTGATTTACAGTAGGTTAGCCACTGTAAAACAAATTGAAATGAAAAATAATTCATTTGGAGCGTGGAATCAAACTCTGATTCAGACCGAGCAACTGAACCTGGTGTTAAAACAGTCTCGTTTCATATTCCTCACATCCTTCTGTTTTTATCTAACACATCTTTCTGTTTTTTCAAGCAGATGACCTGCTTTTGTCTGGACATAGTGTGAATGTGTAATGTTATTCCGGCGACACTGTGCCGTTTTCGACAGATTACCACACTGCAAGTGACTCATCGTTTTCACCTTGCGTGTGTTTTGTGCCAATGTGTTTGTGTGGGTGTCTGTGACTGATTTGTTCATAAAAACCCCATGATAATGTGTTGCAATTGTCAAGGATGAAGGAAGTAGCGCTGTCAGCTTTTTCATTGTATATGTATATGTAAGTGTTTGTGCTGTTTTTTTTTTTAACTGAGTGTCACTATGAATGAGAATTTAAAGGGCTGCCAGAAAACACACAAAGACCATTGTCACTGGAGATTAAAATGTCAAAGGAAGAACGGCGAGAAAACTGGAACAGTTTCTCAAATCACTCTTCTACCTTTTATCTTCTTTACTTCTTTTTACTTCTCGTCTTATCTCTTACAGTCAAATTCACCGCACATGTTTACTGTATTTTAGGTTGATTCATAAATTATTATTCAACATTTTCAGTCTTATTTTGAATAAACCACTTCACAAAAACTTTTTGTTCATGAATTGAATTGACTTCCATTATACTTTACTGCATATACAGATTTAACTTTTGTTACAGTTATATTCTGTCCTTTTGAGTCTGACATTTTCAACTGGTTAGACCGGTTTATAAAACCAGTCTGAATTTTTTTTTTCTTGACTTGAATCCTTCCAGTTGACTTCACTGCAGATATGGACTGTGCTTTAGTTCTGTCTGATTTGTGAATGATGTATTCTTTTGAGTCAGAACTTTTTAATAAATTGATTGAAACAAACTTAAATTATATTATTTAAACCAGTTTCCAAAACTAGTCTGAATGTGTCATCAACGTGTAGGATCAACCCCTTCTAGGACTTATTATTTTCAGTGAATCGTTTAAAGCAGTTCACAAAACAGATTTGAACAATTCATTTATTACCCTGGCCTGTCAGGTAGATTTCTCTGCAGATACAAATTATGTTTTAATTGTTCGCTTTATGAATGATTCATTCTTTTGAGTTGAATATTTTGATGGTTCTTTTCAGTGAATCATCTGAATCAGTTTGCAAAACTAGTCTGAATGTTTTATTTACGAACTGGATCGACCCCTTTCCAGGACAACATTTTAGATATGCTCCATTTGTGAATAATTCATTCTTGTCTGTGAATCATTTGAAGCAGTCCACAAAACAGATTTGAACAATTTATTCATAGCTGTCAGGTAGATTTCTCTGCAGATACACATTACATTTTTATTGCTCGATTTATGAATGATTCATTCTTTTGAGTTGAATCTTTTGATGATTCTTTTCTGTGAATCATCTGAACCAAAACTAGTTTCATTCACGCATTGGATCAACCCCTTTCCAGTACTATATTTTAGTTATGCTCAATTTGTGAATCATCCATTGGTTCATTCTTGTCTGTGAATCATTTGAAGCAGTCCACAAAACACATTTGAACAATTTATTCATAGCTGTCAGGTAGATTTCTCTGCAGATACACATTACATTTTTATTGCTCGATTTATGAATGATTAATTCTTTTGAGTTGAATCTTTTGATGATTCTTTTCTGTGAATCATCTGAACCAAAACTAGTTTCATTCACGCATTGGATCAACCCCTTTCCAGTACTATATTTTAGTTATGCTCAATTTGTGAATCATCCATTGGTTCATTCTTGTCTGTGAATCATTTGAAGCAGTTCACAAAACACATTTGAACAATTCATTCATAGCTGTCAGGTAGATTTCTCTGCAGATACAAATGATTTTTTATTGCTCGGTTTATGAATGATTCATTCTTTTGAGCTGAATATTTTGATGATTCTTTGAATCATTTGGAGCAGTTCACAAAATTCACATCCAATATCCTGTCAAATCGATTTGACTGCAAATACAAATTACATTCAATTGTTCGATTTATGAACGGTTCATTCTTAAATGAACCAAATGAATCGGCTTTCCTGTAGCTCAAACAGTAGAGCGTGGCGCTAGCAACGCCAAGGTCATGGGTTCGATTCCCAGGGAAAGCAAGAACTGACAAAATGTAAAATGTGTACCTTGAATGAAATGTAAGTCGCTTTGGATAAAAGCGTCTGCCAAATGCATAAATGTAAATGTAAATGTAAATTAGGATCTTTTCAGTGAATCATTTGAAAACTGTTTCATTCACAAACTGGATCAACCCCTTCAACTACATTTTAGTTAGCTTTGATTTGTGAATGATTGGTTCTTTTGAATCAGACTCTTTTCAATGAATTAGTTGGTTTGAACCGGATTAATTCATACATGTTCATATATTATGAATGTTACTCATATATCTTGCCCCTCCAGCTGAATAACAAATTTGCCATTATATTAGATTTTTAGTGAATCATTTGAACCAGTTAACAAAACTGATTGTTTCATTTACAAATTGGATCAACCACTTCAAGTACTTCACTGCAGATACATACATTATGTTTGATTTGTGAATGATTGGTTCCTTTGACTTGGATTCTTTTCAATGAATTAATACATTGGTCTGAACTGGATTAATTTATATATGTTCATATATTATGAATGCTGTTCATATATCTTCCCCTTCCAGCTGAATAACACATTTGCCATCTCATACACAAGCTGTAATAGACCAAATGGACTGGCACTTGCATTGGCTTGAAATAATTCACTGTGGCACTGGCAAGCTCGCTTAAGGCAGTTTGGATGATTTGTAGTAATTTCTGTTGGTTGGTTGGCTGGTGCTTTGTGCTTCCAGTGCTTTGTGTTTTCAGAAGAATAAATATTTCATCATCCAATATATTGCTGGTTAAACAAATATAAAGAGTTTTTTGTAGTGTAATTATCGGAATTATGTAAAGCATCTATTGTATTTGCACAGGCGGGGTTGGAAGTGCAGATATAGTTATGCGCCAGAGGGAAAAGCAACATTTCTTTTAACATTCTCCACCCGTATTGTGATGCACATTGCAAGCCGTTACTCTGAGAGGGACGGGGCGGCCTCCCTCTATACAAATCCTGTTTATCATTAATCAAACAGGACATAGCCTGTCAGATAAAAGATGTAATTCAATTTGCAGATTGACTTCCTCTTTTAACACCATCAATATCACCTCCTCTTAACGTGCCAATCATTCCCTCATCGTCTCTTTCGCCTTCTATCTCAGTCCAATTTTCACTGTCACCTAGTGGGGATTGTGACGTCATAAACAGTGAGTGCTACCTCATACCGATCAGCCAAACACAGAACACATGTCACAGCATATTCATGCATTTCTGTTCATGTTCCTCTGCACTGGAGCATTCGGGAACAGTTGGCCGCCACTGTATTTTGCATAGAGCACATGTAAGCAGTGCACATATAAATGCACCATTCAGGCATTATTCCAATGCCACTAAATCTACATGAAGCTGTCATGTCTGCACAAATGTATGCTCTTTATTATGAGCCATTAGAGAGCCGAAGAGCACGGGACAGCTGTCATGATTTATAATACATATGTTCAGGATCATGTAAGGGCTATATATAGTGCTAGTATCCATGGTGATTGTATCTGCCCCATTCTGATCTTTCATTCATCATTCAAACCTCTACCAAACTGTCATCCGACTAGTATTTATTTATATCAAAATATGCCATCAGTCAAAAGTTTGGTCAAACTAAACTTATGCTTATTCTTTTTTTATGAAGAAGTTAGAATGTTTTATATTATATTATATTATATTATATTATATTATATTATATTATATTATATTATATTATATTATATTATATTATATTATATTATATTATATTATATTATATTATATTAAAATACTTTGACAATACCTGAAAATTTTACTGCTTAAAACCATTTTATTTCATTAAGTGATGTTATTCTATATATACTTACTTTATCTACCAAAATCTGCCATTTTACCTTCAAATGTACCAATAATCACCACAATAATACAGGGGGCACAATAGAACAGTGGCCTGTTCATAAAACTTGGGCAATACTCATATAGACGTGCTCAGGGTTATGCATACAAAGACCACACATCACACTAAAATAATGCAATAAACAGTAACATAAAATGTAACACAAAACACACAAATGTACATTATTGTTAACAAAAATAAGAAATGAAAATATTTATGAAAATAATATGTGAATATGTGACGACGTGCAACTCTGGGAATTGTAGGAATGTCCTTTTTCTGATGTTTACCTTAAATTATATGATAATTATTAGTTTTTCACTTGCAAAAAACATAATTTTTATAGTATTTTACAGTTTAATTACATATAATGTTAAATAATTTTCACCATATATGGGAAGGATAACTGTTAACCAATTAACATGTTTTACGGTAGCATTTACATGTCCTGTAAAAATTACATTTGCAGCATTATTATATAATGCATATGGCATTAGCACATATTTTTGTCTATTTTAGTGTGTGTGTGTGTGTGTGTGTGTGTGTGTGTTTCAGGTATTCCCTGTGTTATGGGGACAAAATGTGCCAACAGAGATGGCACTATCCGAGATCTTTGACCTTGTGGGGACATGTTTGGTCCCCCTAAGGAAAAGAGTGTATTAATCATACTAAGTGATGATTTTTGAAAACGTAAAAATGCTGAAAGTTTTCAGTGATGTGTAAGTTTAGGGTTAGGGGATAGAATATACAGTTTGTACAGTATAATAATCATGATGTCTATGGACTGTCCCCATAATGGAAAGTGAAAGCAACACCTTAAATATTTAAAAGGCAAAAAAAGAGGGTTGTGTAAAATCATAAAATCAAAGGTGAGATGTCACTCTTGGGTAAAGGTAAAAGTTATAGGCTGATGTATCTTCAAATGCTGTAGAAGTTAAAAGTTAGACCTGTTTCTGACGGTGACAAAATATGACACTCTGACTTTATGTATTTACTTAATAATAATAAAAATAATAATACATTTGGCAATAAAAGAAATAACCAAAATATATGCAAGGAGCAGGAATGCACTTGTAATGAAATAATATTGCCTCAGCTGTAATAACTGTAAAATAACACACTATTCCATTCTGCTTGTTTTGTGTCCAGTGTTAGGAAGGATAATAGAATATATATGATTGACAATATATTTTTTTCTTGCTTGATTGGTGGTATTTTGGTTATTTCATAGGCTGATGGTTTATTTCATTAGTTATTTGGCCTGGTTCTGCTTGGGTATGTTGTGTGTGTGTGTGTGTGTGTGTGTGTGTGTGTGTGTGTATACATATGGTTGCCTCCATTAGGGAGTAATAAAAGAGTTGCATAATCCTGATGTGGATGCCTCGAGGGAAAGTGGCTAGATTCCTGGTGACACAAAATTATAACAAATGAGAATGTTCTTTTCTGTCTTTCTCTCCCACATCTCCTCCCCTACACTCATTTTTCCTGTTTCTGCTTCTTTCCAGGAGGTCTGTCACATTTCCATCCCTTTAGTATTTTTGAGTGTAATGATTGTGTTCAAACTGGCACCTCTGACTGTTTTAATGCATTTTACCATTTCATTCAAATTATCCTTACAGCTACACTTGTTTATGTGGGTTGGAGTCAACAAAGATTTTGATCCATCTATTTGTTCATTACAACAATATTGCAATCCGGTTGCTATACTAATACTACTGAGAAAAATTGTGTGTGTGTGTGTGTGTGTGTGTGTGTGTGTGTGTGTGTGTGTGTGTGTGTGTGTGTGTTAGGGGTGGGACGATACAGGTACCTCACGATTCAATTCTGTGGCGATATGTGGTCCACGATATGATAATATCACGATTCGCGATATCTACGATATTCAATATATTGGAAGAAATTTCATCAACGATATATCACGATATATGTGACTGAAAAGAAAAAGAAGGAATAAGGAAATAAGCAAATTTTATGCATTTATTAATGCCAACATTTCCAACATTGTGCAAAGAAATATGCATTTGCATAATAACTCACTGCCTCCTGGTCTTAAATGTAAACACTGTACATCTAGACAGATAAAAGTGCATGAACATTCTCGACCACGCTGTAAGGGCGAAGGTCCTTGCAAATAAATTCGATACTCTGTGCCCTCGGCGACCCAAAGGGGAGCTTTGCTTTGAACGCAGTAGTGATTGTCGGCTGACTTGGTTTGCCCTCATTATCACCTGAGAGTAGTTCGCCGTGATAGCGAACGAGGTGCATTTGCAGATTCGTAGTGTTGCTGTTATATTTTATCTTTGCAAAGCAGTTCTTGCAGATTGCATAGTCTTTATCCAGTGCCTTTCCGTCGACTGTCTCGTAAAACCCGAAGTGTCTCCACACTTTAGAGTGGAAACTAGCGGGTGGGTCTTTGATTAGTTTTTTATTGTTTTCCGCCATTCTTCTCGCTTCTCTTTTTTTCTGCAATTCTCTGTTGTTGTTAGTTAACTTGTGTTCTTCACCGGCCGCTGTTTGCGCCACTTTACCCCTATTTACTCGACCAGCGCCCCCCGCAAACAGAATGGTAGATATTGGGTAGTGACAGTGACACTGACAACGGGTAAATTAATCATTTTGTGTTGTAATAAAATATCAATATTGGGCGTTAGTGTATCGATTATTTATTGCGACAGAGAGCACAACAATATATTGCAATATCGATTTTTTTTTCCCACCCCTAGTGTGTGTGTGTGTGTGTTAGTTATTTCATAAATGCTTTAGGTATAACATAACCACAAATGATGGACTTTATCTTATGTGATTATATTTTTCTTGGAATTGATGGAAGCAATCCAAAAAATAAGATTATTCATGACAAAGTTTAGCAGCGGTACAAAAACATTGTTCAATTATGTAACACTTGATTGGACAACAAAAGATTCAAACTAGTAACACAGTATGCATGTTGATTGGATAAGCCACATTTGACATTTTTTGACATTGAACACATGCATGTGCCACGGATATACTGTGGTATAAATTGTACCTCATCTCATCTGATGATTGACAGGACATTTATGCCTGCGGTGTTTTGTGTAGCGCTGATGTAGCATGTGTTATCTGGTTACGAATGGGTGTACTGTTCATTTTATCTCTTTAAATATCTGACTGATTGTGTCTTCTTCATCTTGTCTCATGCGATTACTGTAGTCTCCTTTTGTATGTGTGTGTGCCAGAAATGTCTAGGAATCTCTTAAATTTAGACAAATATTCAGCTTTCATATCATATACTTCAGCAGAGTGAATGGAATAGAACTAGAGTATGTATGTATGTATTTTTGGAGTAGATTTAGAATTTAAATATTTCATAAGCATTTCTTACTGACTAATACATATTTTTTTAAATGTGCAGTTTTTACATCAGGGTCAGATAACCTTTCTTGCAATTTGAACCTATGCATTATGTTGCAGTTCCTAATGAAGTTACCAATGTATTCTTAACATCTCAAGTAATGGATATATTTTATATTATTATAGTTTCAAATAACATGAATGATATTCACAAGGAGAAATCTGAGCTGTATTATTAAAACTATTCTTAAATGTAAGCTTCTGCAGAAAATACAGCTGTATATGCTGTATAGCGACATCTGTTCGGATGTTTTTGCTACAGTGATCATTCAAAGGCAAATCGCACAACAGCTATTTAGGGGATGATTTATCGAGATCGCACCTGCATTGTATGCTCAGTAAATACACCAGTGTGATGAGAACTGGAAATTCAACTCAGTATGTAATCGCATACAAAACATAGTTTGCCACAAACAAAAGCCTTCAGACACACCAGTGACTTGTAAACTGCTTATAAACTAGACCAAAAAGGTGCAGTTTGTAATATAAACAGTTGGGTACTACAGTTCAAATTCAAAATATCGGAGAGAGTTGTTTGTTCTGTCCCTTCCTCCTCAGACGTGATGCTTACGTGGGTTGCCAGATTTAGGACACGCAACAAGAACAAATGAAAAGTGCGGTGTATTTATCCACATGTTAATATTCCTCTTCTCAGAGCTTTTTAGATGGATGCAGAGGCTTTTTAGGCTGGGTAGAATCTGTGATCTCTTACCCAGTTCATTTGTTGGCTTCCATGGTTGCCAGTTGGCTGTGTTTTCCGTCAACTGGCAACCCGGAGTGTCGAAATACTATTGGGTAAATTGGCAGTGGGTGGGATTACACAGATCAAAATAAAAACAGACATTCCATCATCGCACACACATTTCAAAGTAGAATAACTGGCTGTAGCATGGTTTTTCTGAGAAACAAGCATTTGAATTTAGCATGTTTCCTTAATCTTTGTTTTATTACAGACAAAAAAATTACATACAGCACTTTTAAGCAGTGATCTTGTTGGTAATGGTCAACAGTTCTTATACAAATCAAGACTCGTGAAGGTGCCCCATTATGCAGCCTTGTATTATTGAAATAAGCTTATTTCTGGCTACAGTCGAATCAAATCATTATTGCAACATGACCATGGGCTGGTGGAGTTTGTTTCCATGTCTTTCATTTGATTTTGCCATAAACCAGCACCAAGAACAATGGGCCTGGAGCATCTTGGGGTTCAGTTGCTTGCTAATGGTCTCAGTGTTGATGGCTCATGGCTCGCTTCTTGTGGATAATGAACCAGCAACTTTCCAGTTACCAGCCCTGAGCCTTAAACACCACACCATCAACAAAGTTGCATCATACATCTTGCACTGAATCCTCTGTTACTCAAGGCCAAGAAATACAAGTTATTTTTTAAACAATAAATGGAAATAAGAATTCTATACTTTAGCAAATATCCTATAGTGAACAATACCACTATTGGTGTAAAAGGACCACTACCACTGCCATCTAATTTTAACATCTGATGTAAAATAGCATACATCATTTGTATTTATTTTTTCATTTAAATGTATTTGATTATTAATTATGCATTAGTATATTACCATGAAAAAAGTGTTATCAATATAATACTAAATTACATTTGTATTTATTTTTATTTGAAATGTAAATTTAATGTATATGAAATGTAAAACATACATCATAAATCATGTTTTATTTTCAATTTTGCATCCCTTATAATATTCTGTTATTAATGTAATACTACTTCAGGTTTTTTTTTAATGTTGTTCATAAATTATGCATGCCAAATCTGTTCCAATGAAGAAAAAAAGGGTGACTGCCAGATTAGCCAGCACATTAACATAAAAAATAATACTGAGTGTACCTTTAAAGGTGGTTTGAGGGTTATCTTACCCCCGGTGGCGTCTTAGCCCATCGTACCTAATTTTGCTTCCAGTTCCCTCACCTCCATTTAGCTCTTTTAATGCCACAACCCATGCAGCATTACTGAAGTTGGCTTAAGAGAGAAGGTAATGAGGAGAAGTAGTGATCGACTAGATAATCTCAGTGAGGCCCAGAGATAGAGAGAGAGAGAGAGAGAGAGAGAGAGAGAGAGAGAGAGAGAGAGAGAGAGAGAGAGAGAGAGAGAGAGGTGGAACACTTAGGGCTCTTAATTCTCCACATTTGAAAGAAGAGCTCCCAAAGACTTTCTTATCGCTTTTGACAGCCCTTTGTTCTGGAGTGAGGGAGGTGACAGAGGAGAGTAGAGATCAAAATGAAAGGGAGAGCGAGAGAGAAGAAGAGATAGATGTACTCAGTGAAAGCAGAGCAAGTGCTGGAAGATCCTGGGACTCTGAACCGCAGCATATACTGAAAGAACAAGGGTTATTGTCAGCCAAACGCTTATCTTCTCCTCTCACTTATCCTATTGGTTAAAACGGCTAAAGATATGGGGTATGAAATATAATCCTTATCTTTACCCCCTTTTCAACCTCTCGTCTTCCCATTCACAGTTTGCTTTGGCACTGCAAGCACGGTATTTTTAGTGGCTGCTGTCTCCGTTTAATAATATTTTTCTCTTGCTGTGTAACATGTGGCGAAACTGTATTTCCTTTACGTGCCTACTGAACCAGAAAACCCATCTTATTCAGCTTCGGTAGGTTGTTTATGTAGTGATTATGCCATCCTCCTGAACTCTGCCACCTTCGCGTAGCTCAATGTCATTTTCTCCCTCCCTCCCTCTCACTCTTTTCTGAACATAATTTAACTGCCACTCAGGGTGAACAGATTTGCCTGACCTGTGGCTCATTGTAGGATGCGTGATAAAGCAGTGAGTGCGAATGTGTATGGATTAGATTGCTACATTTGTATTGTAGGTTACCTGTATACTAGCAAGGAGAAAACCTTTCATGTCAGGAGAGGATTTTAACTAGCTTACGAGTCGATTGACTTTGGATGATGCTGGGTACCATTGTGGCATTTAGTAAATGCATTGAATACATCATAATTGACTTGCTTCATTGGTAAAAGCAATCATTTTAGCTTGGTGTAGGTTTCTTTTTCTTTTTTTAAGCGTTTCATTTCACTATTTGAGTAATGGATTAATGTATATACACACACATACACTGCCCGGCTAGTTTGAATTTAAATTGTCAAATGCTTAAGAGTCAATGATTGGATCATTACTGCAGTGATTATTGTTTCTAGCATGTTAAGTGTTTGGTAACAGTTCTTCCAAACCTAATTGATGGAGTGTGTAGCTTTTTATTTCTTAATCAACCATGTAGGAAGACACATTATGGCCATATATATATATATATATATATATATATATATATATATATATGTACACTCACCTAAAGGATTAGGAACACCATACTAATACTGTGTTCGCCTTCAGAACTGCCTTAATTCTACGTGGCATTGATTCAACATGGGGCTGAAAGCATTCTTTAGAAATGTTGGCCCATATTGATAGGATAGCATCTTGCAGTTGATGGAGATTTGTGGGATGCGCATCCAGGGCACAAAGCTCCTGTTCCACCACATCCCAAAGATGCTCTATTGGGTTGAGATCTGGTGACTGTGGGGGCCATTTTAGTACAGTGAACTCATTGTCATGTTCAAGAAACCAATTTGAAATGATTCGAGCTTTGTGACATGGTGCATTATCCTGCTGGAAGTAGCCATCAGAGGATGGGTACATGGTGGTCATAAAGGGATGGACATGGTCAGAAACAATGCTCAGGTAGGCCGTGGCATTTAAACGATGCCCAATTGGCACTAAGGGGCCTAAAGTGTGCCAAGAAAACATCCCCCACACCATTACACCACCACCACCAGCCTGCACAGTCGTAACAAGGCATGATGGATCCATGTTTACGCCAAATTCTGACTCTACCATCTGAATGTCTCAACAGAAATCGAGACTCATCAGACCAGGCAACATTTTTCCAGTCTTCAACTGTCCAATTTTGGTGAGCTCGTGCAAATTGTAGCCTCTTTTTCCTATTTGTAGTGGAGATGAGTGGTACCCGGTGGGGTCTTCTGCTGTTGTAGCCCATCTGCCTCAATGTTGTGCGTGTTGTGGCTTCACAAATGCTTTGCTGCATACCTCGTTTGTAACGAGTGGTTATTTCAGTCAAAGTTGCTTTTGATCAGCTTGAATCAGTCGGCCCATTCTCCTCTGACCTCTAGCATCAACAAGGCATTTTCGCCCACAGGACTGCCGCATACTGGATGTTTTTCCCTTTTCACACCCTTCTTTGTAAACCCTAGAAATTATTGTGCGTGAAAATCCCAGTAACTGAGCAGATTGTGAAATACTCAGACCGGCCCGTCTGGCACCAACAACCTTGCCACGCTCAAAATTGCTTAAATCACCTTTCTTTTCCATTCTGACATTCAGTTTGGAGTTCAGGAGATTGTCTTGACCAGGACCACACCCCTAAATGCATTGAAGCAACTGCCATGTGATTGGTTAATTAGATAATTGCATTAATGAGAAATTGAACAGGTGTTCCTAATAATCCTTTAGGTGAGTGTGTATATATATATATATATATATATATATATAAAAAACAAATATAAATATATTTATACATTTTAGTCAAGCAGACAATTTGATGTCACAATGCAAAATGTTTTTTTATATGCAAAAACATGTTTTAATATAACGTTTTAATGTTTTGTGTGTGTGATTCAACCCATGTTATTCTTCAAAAAAACTAAAAATGTAGTATTACCAGAAATGCTATCATTCAATATATTATTTTCACACAACGAGAATGTACTGATGGGAAAAGGCATTTGCTCGCGTAGCACGATTAGCTTGCAGTAACTGATGGCGATGATATTAGTATCGATTATCTATAAGAGCCTTCCCACTATAGATTGTCAATAGAGCAGCATGTTATATTAATTAAGCGACCTCAAGGCTGAGCACTCATTGGGGAGTTAGCCGCTAAGCCGCATCATAACCAATGTCGCATCGACCAATCTCGCAGCCACTGAGGAGTTAACGTGTGTGTCAGCAAACTGAGCCGCGATCGATTGAGCGCTACTCGATATCTGTTGTTTTTTTTCTCTCTCTTTCTTTTCCATCATCTTAACATCACCATCTATCTGTGTCTTCCTCAGAAAGGCTGACTGAATTTCTCCATTGCTTAATCTTGTCTGCTTTCAAAGGAACAGTGGCCTCCCATAAACAGCCTGAATCGTCACTGTGGCCTTGGCAGTAACGTCTTTTTGGGAACCTTTAGCACAGGGGTTGGGTGATTTTCACCTAGATAAGGCTTCACCGGTGGCGTGAGTTATACTGCTGTTGCTCGAGTGTGTAAATCTGAGCTCGGAGCTTTGCTGTAGAGCTGCTTTCTTTGCAAGTCCAATAGCCTCTGAGAAAAGAAAGATGTAAATAAGCTCTGTTAATTAGCCCTTGCTATCAGCTCCCTCTGGGCTCCGCAACACAACTCGTGCTCAAATAAGGTCTTTATCAGTCCGACGGCTCCTCAACACTGCAGCACTTAACAATTGCGCTACCTTATACAAATGCAAAGTAAAACTGGAGGGTTTGTGGATGGTTTGAGTTGGTGTTACATGTAGAACTTTGGGTTTGTGTCCACTCCAGGATATATACGATTGTGTAAACATCCATCCATCCTTCCATGTATGTAGTTTAATGATAATCAATACTACACTCTAAAAAACACTGGGGTTAAAACAACCCAATTTGGGTTGTTTTTAACCCA
The DNA here is from genome assembly GCA_023566225.1 of Romanogobio albipinnatus. Lineage (NCBI taxonomy): Eukaryota > Metazoa > Chordata > Actinopteri > Cypriniformes > Gobionidae > Romanogobio > Romanogobio albipinnatus. The sequence goes on along the minus strand of CM042245.1, from coordinate 47,940,214 downwards.
AGGGCTGGGTAAATATAGAACAGCACCAAAGTCCCTTTAAGACAAGTCATTTCACTTGGCAGCCATCTTTGAAACATCTCTCGGGCATGCAACTGCAGCTACTATCTCTTTGAATTGGGAAACATCAAATTCTCCAAAACTGTTCGCCAAACTTGCGATTAAATTTCATATTTGAAATTACCATTCAAATCTGACAAAAACTGTCTCATACATTTAGTTTCGCAACGCTTGAATCATGACAAAAAAAAATTCAGCCTGGACAAAGCTAATGTGCATGCTCAATTCTAAACACGCGTCTCAGAACACTACCTGTTTCTATAGCAACTGGAGATTTTAACGGCAGCTGCAGTGACACGATGACTTTCCTAATCAACGATTGGCTCTTTCATTTAGAAGGCGGGGCTTATTCGCCATATTGGGCGTTGCACTTTCTCCCATTCATAAGTAATCTGAGTGCGCTGTCTTCCTATATATAAAGTCTTTGACAGAACACGTTGGGTTAATTTTACCTTGCAAATTGGGTTGTTTATTTAACCCAGAATACTGAGTTGATTTAACCCAGCATAGTTCATTCAATTTTACTATAATACTAGGTTTTTACTTCATACATGAATTAATGTCTATGGATTAACTTAAATCCTCTAAACTTTTTTAAAATACTCGACACAACCACTGGCTTGCATGACAATTCCTTAATTTTCAATCATATTTTACAGGGTAGCATATTTTATATAGTTTTTAATACATATTGCCAACATTTAAGCTTGTTTAACGAATATTAGAAGTAAAAATTAATAATTTATAAGTAATTAAAATGTAATCGACCAGTCTCTGTTGTTTCCACCGTAATGGTGCTGGATCTCGTGCCAGAGCTTGTATCATGTTCAGCGTGGGAACTTCTAACTTTAGACCTTTTTAGCCTCCATAACCTGTCCATAAACAATCCGTTTACAGTTCTGAGAACATATTTTAACATAAGTATTTCTATTCTGTATCTTTTTGAATAAAATCATAACATTTCATGCAAGGCATCAGGTGTTTCCATCACGCGAAAAGACAGACGTGACACTCATTTAGGTGACTCACATCATGCCCTGTCTGTTGCTTTGCATACAATTAAACGATATACAGCACAATAACGAATTTATAGATAAAATAAAAGGTACAAAAACCTACCCAAACACTGGGTTGTTACGTCTGACCCAGGATCTGGGTAACACAAAAACTACCCAAACACTGAAAAAATAACCCCCAAAACCCCAAAAGGCTCAACCCAGGATTTGGGTATAAAAAATAACCCAAGATAAGTTTATTGTTCATATTGTAGGTTGTCTACAAACCGGAAGGTTGGTGGTTCAATCCCCGGTTCCACCTGATCAAGTGTGGAGGTGTCCATGAGCAAGACACCTAACCCCAGCTGCTCCCGACGAGCTGGATGGCGCCTTGCATGGCTGACACCGCCGTCGGTGTGTGAATGAGTGTATGAATGGGTGAATGTGAGGCAATACGTAAAGCGCTTTGGATGGCCATGGGTCTGTTAAAAGTGCTATATAAATGCAGTCCATTTACCATTTACCATTTATTCATTTTCATTCATAATTCATTAACCTGATATGTTACTGCATGTACATAGAGCCTATAGGGAATAAAAAAGGAAACTTTCTATCTATCTAAAAGGGTCAATCAACAGGGTCTTTGTTAAGAGACTTTAGTTAACTGGCGTATTTACAATGTTTTACAAGTTTTTAGTGCACAAACAAAATGAGGCTGTGAGTAATGGAAATGCTGGGTTTTTTTTAAAATACAGTACATTAGGTGGAAAATCAGACGTCATCTTGGACCTTAAAAGACTGTATAGTTTTCGTTTGCGTCAAACGAAATGTCATCTTCTCTGAGGTAAACTGTGGGATAGCAGGGTGTGTTTACGAGTTTGCAAGTTCACATGCGTCTGTGTGTCGTCAACTAAAGAGTCTCTGTCCCAGGTGATCTTCTGTCTGCAGTGATATCAGGTTTGGATTTTCTTTGTTTCTCGTTCTCTCTCTCTCTCTCTTTCTCTCTCTCACTATTTGGTAACGTGTTAAATATTCATGCGCTGTTTTGTGTTGTAAGTAGAATCTTTTATCGCCGTCGCTCTCTCTCCTGTTTGTGCACCTGTCTCGGAGGGAGACGCTCTGTGAAGACAGATGATGAAAAGAGGCTTCATGGTTTATCTGAGTGCTTTCTGCAGAGTTCACACTCAGCTGTTAAACACTTCAGCACCGTGCTGATGCCTCAAGGATGGTTCAGTTGGGTCACTTGAGCAGAGATGTTATGCCTTAGATACATTAGATGTCTTAAAAATGACAGGTCATCTATGTGGAAAAAGGGGGAATCTAATATACACTATATTGGCAAAAGTACTGGGACATCAATATATCGTTTAACAACTGTTAGTGGTATTATAACAAAGTTGAAGCAATTGAGAACAACAGCAACTCAGCCACAAAGTGGTAGGCCGCATAAAATCACAGAGCGGGGTCAGCACATGCTGGGGTGCACAGTGTGCAGAAGTCGCCAACTTTCTGCAGAGTCAATACCTACAGACCTCCAAACTTTGTGTGGCCTTCAGATTAGCTCAAGAACAGTGTGTAGAGAGCTTCATGGAATGGGTTTCCATGGCCGAGCAGCTGCATCCAAGCTTTACATCACCAAGTGCAATGCAAAGCGCCGGATGCAGTGGTGTAAAGCACGCCGCCACTGGACTCTAAAGCAGTGGAGACGTGTTCTTTGGAGTGACGAATCACGCTTCTCTGTCTGGCGATCCGATGGATAAGTCTGGGTTTGGCGGTTGCCAGGACACCGGTACTTGCCTGACTGCATTGTGCCGAGTGTAAAGTTTGGTGGAGGGGGGATTATGGTGTGGGGTTGTTTTTCAGGGCTTGGGCTTGGCTCCTTAGTTCCAGTGAAAGGAACTCTTAATGCTTCAGCATACCAAGACATTTTGGACAATTTCATAAAGACATAGATAAGCGAGTTTGGGGTAGAAGAACTTGACTGGCAGAGTCCTCACCTCACAAATGCGCTTCTAGAAGAATGGTGAGAAAAATTCCTATAAACACACTCCTAAACCTTGTGGAAGGTCTGTCTGTCTAACGTTCTATCTGTCTGTCTCTCCGTCCGTCCGTCCATCCATCCATGATTTCATTTTATATTGGCTACAGTAAGTTATATTATTAATCCTCGTTTGTCTCTCTGCATTACTTTAGTTGTACACATTTGAGAGATTTTAACATCCACAGGCTTTCATTTTAGGTATCATTTCTATTTTTGTGGTCACGTCTGTCAGATGTTTAAGTGTTAAAGATAGCAGGAGATGAATAGGAGAGAGAGAAGAATTGGATGTTTTCCCGGACAGTAGGTTTGCTGTGCGGCCTGAAGATAGATGCGTTTGGCACGGTGACGACTCTGGGAGGAATTGTCTGTTGCGGGGCGGTAGGGACACATTCAACAGTCGTAATCACCAAAGAGATTGCTTCTGATCCATCAGCGAAACAAAACAAACTGCCCAGTTTCTTAGCATCCTCAATCTCTTTGACGTGTTTTCTGACATGTCAAACAACAGGACATGATTCCGAGTAAAAGATCTGACCCACTCGATGTCGCTCGATGAGATTGCTGCTGGACATCTTCCAGCGGGCTCTACATCCAACATATGCCACTAACACTGGGATTTGCAAAAAGGAGAACAAATTTCTGCTTCCACTCAGAAAGAACAAGAGAGGACAATTTCTATGACATCCAAAGTCAACCTGTAATCAAAGTTGACTCTACTTTGTGTACTTTATTAATACACGTCTTATGGTCTTATTGTGAAAAGTTCACATTATTACAAAGATGTTTGTCTTTGTAATCCTTCATCAAAATGTAATAACCTACTCTGACTCTGACTTTGCCATTCCTTTTCCTACAATTTTTTTCTCTATGAATATTCCGTCTAACTCAGAAATAAATGGGGTGTGAATGTCATTTCATGTCGATTTCTTTTAACACGTGTGCCATTTAAATATGTATTATTTAATGTTCAGACCTGTCCGAGTTCTGGAAATAGGATATTGCTGCACTTGTACTTCAAGTGCACCTAATTTAATTATCGCCTTTCATTTTTTCCCCTTGAAATCTGTTCTTATTACCATTAAACAGCTTTCAAAGAAACCTTGAATTTTCGATACCAATTAATTTTAAAAAGCTCTGCTTAGTTGTCCAGTTATGCAGGATCTTTTCCCAGAATGCCATCCGGTGCATCAGGTCTTGAGATGTGTATTCCTCGCTGCAGTGATCTGCAGTCTAGCGAATTACAACTAGCCGGTGGGGTTTAGAGCGAAAGTGTGCGGAGGAGGAAAGGCCACTGTGTGTTGGATCGGTACAGTGGTGTTTCCACAGGCCCTCGGCGGCCCATGAGCCCACTGTGGTTATTACCAGACCAATACAATCAGCCTTCACTCAGTCTGCTCAAATGAGGCTGCAAATGCAATTACAACGCAACCAGCGAGGGGGAGGGTGTTGGGGAGGGTAGCCCTGGCCTTGGCAGACAAGAAATTTAATTAAAATGGAACAGATTTGACTCTCTCTCACTCAGTCTAATTTTATTTCTCAAGGACTTAGATCCAACGAAGAGATGAAGTCAGGCAAGCAGAACTCAAAACCTGGGGTCATTTCTTTCTCTATCCCTCCTGAGTTCATTCAGCCACATGATTTTGTTGGTTTCAGTAAGAAAATTGCCAGGGTCATTTCCACAAGTTTTATTACACCTCTCTAGCCTGACAAGCCAGACCCACATCAAGATGTTGGGTCTGGAAACTCACCATTGACAGGGCTCAATCCGAGGTGCGGGATAAAAGGTTGTCTTTCAAATTCCCTCTGCACGCAATTGGATAGCGCCATGAGTGCCACAACCAACCAGAGCGAAGAAGAAGGTGAAGCCGAGCTAACGTTAGTTGATAGACTTTCGCCGTATCCGGTCGGCAAAACTTTGAACATATCTTCCTTTCTTAAGAATGACTTCAGTGGCGTTCTTTGTTCTTTTCTCAAAGAAAAGCTTAACTCCAAGTCTTCCAGAGTTGCGGCCAAAGCCGATTCAACAGACCGCTGCTTGTCATCTTCTTTGTTTACGAGTAGCACGCAGAACCTCCGCAACTCTGCCGTGCCCGTGACTTGCGTCATTATGTTAAGGCCGTCCATTGACTCTATACACGCTGTGATTGGCCTGACCAGAGTTTGGTTTTTCCAGCTCTCAGGTCTACCGAGAGTTGCTAGACTACACTCGTGACAAAATAAATGTTCTGCTGCTAGGGTGCGTCTAGATTTCTAGGCTAACACTTCTCCTTTCAGGGGGGAAAAATAGACTAAGGTCCAGATCTGAAGACCACCATATGCGAGCTGTATGCACGGTTCATCAAACCGCTGACCTTTATGGCACAGGATACACCATCCTGGTGTCAGCACTAATGTCAGCAGATATCTTACACACACACTACTCCTTGACATTCCACTGATTCCTGTACCGAACAGCTATACACCTCATGGGTACAGATGCGCTTCTCCCAAACTCACACACGGATAGTATGACTTCTCTTTACAGCCTTGTGTTGTCCTTGTGTTTGCTGTGCACAATCACAATGTGATGTTCTGTCTGCTGACAGAGAGACAGATGGAAAGTCTAAAGTTCTGTCTGTCTTTCTGTGTAACATTCTGTCTATCATACCTGTTCTAGTATATGTCTGTTTTTCTATCAAACATTTTCAGTTTGTCCTTCTGTCTACTAACTTTCTGCCTGTCTATATCTTTCGTTCTGTCTATCGTTCTGTCTATCTGTGTAACGTTCTGTCTGTCTGTCTTTCTTTCTATCTATCTATCTAAAGTTTACTGTCTGTTTGTCTATCTATCTATCTATCTATCTATCTATCTATCTATCTATCTATCTATCTATCTATCTATCTATCTATCTATCTATCATCTATCTATCTATCTATCTATCTATCTATCTATCTATCTATCTATCTATCTATCTATCTATCTATCTATCTATCTATCTATCTATCTATCTATCTATCTATCTATCTATCTATCTATCTATCTATCTATCTATCTATCTATCTGTCTGTCTGTCTGTCTGTCTGTCTGTCTGTCTGTCTGTCTGTCTGTCTGTCTGTCTGTCTGTCTGTCTGTCTATCTATCTATCTGTCGTCTGTCTGTCTGTCTGTCTATCTATCTATCTATCTGTCGTCTGTCTGTCTGTCTGTCTGTCTGTCTATCATTATATCTGTTTTCTGTTTTCTGTCTTTGTATCTGTCATTTTATCTGTCTGTCGTTCTATCAGTCTAACGTTCTGTCTGTCTGCCTGTCTGTCTGTCCTCCTGTCTGTCTAACGTGCTGTCTGTCCGTCGATCTATCTATCAATCTATCTGTCCTTTTATCTGTCGTTTTCTGTGTTTCTATCTATCTGTCATTTTATCTCTGTCATTCTATCTGTCTAACTTTCTGTCTGTCTGTCTGTCTGTCTGTCGTTCTGTCTAATGTTCTGCTTGTCTGTCTGTCATTCTGTCTGTTGTTCTATCTGTCTAATGTTCTGTCTGTCTGTCTGTCCTTCTATCTGTCTAACGTTCTGTCTGTCTGTCCTCCTATCTGTCTAATGTTCTGTCTGTCTGTCTGTCTGTCTGTCTGTCCTCCTATCTGTCTAATGTTCTGTCTGTCTGTCTGTCTGTCTGTCTGTCTGTCTGTCCTTCTATCTGTCTAATGTTCTTTCTGTCTGTCTGTCGATCTATCTATCATTCTATCTGTCTGTCCTTTTATCTGTCGTTTTCTGTCTTTCTATCTATCTGTAATTTTATCTGTCTGTCTGTCCTATCTGGCTAACTTTCTGTCTGTCTGTCTGTCGTTCTGTCTAATGTTCTGTCTGTCTGTCAGTCCTCCTATCTGTCTAATGTTCTTTCTGTCTGTCCTTTTATCTGTCGTTTTCTGTCTTTCTATCTATCTGTCATTTTATCTGTCTGCCATTCTATCTGTCTAACGTTCTGTCTGTCTGTCCTATCTGTCTAACTTTCTGTCTGTCTGTCGTTCTGTCTAATGTTCTGCTTGTCTGTCTGTCATTCTGTGTGTTGTTCTATCTGTCTAACGTTCTGTCTGTCTGTCATTCTGTCTTTCCTTCTATCTGTCTAACGTTCTGTCTGTCTGTCATTCTGTCTTTCCTTCTATCTGTCTAACGTTCTGTCTGACTGTCTAACGTTGTATCTGTCTAACATTCAGCCTGTCATTCGATCTGTCTGTCTAACATTTACTATCTGTCTTTCTATCTAACGTGCTGTCTGTCTGCCAGTGATCTAATCATGTTCTACCAAAACATTTTTAGATAGTAGTGCTGTTATCTTCAAGATATATAAAACTCTGGTTGCTACAGTTGTTTTTCCTTCTCAGAAACATGCACACATGCAGACTGACAGTAACATTTGCATTAAATATTGTATAGCAGGTGTACTGCAGTGATGTGTGTTTGAACTGATATTCTCCTTGGAGATTTACATGAGTAAACTGTCTTTCACACAGTCACGGAAGAGCCGCTGAGAGGATGATAGAGTATTACTGTGTGTGTTTGTGTATTTTTGAGTGTGTGATAAAGACAGCTTGTAATTAATTTAGTTTATTGGCTCACCTTGCCTACGTCTAGATGTAGAGCAAACTAATCTGTTTTTATAGCAGCAGGCAGTGAAAACACGCTCACACAGATATATAAGCACACACACACACACACACACACATTTTCAGAGATCATACTTTCAAAATGTTATGGGCACATTATTAAGGCCTGGGACAGCAACAAACAGCAAGGTTCAGTTAAAATTTAACAGGAACACATGCATTTATACATTAACACAATGTCTGGTAAGTGGAACATGATAAGCTAGTGAATAAAGAACAGACAAAGGTTAAAAACCAAACAATATTTGGAAAAAATAAGACTTTTTTTTCCCGCCGTCAGTAGCAGTATTTCTGTGAGTGACCCTGTTCACACCTTGTCACAGCCTACACACATCTCACATCCGTCCTCCAAATATTTCAGCCGCTCAAACCTTTTGCATCCTTGCACCACCACAGTCTCTTTTGGCTTGTCACATTCTGTTTTTATCCCTTTTTGTCACAACTTGCTATTTTCTTTATAGTAGGTATAGACGATGTATAGTTATTCTTTAATAGTGTAGATATGAAATATTTAGTATTCATGTATATAAATATATTGTAATGAATTTTTTATGTTTCTGGAAGAAGTCTCTAGGCTGTATTTATTTGATGAAAAATACAGTAAAAACAGTAATATTGTGAAATATTATTACAATCTAATATGATGATTTGCTGCTCAAGAATTATTATTATCAATGTTTAAAACAATTGTGTGTGTGTGTGTGTGTGTGTGTGTGTGTGTGTGTGTGTGTGTGTGTGTGTGTGTGTGTGTGTGTGTGTGTGTGTGTGTGTGTGTGTGTGTGTGTGTGTGTGTGTGTGTGTGTGTGTGTGTGTGTGTGTGTGTAGGTTTGGGGTAAGTAGATATAGATAAGTTGTGTATATATATATACTTTTATTCAGCAAGGACGCATTACATTGATCAAAAGAGACATTAAAGACATTTATATTGTTACAAAATAAATACTGTTCGTTTTACCCTTTCTATTCATCCAGACAAAAATATATCAATAGATTCCACAAAAATATTAAGCATGCAAAAATGGTTTTCAACAACGGTTAAACATTTTTGAAGGATCATGTGACTGAAGACTGGAGTAATGATGCTGAAAATTCAGCTTTGACATCATTGAAATTAATTACATTTTAAATTATATTCAAACAGAAAACAGCTATTTTAAAGTGTAATAATATTTCACAATATTACTGTTTTACTGTATTTATTTTTGATCGAATAAATACAGCCTTGGTGAACATAAGAGACTTCTTTCAAAAACATTTAAAAATCTTAATGTTTCCAAACTTTTGACTGGTACTGTATATATAGAGAGGATATGTTTTGTATAATATGGACTACATATACTGCAATATGTATATAGTGTAGTGCAGTGCTTTTACTTTTTTAGTCTTTATTGTTTGTTTACTTATTTGTTTGTCTGTTGGGCCCAACAATATGGAAAAACAGCTTAATACACATTTTAAATAAGATGAATTAAGTATTAATGAAAATGTAAAATGAATGTCTATACATTAAGGATTAAGGGATAGAATTTTATCATTAGCTTAGAAAAAAAAACAATAGACGTCCCCACCATGATAGAGAAACAATTGTGTTTAATCTGCTTAGTTCCTCCAAGTTTTATTATACTGTGAAAGCGGTTTATGAGCAGTCAGTCTTCTGTAAACAATTATTCATTGACTCTGATTCCCTTTAAACCAAGAGCAACAGCCCATATATTGCAGATGTAGCTTTATAGAAGAGCAAGACCTTTTTTTCCCTGAATGCTGCTAATGGATTTTTTACACACAAGCTTCTGTCCAAACATGAACTTACATACACACAGCTGCTGTTGCTCAGAAGACATCTGCGATGTCTACTGTACGCAGGAACAGCAGGTGAATTAGGTTTCTCCAGCCCAACTGTATCCTAAGTCTTTCATCATAGACTGAGAGAGAAAGAGAGACAGGCCTTAATCTCACTAAAAAGCTGACCCTCCTATACTGCGGCTTTATTTGTAGCGACTGGGTCCATCTGTGCTTTCTCTCTCTCTGTGTATCTGTCTCTGTGTTGTGAGAGCTAATTTGTCCTTCATCTTCATCTCTAATAGGAAGTCATTTGGGCCACATAAGGATTCATTATCCTAACAAGTCTTAGAACAGATGGGCTCACATTACCAGGCTAGAGCATTCACCTTGTGAAAGAAAAGACATTTGCAAAGGGTGGTACCAAATAACAGACAAAAATATTGTACAGAAACAAAAACAGACTGTAAAAATATTATGCTGGAAGGGAAGGGGAACAAAGAGGAAAAGAATAAGACTAGACATGTGTTGAACACAGTGTATGCCGACCTGTTGAATATAGGGCCCTATTTTAATATTCTGAGCGTATAGTCTGAAGCTCATGCTGCAGGGTTTTTTTTTTGTTGTTGCTAGTTTAACGACGGAAAAAACGGTTGGCGTGCCATGTCCAAACGGCTTGTACCTAGTCTCTTAATGAGTCATGGGTGTGTTTGGGGGTTTTGGGTGTAACGTCAAATAAACCAATCAGGGTTTCATCTCCTGAAGGAACTAAAAATAATCAAAGATGTGTCAACTGTTGTCAACCCCCATTTTCTTATCAGAAGGGCCATCTGGAAGACAACAGAGAGGCCTGTAGGCCACATGGGGTCACACCTTTACAGTGGGGGAAATTTGGTCTGATTGGTCAGTTTGAATGTCATGTTTGAGTTTGGTCTGATTGGTCAGTTTGAAAAGAATACATTTGGTTTCAGTCACATGGTCAAGGAATAGATAAAAGACGATTGGAACTGTGGCTTTTTCATTGGGGTCATTGGGGCTTCTCTTCTTTGCTCTTTTCTTCTCTCTCTCCCCCACTCTCTCTCTCTCTCTCTCTCTCTCTCTCTCTATCCCTCAGGTGTAACATTTTATTCATGCTGTGTACGATTAAGGGTATAAGTTTATCATCTCATACATCCATTTTGAAACTATTTTAAGTGTAACCATAACCAGATTTTGTCATTAAATCCTTTCTATTACGAATACTGTGCTAACTAGTTTTGATTTGGAATTGACTTTGAAGTGCTCCCTATTGCAATACAATATAGTCACATTATAGCAACGCTCTCCCACATATTTTGCTATTATAACTGCACTTATCTCCGTCGTTGGTATAAGTTGCAGTGGGTGGAAATAGACGAGAAATGTACAGTTTTCTTCCATCTTTCTGATAACGTTTCTTTAGTCTTCTGGCAACCCTGCAGATTGAACCATCTGCAGGAGTCCACTCTTACACTCCCATTCCCTCTAAAAGCCAGTTGCGCTTGCACCATGGCGGATTCGCTATTTAAATGGCGGGATTTGCAAGCGGAAAGACTGTACGCTTCTCCAGAGAGGAATCTTTTTATTTTTAACATTTAAAACGCTGCGCGTCCCTGTGTGTGTAATAATCAGAGTGTACGAGCAGTGTGCAGCCGCCTATAGGCGCAATTTATGAACGTCCCCTTTAAATAACACAAAAAATACTGCGCATTCGTTTTCAGTTGCCTCAAAATAGCAACACGCCAACAATGCACCTGAACACGCCTCGTTTTCAGACCAGCACACCCATGGGCGAACAGATGGGCGCGAGTGCATTTGCTATTCAAACAACGCGTGCTGGACGTGAAAATGAAAACTGCGTTGGGCTGAAACTAGCAAAAAACACTTGGTTTCCGCCTGGCATCACATTGCGCCGGGTGTACGATAGGGCCCCTAATGTGCAAACTTGTATTGTTGTGGTCACCTGTTAGTTTATAGTAGCCCCTTGTGGTAACACATATACTGGTATTGTTTGTGAATTGCTACCTTGCACATTTCAGAACTCAACGGCACACAAAATCAAGTGTGTTTCTGGGCTACAGGAGACTTATTAGGAGAATGAAAGCTGGAGGAGAAAGGGTAGAATGAAAGCAAGAGTCTGGGAGGGAAGGTGAGATGCAGCAGGGAGGTAAAGCATGAAAGAAAGAGGTGTAGATCTTTTTCAGGCCTGTATTGACTCTCCACTCACATAGCTGATCGATTGCTCTGGCAGTAAGAGGTGCTTTGTGATTGAGGCTTATGGTTTGAATGAGGCTTAGAACGGGTAAGAAGCTACACTACAGTGAGAGAGCACTATTAAGAGTATCCCTGCTGCCCAATAACACTTCATGGGTCACAGGTCAAAATCGGATTTTATTAGCATTAGCATTAGCATTGTGCTGACTCTGCCTTTGGAGTACTAAACAATTAGTGATTGGCTATTTTATTGGTTTCCACTCAAGAGAATAAGGGTTTTTACCCAACAATGTTTGATTCCTAATGTTGACTTCAAGTCACCCCATACGGAAAAAAAATCTGAATATTTTAAATATATTAAACAATATATAAAACATTTGCTGCTACTATAGGTGTTAAAATATAGTTGGATACGTTTGAGTTATATCCCTATATATTTCTTTGCTATATTTATACTGTCCAAAATGTATATATTTTTTAAATAATAAAACATTTATTATATTTCCAAAAGTCCAATGGGCAATTCTGGATTTTTTTGAGTGCTGACTTGCTCAGTTGAGGGAGTTCATTAAAGAATTGTGGGTTAAACAAATTGGTATTGATCACAAAGCTTTTAAAGCACCTCATGAATGTTGGATATAACAATTTAGACAGCATGTGCTTTGTGCACTGTTGATGAAAAATAGCAATAAAGCTATGAAAAGAGATGACAGGCTTGCGTGAAGAAACTGCTTTTTCTATCATTCTCTGTGGCTGCACATGAACTGTAAAGCACATCAAGTAAACGTCAATTACACAAGCATTGAGCATGCTTTTGTGCTCTTGTAGCACTTCCTGCTTTTGTTAGAAAGTGAAAGAGAAAAACAATCTGAAAGTCCATTTATTTCTAAAGTCATAAAGATTTCCAAAATCCTAAGAACTTTCCAGTAGGACCTGAAGGCAACACTAGTAGGCTACTGTATAGCAATTCACCACATCAAGGTTTTGACCGGTCAGTCTCTAGAGATTTACATGTTCGCCCGATAAATATGTGATTGGCCCATAAACATGACTAGTGTAAGGCTGACGCATCGTGTGATGAATAGCTGGCAGTCAGCACGACTCTTTTGTTGTGGGGTTGTGTCAATAAAAATGGACTCTGTGCGTCAATTCACTAGCTAATCAATCAGTGCCTATAAACCATACTGTCACTTTACTGGTTTTCTCTCTCACCCTGTTTCTCTCTCTCTTTTACTACTCGCAGCATAAATCAAACTTAACGGCCTATAATAATCACAACAAAATGCTTACATACGCTGTTCCCTTCCTCTACATTTGTAAACATGTAGGCAAAGCTAGCGTAAATGCTAATGCTAATGCGATAAGATTCCCCCCTTGTTTTGAGGAAAACAAATGACAACGGCGGAGTGTGTGTAGTCATCATCAGGCTGATTTATTCTTATACAGAAACATGAAATGGGAGATAAAAAAACGTAATGGGATGAGGGTGTTGCGGACAGTTGGGAAATCAGAGTCAGTCTCTGTGGCTATGATAGGAAGTCTTGTTTTTCAACCACTGAAAGGTTATTTCGCTATACTCGGGTTTCGGATTTATTCCATGAACACAACCGTCCCAGCTAGTTAATATGATGTCGGGCTGAAGATAAGGGTGTACTTTATTCTAAGTACATTCATGCTCGTCTTCCTTTCCCGTCCTAGGAGGAGCTGAAGTGTTTTGCCGGAAATGGCACCTGGTTTGCGTAACCATAGCAGCGGCGGCTGAGGGGATATTCCTCAAAGGGTTTGAGAAATGAGGTCTGTGTCATTTATTTGTAATCTCCGCAGTCTTTTGTTAACGTGTGAATGTTTAATGGCCGATGGAGGGCCTGTTGTCTGTTTTGAATGTGGAACATGGAGAATTGTGTGCACGACAAACGGCCCACAGCCCACTTCGCTCAATGCTAAAGGTTCTTTATTGTATGTTCTTTTGGTTTTGAGAGCCCACCCTTATGGGCCCACAGATGAGAAAGCTCTCCAACTTGAATTACATATCAGGTTTTGTGTATATAAATCAGTATTGGGGAATAACTAAAAGTAGCAACACTAATGCAGTTTTTCAGTAGCTTAACAGTAGCTAGTAGACTACTTTTTTTCAAGACTGTGCTGAAGGTCGTGCTTGATTTTTTCAAGTAGTGGTGTAGGCTAGTCTTAAACAATTCTCTCTCTTCATATGAAGTATTAAAAAACAGATTAATTCTATGAATCAGTTTGTTCAGATGGTTTGAGTAAATTCAGTTTTAAAAAAAATTATTCACCGATTTGTGTTTTTTGCCTGTTCGTTAACTGTTTTCGCCTGTACCAACTGAGACTAAGAAACAAGTCCATTTAGGGAACCATTTAGGGTCCATTTCTTGTGTGTATCGGTGCATGTGCTAGCAAACACATTCTTGTGTGTAAAAACAAACTACTTTCTGCTCATTTAAATACAGAACATAGCATTCGGGTAAGCATTTGTTAAAATCAACACAGGAGGGGGGAAAAAACACAGAGGCCGATACCAGGGAATAGGAACATAAACGGGGCTAAATCAAAGAAAATAATAAAACAAAAACCCACACATTACCTACATCCCATTCCCCACTAAACTGCTAAACACAAGAAAATAAAAATGAGAAAAAGAAAATCTTCAGCGTCCAAGACGCCCTACATAATCTATACTAACTACAAACTCAAAACATACAATTATGGCACCCGCTCCTTACCTAGTGTGTTAACAACGCGCTTCTGTGCTCTGTGCAACGTGCTCTGAGCAACAGTGACATATCAGATCTTATTTATATCTGAAATATTATTTAGTTATATATATATACACACACAGAATATTTACAAATGTTTATCTTAGACGCAAATAATCGTGATTAATCGATTTGCTGTCAGTCAATAAAAAAAAATGAATGTCGCGCCTAGCATTAAAGTTTTTAATATATTTTTATATTGTTGTAATTTCACATTTAATCTCCAAATTAATGTAGAAACATCATAAAGACAGTAGCCTATAATTTAAATATTAGTTTAATGGCATATTTCTATGAAAGAAGGCCAGTATCACCGATTCCAATACTTACCAATAATTTTTTTTTCTACATTTTAGCCATTATAGCCATTCATCATTACAGTATAATTAAAAGTGATACATTTAAAAAACAAAAATTGGCTTTAGAAAATATAACAACTTTTAATTTAAGCGAACTAAAAATAATCTTCACACAAAACTATTATAACAGCTAAATGTCACATTTACCTGTGCCCTTCAATATATCAGGGCACAGATCATATGTACAATATATGTACAACACATATATCATATGTTTACTTGCACTGTCAAAATGCACAAAAAACAACTGTTTTTGTTGTTTTTGACCCATGTAACCTCGTGCTTAAGATTTTCAGGTAGGTCTAACAGGTAGGATAATTATATAAATTTGATTTTATTGTATATCATTTTATTGTAAAAAATATATATAATTTAGTCAGAGAAACATGTATCTGATTATCACATCATCAGATGTAAACATATACAGGCAAATGTACATGAGGGAAAGCATGCAGAAGACCTCGGAGATCAGTGTAGAATTTGGCTTGAGAAGAGGTTGGGGGTTTATAAATGCGCACATAAATTCAAGACCACAATCTGGCTGCTGAAAACGTCTGTATGTGTGTGTGAAACTAGCTGCTGGGGCAATTTGTCGAGCCGTGTGCGTCCCCTGGAGTGGAGGTGGAAGTAAGTGGCGAGAGAAGAGAGATCTGTTCAGGTCTCACACTGAGTGAACCGACCTCCAGTGCACATCCTTGACACAAACACAATGTAATCCATGGAAATAAATAAAGAGGGACCAGGAACGCAGAGAATAAAAGGACAGTGAATAATGGAGTGTTTCTGGAGGAGACGAGGAACAGCATCTTCGCTACTTCCTGACTTTGATGCTTCGCACCATGCACTGTAGTTCCTTACCTCGTGAATATTAATTTTAAAAAACGCTTCTTCGCCATAGGTGCATTTCTCTTCTTTTCTTCTGGTTCTATCTCTTCAGATCTCATTGTGTAGACCTGATAAAAGACAGGATTGTCTTTTGGGATATATTTGCCATCTCCTTCCCGCAAAGCCAAAGTGAAAAAGTGAAGTCCCTTTCGCATAAACTTTTAAAGTTAAGTCATTTTTATTGCATGAGGGTTAAAGTTGAATTAGTTTGGACTTGATTGTTTGACACTTCACACTACCTTGTGAAAGGTAAGATAAAATGGAAGTAGTGACAGTTCTGCAGGAAAGACTCGGGAGAATTATATTGACAATAGTGCATTTAATAGTAGCTCAGCAAGCTAATAATCTACAGAGTCAATTTGGCGTAGGCCCCGTCCGTAGGCATAATCAGAGGGTATCGGATCTGCAATTCCTGCCTGAAGACGAGGGCAGGGGCGCAGCCGACCCCCCGGGAGGTATGGACGGGACCATCCTGGTGGTGGTGGGGAGGATGGGGGTAGTCGTCACTTCAGACTGCGTAATCGTCGCTTCAGTATCTGCGAACTCAAACATGTGTAAGTACCAGGTTTTTATACGGTGAGCATGAGAATATAATTGGGTTAGAATGAAGGCAGTGAGTGACGTAGTAATTGAGTCTTCCCAGCAGAACTTATGCTAGAGCTTTCATATCTTTTCTTCAGTATGATCTACATCGGAGTATAACGGGAATGTTGGACAGGGACTTGGTTCAATGCATTGATTGTTGACTGGATTTTGAGATTTGTTGTTTTAACTGGAAAGGTCAAAGGTCAAAATTAAATAAATAAATAAATAACAAAAAACATATGCACAGATAGACAATAAGATGTTCACAATAAGATATAACATATGGAGCCCCTCATAGGACATGGTGATCGTAAAAAAAGAAGAAGAGATGGGCGCTTTTATGATAGAAATAATACAAGGTGGGGGGGGGGAGCTATATTTCAGTGTTTTTGCAACAAACGCAAAGTTTTCTCAAGGGGAACGCAAAAGTTTTGCAAAAGTTCCTCAGTGGAGTGCAAGACTTTTTTCCCCATCACAATTTCCCCTTAGGTGCTCCATAATAGCATGCATTTAGATAACAGGTACATTTTAATTCCATTTAGACTTTAAAGATGAAAAAAGGAAAAGATGTATTAGTAGGGCGAAATAGTAGGATAAAGAAGAACTTCCTGTCTCACATCGTCTCTCCCTCTGACGGGCGTTGGCCAGTGTTATTGCGATACCCTGTGACGCTGCAGGCATTGGAACAGCTGTGGAGCCAGCACGCTTTTTGGGTTGAGTCCTACTACTGTTTTGTGAAAACTGCATCAGACAGTGCGTAGGCGTTCCTGTCTACTCTCCTCCTCTCTTCTCTAACTCTTCTTAGCTATTCCCTTTCTATTCCTAAAGAGGACCAGATGCAAAGAAACAAGCCAGCTTTCATCTTAGGCTCTCAAAAAAGCCTTTCATCCCGGTATGACTGTGTGTGCGTGTAACAGAGAGAGAAACATGCTAGATATTTCTGAGACATTTCCATCAAGATTTCAATTGTCATCATCACTGCTGCTACTTACAGTACATTTAGTCTACAATCATCTCTTACATTTCAGAAGAACAATTTTCATTATCCCGAAAGTACTTACTGTCTTCATACATACATACACACACATCTGCAATCGAGAGCTACTCAGAACCCTTCCTGTTGCCACAAAATACCTGCTTTGCCTAAAAGCATTGCAGGTAATTTCTGTTATTGTCTCTCACTTGCTATTTCTCGCTTTCTGTCTCTCTTTCTCCCTGTTTATCTCTCTGTTCTTGTTTTTCTGTGAGTGCAAAAAGCTTGTTGAGACTGCAGGAGTATGTCTGCTAAAGCAGAGATGAAGGCTGATCAGTCCACACCAGTAAAATAACGGCAGATAAGAGGGTTCTGATGAAAGGTTCTGGACTTGGCCCCACTGTCTTTGGTGTAGAGGGTCTCTACGGGTCTTCGCTTTGGGTTTCTTGCTTGGAGAGAGGAAACCACAGGAAGAAGTATTTCACTCCAGAAGGAATGTCTGAGCAAAGAAATTAAACCAATTCATCTAGAATGCGTTGACGTTGATTCACAGAAATGAGGAGAAAAGTGGCTCTGGGACATCATGCCGTTTGTAAATGTGCTTTCTGTACATTTTTTATTTATTAGGGAACTATATGTTCTGATGTTAATTGTATTTCTGTAATTGCAGACTACATTTTGGCTTTGCAACACTGTGGGTTTTGAATGCAAATGTGTGTTTCTGTGCCAAATGTTCCCCTATGGACCTAAAATCACCTACCTGGGGCTTATAACACCTATACCCAGAGCACCCTGAAATCCACGTTGCAAAACTACTTATCTCTTGTTATTATAGTTTCAGATAGAGAACCTTGTGTTATTGATTTCTTTGCTTGTTTTCCATCAGGGCCATGGCAACCCATGTACGAATTTTACGATTTTATGTCTATTCTGATTATCCTAAGAGGATAGAAATCACCTAGAGACTTGGGCTTATGGCTTGACCAGTAAAGACCCACACTGGAAACATTGGAAACTGCATACTAACACGTCACAAAACATTCCGGATGCCTTAGCAACACCATAGCAATACCCTGGTGTGATAAAGGGTTTCACACGATTTTTCTACTTATTTTTTTATAGAAAAAGTAAAATCTAGTTCTCTCGTGTTGCAATATATTACAACTGTAGGTTCAGTTAGAGTGCCCCTGTCATCTCTTCTTTTGCCTGTTTACCATTGGGACCTTGGGAGCCCATAAAAGACTAAAGGGAATGAATTATATTCTGACCTATCTGTCTTCCTCCTCTCTCTTGATGCTAGAAGAAAGCATAAAGTTTGAGTTGTGGAGGGTTCTGCGATGGAGCTCTGGAGAGCTGAGCTGGCCTGATTCAGACACACCACCCAGGGATCATAAATCTGCTCCTCGCGTCAGTGCAGCGATCGGCTCGTAGGCCCCTTTAGTCTCTCCCACTGTGTAGATGTGCTGGAAGTAGAGACGGAGAGCAGGTTTATTGCCTGCCTTATGGAGATTAGCTCCATCCCAAATGAGTCACTTATCCTATGCCTGACACTTTAGTGAAGATAAGCAGTCTGTCTAGGGGACAGCAGCATTTGCACACTTTGATTTCATGGTTGCACTGCAGAGAAATTCTTAACAGTGTTTACAGACTCCTCAGGGAAAGCCTCTATTGTTTTGCAATGTTTATTAATTGTACCAATTTTTTACTAATTGTTGTTGAAAGTTGCGGACAATAATAAACATGTTAAACCTAATTAGTTTTCAGTACACATTCCTGTGGACAATTAATCAGAGCACATTATTCTTTATCTTCATAATCTTTGTATTTTATGTGTATATATTACGCTAACCGAGCGAGCTCAACATGCTGCAACTAACGAAAACACAAGCAAATAGAAAACTTCTTCATCAGTTTGACAATACATGTGCTGCAAATACAACACAACCAAATACAGAAACACACTGCAAATACTCAAAACGCAACCAAATACAGAAACACTCTGCAAATACTCACAACGCAACCAAATACAGAAACACGCTGCAAATACTCACAACACAACCAAATACAGAAACACTCTGCAAATACTCACAACGCAACCAAATACAGAAACACGCTGCAAATACTCACAACACAACCAAATACAGAAACACTCTGCAAATACTCACAATGCAACCAAAAAGAGAAATGCACTGCAAATACTCGCAACACAACCAAATACGGAAACACGCTGCAAATACTCAATTCAACCAAATGCAGAAACACGCTGCAAATACTCACAATCCAACCAAATGCAGAAACACGCTACAAATACTCACAACGCAACCAAATACAGAAGCACTCTGCAAATATTCACAACACAACCAAATACAGAAACGCGCTGCAAATACTCACAATGCAACCAAATACAGAAACACACTGCAAATACTCACAATGCAACCAAATACAGAAACACCCTCCAAATACTCACAACACAACCAAACACAGAAATAATCTGCAAATACTCACAACACAACCAAATACAGAAACACTCTGCAAATACTCACAGCGCAAACAAATACAGAAACGCGCTGCAAATACTCACAATGCAACCAAAAACAGATACATGCTGCAAATACTCACAACGAAACCAAAAACAGAAATACCCTACAAATACTTACAACGCAAACAAATAAAGAAACACTAATGATCTTGATTGTATGTGCGTTTTGAGTATTTGCGGGGCGTTTCTGTATTTTGTTGTGTTGTGAGTATTTGCAGCACATTTCTGTTGCGTTGTGATTATTTGCAGCACGTTTCTGTATTTGGTTGCATTGTTAGTACTTCCAGCACATGTGTTGTCAAACTGATGTTCCCTTTCGAAAGGAAACTCGTGCTGCGTCAGCTGACGCAACAGGGAACGCCTCCAGCGTGACGGGTGTCTGGATCACAATCGAATCACGTCAATCCTACTGACCGGCGACAGCCTATGATGTCATCAAGGTGCGACCAGGAAGTATTTAAGGGCGCCTTGCCAACATGACACCGCTTCTTCGTCTTCAGTGACTGTTTGTACTGTTGATCTAACGGAAAGAATCACGTTTGATTGTATGTGCGTTTTGAGTATTTGAAGGGTGTTTCTGTATTTTGTTGTGTTGTGAGTATTTGCAGGGCGTTTCTGTATTTTGTTGTGTTGTGAGTATTTGCTAGCCTGAAGTCGTCATACTCAGATTCTAGTCAGAATATGAGTCTGATACTGCTCCATTGGGCTGTGATTATGAGGTGTTCCAAACGCACCAGGAAAGAAAATGCCTCTGCACTCAATTGGATAAACCTACAACCAATCAGAGCAACGGAGCAACACATAGTGGTCAACAGATCTCAACTGCACGCACGCTTGAATAAGTAGAAGAAGATGATGAGGGTAAACGATCTTTGCCGGTGTTGTAAAAAATAATTTAAGGATATACGGAGAACTTACCAACACGATCATCATTTTTGAGAGAAATAGTAAAGGAAAATATATATATATATATATATTTTCCTTTACTATTTCTCTCAAAAATGATGATCGTGTTGGTAAGTTCTCCGTATATCCTTAAATTATTTTTTACAACACCGGCAAAGATCGTTTACCCTCATCATCTTCTTCTACTTATTCAAGCGTGCGTGCAGTTGAGATCTGTTGACCACTATATATATATATATATATACAAACAAGTTCTCCGTTTAGGATTAGAACGAATTCAACCTAAGCGCTCTTTGGATGATTACGTTACTGTTGATCATCTGTCATCATCGTATAAAGCCCGCCCTGACAATTGAATTGGTCCGAACAGCTCTTGTTCGAGCATAGTTGCTCCACAACGGATCAAGTCCAGGCCGAACTTCCCGACCTCAAAAGTTGTGGGCGGGGCTAAGTTCAGCTGGCATCCAGGCTAAGTATTTGCAGCACATTTCTGTTGCGTTGTGATTATTTGCAGCACGTTTCTGTATTTGGTTGCATTGTTAGTACTTCCAGCACGTGTTGTCAAACTGATGTTCCCTTTCGAAAGGGAACTCGCGCTGCGTCAGCTGACGCTACGGGGAACGCCTCCAGCGTGAATGGTGTCTGGATCACAATCGAATCACGTCAATCCTACTGACCGCCTATGATGTCATCAAGGTGTATGGTTGAGGATGAAGGAAGGTTGAGGATGAAGTGCAGGATGGTTGAGGATGAAGTGCACACAGAAGAAGCGTCACTTTAGGAAGTGCGCCGACCCGTGCCCCAGGTATCTGACGCCTGAGGACACGCACACTCTCTGTGTGTACTGCCTGGGGGAAGAGCCTCGTGGGAGGTTCTCGAGGGAGCCTCTTGAGCGAACTGTGAGTGTTTCCTCATCCGAACGCTCCCCTCCCGCCTGGCCCTCTTCTCGAGGGAAGAGGGGCCAACTTCTGGGGACGGTCCTGCCCGTGCTGAGGCCGAGCGGTGACGACTGTCCTGGGATTCCCAGATGGACCTGGCTCATCGTCTGGAGGAGGGTGTAGTCCTCACGGATGACCAGCCAGGTCACAAGGGGCAGCTGACGGGGGAGGAGTCGGATTTCTCCTCGTCAGCTGATACTCTTCCATTTGAGCAAACGATGGCTGAGCAGGGTATAGATCTAGATTGGCCTAGGCTTAACCGCTAAAAAGCGCTGGCGCTCCGGGTAGCTATTCTATAAATGAATGTAGTTTTTTATTATTATCCCTAATGTAGCCTCCTCTTGTGTAGAGTCGTCCGGCCAAGGCCCGCCCCCTTCTCTGCGTTCTGGGGCCTTCACTAGTAATGCAGGTTGGTGCTGTGCAGAATTGATAGCGACTTAGCCAGTGGTCGTGGGGCAGGGTTAAGGCCATCGTTCGTACGAATACGAAAAGATTGTATGCATCGCTCAACCCTGCCTTCCAGAGCTAGTTTCTTAGAAAGCCGACAGCTTTTTGGCAGGCTCTGGCCCTGTTTATATGCCCTGGCCAGGTGGCAGTACTCCTCTGACAAGGCAGGGTAGATTTGAGTACCCCCACTCCTAGCTCTGTATCATTCTGCCTCACCCATGGCTTGGGTTGAGCAGCACTTCGCAACCTTTGTTTATGTAGGTTTGGTAGTGAGCTCCTTTGTAGCCAGAGCATTGCCATGGCTTACGCCCTCGCACGGTATGGTAGGCCGCTATTAAAGCTAGGACCTCCATGAGGTGGGTGGCATATGTGGTACTCCCCACAGGGGGTACAGGGCGTTTGGTTTGCTGAGTACCCTGCTATGGACAGTGTGATTAGGTTCCAGTTCTTGTAGGCGCTGTCGATAAGACTGCGCCATCATACAGTTGGCTCCAGAAGAATTTGGAGGCCTCTAGGATGGGTCACCCAGCCAGGCTGGGACAGATTGAAGGCCAGATGGTTGTGAGTAGCCAGCTGGGGCAGTCTTGGCAGTAGACTCCAGGTCAGGTAGTAGGCCTCAGCAGAGCTCCTTGCGAGCGAGTCCTGACGGTTGGGGAGGTTAGCAATTTATTAGCTGCAACTTGGTTAGGTAGTCAGCCTTGGTAGGCCTCTTGCAAAATTCGGCCCCATGTGTTTGCGGTATGTATTGCTCCCCAACGATGTCGGCTTCAAGTAGCAGAACATTTCCCAACTAATAACCCTAGTTAGCAGTTGGATGTTATTTTTTGTCAGCCAGCAAAGAAGCTACTGTCAGCCCAAGGTTATAGCAGCCAATTTTTCATTCCTGCCACCAGGAAGCCGTCCCTGCAGGCTTGCTGTAGGGTGGTAGGCCCCATTAGGCCTCCCTGAAGGCGGGCTCCCGTTTGCCAGTCGCTGTGTCAGCTAGCATGAGTTGCTAAGCTGTTGGTGGGTGGTAGGCCGCACCAGGCCTCCTTGAAGACTCGGCATGAGGTAGCAGGCCTCACCAGGCCTCCCTTGAGGACGCGTTCCTGGGCTTCAGTCACTTGGCAGGCTGTGATGAACTGTTGGCAGGTAATAGGCCCCACCAGGCCTCCCTGAAGGAGGGCTCCTGATTGCCAGTCGCCGTGTCGGCTATCACAGGAACTGCTAAGCTGTTGCTGAGTAGTAGGCCGCACTAGGCCTCCCTGAAGGTCATAAGGTAGTGGGCCTCCCTGAGGGCCCGCTATCAGGCAGTAGGCCTTACTAAGCCTATCCAACACTTGTCATGAGGTAGTAGGCCTCACCAGGCCTCTCCTGAGGCCATGTTCCTGGGCTCCAGTAACTTGAGAAACAGTTAGCATGAGTCGCTAGCAGGTAGCAGGCCGCACTAGGCCTCCCTGCAGGTCCGCTATCAGGTAGTAGGCCTCACTAGGCCTCCCTTGAGGGTGAGTTCCTGATTTAGGATGCTCGGGTAGCTAGCATAGTTTGCTATCAGGTAGTAGGCCTCTCCAGGCCTCCCTTAAGGCTGACTATCAGGTAGTAGGCCTCACTAGGCCTCCCTGAGGGTGAGTTCCCGAGTCAGGATGCTCGGGTAGCTAGCATAGCTCACTATCAGGTAGTAGGCCTCTCCAGGCCTCCCTAAAGACTTGCTATCAGGTAGTAGGCCTCACTAGGCCTCCCTGAGGGTGAGTTCCCGAGTCAGGATGCTCGGGTAGCTAGCATAGCTTGCTATCAGGTAGTAGGCCTCTCCAGGCCTCCCTAAAGACTTGCTATCAGGTAGTAGGCCTTCACTAGGCCTCCCTGAGAAAACGAGTTTTCGTTTTCCGGCTACTTTGACAGTTGGCTTTGGCTGCTATCAGGTAGTAGGCCTCACTGGGCCTCCCTTTAGGCGAGTTTCTGAGTTTGATTCTCTGGCATTTGGCATATACTGTTATCATATAACGAGCCTCACTAGGCCTCCCTAAGGGGTTTGGTTCTCAGTTCGGGAACTGTTAACTGGCATGGCGCTGACAGCTAGTGGGGACCTGTTATCAGTGATCTGGCCCTTAGCCTGCAGTATCTGAGTACGGTCTTACCCTAGCGCGACTGATGTCGCTTCTGCTACTTGGTCCCCAAGTGAGGGAATTTAGCCTACAACCTGGCTTACCTACCGGGCAGCCCCTTTTAAAGCTCCCTTCTCTTTGAGGGTTGTCTGTAAGCCCGAAGCTGCCTGGGCCTGATCAGATGGTCATAGGCCCCTAGGGTGGCCTTCCAATTAGATCAGCTCCCAATTAGAACACTCCTGAGTGTTTCTATTTGATAATAGCTCAGTAGATCCTAGGATCGAGCGGATTACCTCCCCTCGCTGGCAAGGGTGAAAAGCGCTATGCTGAGTACCGCTCTCCAGGGTGCCCGTCTCTGAGATCCGGTCTGAGGAGGACACTGCCAGTTCGCAGTACCTTGGGCTGGATGCCTCTCCAGGAGGCGAGTGTCCAGAGGCTCTGTTCTCGAACAGACAAGGATGGCCCGGCCGAAGTGCCCTGCGGAAACGGCACCAAGCTAGGCCTCCCTGGTGGTGTCAGTGGCTGGCTGGGGCGCCCTAGGGCCCCCTAGCCACATTCCCTTAAACGGAGCAACCTTCTTTTGAATGGGTTGGATCCAGGCCTTTGAGTGGCCTGGGTAGGACTTCTCTAAGTGTTCGAAGCTTCCTACTTAGGTTTTTAGCTTGGGCTATGACCGTAGGGAATGCTGTCACTGACAGCCTTGTGTGACCAGAGGGGAATGGTTCAGGCATTTCAATGGAATTTGCTTGTCCTGACAGTTGTCACTGCCAGTAGGCATGCACTCCCCTCGGCATGGCGGCGTGGGTATACCGTTCCCCGTAGCGTCAGCTGATGCAGCGTGAGTTCCCTTTCGAAAGTGAACGTCTCCGGTTACCTATGTAACCTAGGTTCCCTGAGAACAGGGAACGAGATGCTGCGTCGCTTTGCCATGCGTCAGGGTTTGCGTGCCAAGCAGTCCCTGAAGACGAATGGTGGTGTCATGTTGGCAAGGCGCCCTTATATACTTCCTGGTCGCACCTTGATGACATCATAGGCTGTCGCTGGTCAATAGGATTGACGTGATTCGATTGTGATCCAGACACCTGTCACGCTGGAGGCGTTCCCCGTAGCTTCATCTGACGCAGCGTCTCGTTCCCTGTTCTCAGGGAACCTAGGTTACATACGTAACCGGAGACGTTTTCTTAATTTGCTGGTGTTTTTTCTATTTGCACGTTTTCTTTAGTTGCAGCGCATTGAGCTCTCTCGGCCACCATAATAAACACATAATGTAGCCAATGTGTGTGAATATGTATATGTGTAAATAATATATATTTTATATGTATATATATTTTGCAAAATACCTCTTAAAAACATTCCTTTTCGGATGACATCAAGTTTTCAGCCCCTCCCCTCCATTCTAATGTGCTACGCCTACTTTTTCACCATCCAAGTCCTACATTTTAATTATATTGAATATCATGTTTCATTCTGAAATACATTAATTATGTAAGTAAAGCAGGTTGCAGACTCTGTTTCATGTTGACTGTAAATGCACAGTCATTTAGTGCCATTGCCACCGCTCAGTCTGTTTAGGAAAGGGTGTAAACACTCTGTAAACAGTTTGATAAATAGTAACACTGCAGTTATCTCTTGTATGGCCAAATGAAAAAGTTACCCACTCTTGGGAAATGAAACGCACACGCACACACTGGTGGAAAATCCTAACCCCTCGCTCCCCCCCCCCCCCCCCCCCCAGGAACCCAACCCTACCCCACTTTTCTACAAGCCTCTCTGTAAATGAAGAGACTCTTTCTCTCTGCTCAGCACTGATGGAGAGATACACTTGTCGCTGCAGACCAGGATATAAACTGGCAATCCTCGCTCGCACTCATCACTTTAAAACCTATGAAAATGGGGGATCAGAGCTAATCTCCTCCACCCACTAATAGTGCTGCGTTTGATTGGATAATCTGTCAAGCAGCAGATAAGCTCAGCTCTTTCTCTGACTGAGGGAAGAGGATGTGAGACAGCTCATAATTCCGACCCAGAGCTAAAAAGTCACTCCTTTCTCCTCAACTCCTCCACTCCACACTTGCTTTTTCCCTTGGTGTCATGGGTTATGGCTTACAGATCCATAAAATTAGAATATATGTTTTGTTTTTGTCTAATAGTTTTGGTGTAAACCATAACATATGAATTGCACAAACCAAGTGACATTAAACAAAAAATGCGCAAGCACGCTTTTCAAGCCCAACATTACACAGAAATGAGTTTTGATGCTATTTGAAAGTTATAATTTACTCTCCCTCATGACAATTTTGAATGAGAAGATATTTTGAAGAATATTTCAACAGTTTTGTCTTTACAACCCAATTGACTTTCGTTGTATAGACACGCACACACACACACAAAAAAAAACAAAAACACATTTTTCAAAATATCTTCCTTTGTGTTCCACAGAAGAAAGTCATACGGGTTTGGAATGACATGAGGGTGAGTAAATTATGACAATTTTGGATTTATCCCTTTTGGTGTCCAAATATTCTTGGGACATTTGCACATTCATTGATGTATGTGGCGTATGTGCATTCCTCGATCTCTACTGCTTTCCTATTCCTGTCAGGTTGGCCTTGTTAGTGTGGCTTCTGTCTGAGCAATCAGGGCTCATTGTTGGAACTGACTGAACGTGAGCACCTGCTCTTAACCTGGCTGGAATATAAATGAGGGATTAACATAGCCTCTCAAGTGGCTTCTGTTCTCCTGATATCCCCAGTTGTGTCTTTCAAGGAAGGCCCAGTCCGCTCTCGCATGAGGAGTGAAACCCACCTGCTCGCTGTCTGCTCTGGTTTTTTGGCTCCTGGCCAGTCAGTCATGTCGGGAGAACTGGAGCTATGTGCTAACGTCTCCCCGACAGATTCTCCCACAGAAGCTCATTTGGGGCTTGCTCATGCAGAGGGAGGACAGGAAGTGTTGGAGAAAAGAAAGATGGAAGAGACGGAGAAAGGCAGAGATGTTGCAGAATAAAGATCTGAATGACCTGAATGAATGAACAACTAATGAAAGAAAATGAACAAACATATGACAATGAACGAGAGTACAAAGTAGCACATTTTAAAAATATATTGTTTATTTAAAAAAATTTATTGTTTATTATTATTAAATATTCAGTAGTAGAATACATGTTGAATAATGATATTAAAAACAAACAACAAAAAAAGAATATTTAAAAAATATTTAAAAATATTATATTTAACAATATTAAATACATTATTTAATTCAATTATTTTATGGTTTGATTATTATTATTAATTAGGTTAATATATGATTGATATACTGTAATAAAATACATGTTGTACATGATTAATAATAATAATATAGAACAAACAAACAAGAATTAATGAATCAATGAAAGAGAACTAATTATTGTATATATATATATATATATATATATATATATATATATATATATATATATATATATATATATATATATATATATAAACTTTATTTATTTTAAGTAAATTATGTTAATTTAGTAAAAATAAAATAATTATTATATTAATATTATATTATTGTATATACTAATTCAATCTATTTATCAAATTTGATTAAATATTAATTATATTAATCAATTAAATTATATATATATAATTGTAATTATTATTATATTATATAAAAATAATAACTTTATTAAAAAAGTAAATGACAGAAAACACTTTATTTTTGGTGATGTTTTTTAAGGAGACCTTGCAAAGGATCTTTATTAGCATCACTGATTGTGTTTTTGTTTTTTTCGGGTTGAATTAATTTTAGACTTTTTATTAAGTCATGTTCCTGTGGACTTTTTAATGGAGCCACTGAACAAGCGATGTAATTGAACACAGGAGAAAGCAATGTACACTGTCAGAAAAAAAGGTACAGTGCTGTCACTGGGGCGGTACCCTAAGGTACAAAAGTGAAAAGGTACATCTTTGTACCTTACTCACCCCTAAATGGTACATATTAGTACCTTAAAAGGTACATATCAGTACTTTAAGAGTGCATATTAGTACCTTAAAGGTACATATTAGTACCTTTTCGGTTTTGTACCTTAGGGTACCGCCCCAGTGACAGCACCGTACCTTTTTTTCTGACAGTGTAGCATGTTCATCCAAATGACAAAATTTACATGAAATATCCCCTCAACTCTAACTGACCCTTGGATCATATCTGTCATCGTGCTGATCAAAGTCATAATGGCACAGTGTTCATAGTTTGTTCACTAATTAGGCTGTATAAATTATCTGTCATTATTCCATCCCTTTCAATATGCATTAACATGCAGAGCACACTTGTTCGGTGACCCTGCACTTGTCCTATCGTTCTCCTCACTGCCCTGCTCTTGTTCTAATTTTTGTTCCAGAAGACCTTAGTCAGAGTTGACGCCATTTAATTTGACATGAATGAAAATGAGGATAGAAGTGCAGACTGTTGAATTTACTGTATTGTTTTAAAGTCTTCGTTTTCATAACTCGTTTTGTGAGAAATTCTGTTTACTCTGAGACCATATATTTGATCATATTGTGTGTGTTATTTCTGCACTCAGACTCAGACGCGCCTCCTTTGGTTGTGTAGTTTTGGTACGGTTTTCTTGAGCCAACTTCTCACACAGAGGCAGACTTGTATTTCTGCCCATGTGCTTCCTCACCGTCTGTGCTGTATCTACTTTTGTGTACTTGTGTGGGAGTTTAAAGGTGTCAACAAGCTATCAGGCGCCCTGCTTTAACAACCTCAATCAGATGCTTCACCAGCTATATCTGTGAAGTCTCCATTTCTCAGTGTGTTTAGCTGTCTAGCAATGTAGACGGGAGCCACGCTAAATTTCACATTTGATGCAAGTTCAACAATTATCTGTAATCTCTCTTTCACTCAGACCAGAAAGCACTTATCTCAGTTGAAGTCTGTTTCGGTTCAATTAGAGTGCAACAAACAGTAGTGAACTCTTGACTGCATTACCCTTGATCTAGATAAGTGCCAAGCATGAAACAAAACGACACCCACTGTCTTTATCAGCCTGGGATGAGGCAGGTGGTAAAGGGACCCGTGGAGACCAATGGAAAAATACATTAGCTTAGTATCTGATGCTTTACAACAGTGTAAAAGCAGCATGAGATACACTTTGACTGTATTCATTTACGTAATAAATGTCTGGGGTCTTATTGTGCATGGTTTAGTGCACGTTATTACAAAGAAAATCAAGAGCAAATAATATTAACCAGCATTTTTGAACGGCACTGGAAGGCTTGATTCTGATTGGTCAATCACAGCACTTTGCAGCAATATTTTGGTACAGTGACCAGTATACTTGACAATATGTCCAACCAATACGCCTATGTAGGTCGTTTGTCACTTCCCTGAAATGCGACCCATAGGAGCGTTTACTAAAGTTGCACCCCTGTCGACAACAAGAGACTTTCATTTTAATGTTTTGTTTCCTTTTATTTGCAACATATTTCGGGTTTTGCGTAGCTCAATTGATAGAGCATTGCAAAAAACAGTATCTTGTAATCATGAGATAATGCAATCGTGGGTTCGATCGCAGGGACACGTGCTCATAAAGTGTATATGCACTATAAATCACTGGGTAGGTTTAGGGGTGGGATGGATGTAGGTGTTAATAAAAAAAGTTTTTTGCTAAATGGAAACTTGACAAATGGTGGTCAAAAGTCCACACATTGCATTTAAATGAACACACATTGCGTGTAACGACAGTTATATGTCCTTTTATTAATTTGTTACATTTATATAGCGCTTTTCTAGGCACTCAAAGCACTTTACATAGAAGGGGGAATCTCCTTATCCACCACCAATGTGCCAAATTGCACCAGAATGCCCACCACACACCAGCTGATTGGTGGAGAGGAGACGATGAAACCAATCATATATATATATATATATATATATATATATATATATATATATATATATATATATATATATATATATATATATATATATATATATATATATATATATATATATATATATATATATATATATATATATATGGGGATGACTAGGAGGCCATGATAGACTGGGGCCAATGGGCAAATTTGACCAGGATGCCGGGGTTACACCCCTACTCTTTATCGAAGGACATCCTTCGGGAAGGACATCCATGGGATTTTTAATGACCACAGAGAGTCAGGACCTCGGTTTAACGTTTCATCCGAAGCACGTCATTTTATGACGACAGTCGTAACACAACACTGTCATTATTTTTACGCCAGCTAGAGTAATAAAGGTCTTAATAAGGTGCTTGAAAAACTACCTATAGAGTCGTGGTTTTTTTTGGAGGACAGTCTGATAATTGAACTGCTTTCCTTTGAACCAGTTTCATTTGTTTCATTGTCATTCGTTAAAATAAAATAAATTAAATTAAAGTATATTAAAATGAATAATAAATTCAGCTTAAATCATGTGACTTTACTGGTTTCAAGTCTCTCATAACATTCCATGTTCTCTTCTTTAAAATAAAATAAAATAAAAAATGAATAATAATAAATTCAGCTTAAATCATGTGACACTGTGCTGGTTCCACATCTCTCGTAACCAACGCTATCTCATGACCAATTCGTATGTATTTTACAAGGTGGCTAATTCGTACAAATTTGTACGACCTCACTCGTACGAATTTGTACGATTTGTTTAAACCCCAGTGACGGGTAGGATTAGGGGCGTGGTTAGGGATAGGTCATTTGTACAAATTCGAAATACGTATGATTTTGCAAAAATCTTACAAATTGAGTGAGGTCGTACGAGTTAGCCACCTAGTAAAACATGTACGAATTGCTGTGAGAGATTGGGTTGAACATTCCATGGTCTATTTCTTCTAATATAAATAAAGAGTAAAATAAAATAAATATAAAATACAAAAAAAAAGTCTAAAATGTTAAAATACTTCAATTCTGTGCTACGATAATCAATAAAAACTACAATATAAGGCCAAAAGTATATGGATACCTATCACACCTACATGTGCTTGATGAACATTCATTTCAATTTAATTATTTTCATTCTCTAGAGTGTCACATAATGTATGCCGAAGCATTAAGTTTTGGTCTTCCATGGAATTAAGGGCCCTATTCAAACACTTTAATTAGCAGGAAGTGTCCATATACTTTTGGCTCTGTAGTGTATCTCAATAGTCTGTGCCATTACAGGATTAAATCATAGCCTACATTAAGCCCGTGTCCTTCACTCACAATTATCATGTGATCTCTGGTGGACTTGTAAATTATTCAACACTTCATGTACTAAGCCGCACTCGTTTACTTTTGGTAATAGCATGCAGTGAAAATTGTTTTCTCAGATTTCTGTGTGTGTGTGTGTGTGTGTGTGTGTGTGTGTGTGTGTGTGTGTGTGTGTGTGTGTGTGTGTGTGTGTGTGTGTGTGTGTGTGTGTGTGTGTCTGTTGGGGCATGTTTTTGTGAAATATCAGGACACGAATGTGTATAATGACATGGGTATGACATAGGTATTACAAAAAGAGGGTGAAATATGAGGACGTTCCCCATGTCCTCAATTTTCAAAATGCTTATAAATCACACTGCTTATAAATCACACAGAATGAGTTTTTTTCACAGAAAGTAAACTGCACAGTCTCCTGTGAGAGGGTTAAGTTTAGGGATAGGGGCAGTGTAGGGGGATAGAAAATACGGTTTGTACGGTATAAAAACCATTACGCCTATGGAATGTCCCCACATTTCACAAAAACACCCCTGTGTGTGTGTGTGTGTGTGTGTGTGTGTGTGTGTGTGTGTGTGTGTGTGTGTGTGTGTGTGTGTGTGTGTGTGTGTGTGTGTGTGTGTGTGTGTGTGTGTGTGTGTGTGTGTGTGTGTGTGTGTGCGTAAGCATGCTCTATATTTTATGCATTGTCCTTTCGCTGTTCAGCTTTAAAGAACATTTAGGTCTTTAAATGTTACACAAGCCCTTTCCCCTGTGCCTTTTAATATTTGTCGTTTGTGTATGTGTTTATTGCAGTGTATGTTGTGTGCATTTGCCCGTGCCTTATTATTCATATTCATCTTCTGCACTAATCTCTAATCTCTCATTCGCTGAAAACACTCTATATTAAGTTTTCCGTGCCCAGCGGGCTGTTTAAAACCGAGAAAGGGAAAATAAAGAGTTAGTGTGTGAAATATTAGTCTGCTAGAACAAAATATGCTTGACATGTTTACTTGAAGAACAAAAAAAGAGGAAACGCTATTCCAGTGCAACCCAGTCAGCCAATTACAAGTGAAATTCCCTAGAGAAAGAGCAGTTAGCTTGAATTTACCTTCTTTTCGCTTGATTGCGCCATCTAGATATGTGAAATTATGTCTTTCCAGAGCTGCTTGGGGGTAAAGATAGATTGCATATTCTCAGTTAGGGGAACAGAGGGAGAGAGTGGGAATAAGATTTATATTCCTGCACATGGGAGGTGTTTTTTTCATGCATTGATCCTCAGCACTGAGAGATTCAAAACAACAGTTGGCGCTGAATTCATTTCATCCCTCCTCAGTTTGAGCTGTAATGATATTGAAC
Source organism: Romanogobio albipinnatus (assembly GCA_023566225.1). Classification (NCBI taxonomy): domain Eukaryota; kingdom Metazoa; phylum Chordata; class Actinopteri; order Cypriniformes; family Gobionidae; genus Romanogobio; species Romanogobio albipinnatus. Next base: position 47,907,442 of record CM042245.1, on the reverse strand, counting down.
TATAATTATATTGAACTAAGACACCAACATAAAAAAAAATAATATCAATACACTTACATTGTGTAATGTGCTCCTTTTGATGGTGTATGAATGTATTAGCATTGAGAGATCGGATTTGCATGGATTCATGGATTTGTTTGAGTCATCACTCAAAAGTGTTCACAAAACGTGCTCCCTCAGAAGGGCTCACAAAACATTTTTTGTTTTTGTAGTTACATATTTAGTTAACTACTGCTGTTTATCACAATGTTGGCAAATTATATATTATGCCATTCCAAATCAATATGTTGTTGCATATATTATATTATATACACTCACCTAAAGGATTATTAGGAACACCTGTTCAATTTCTCATTAATGCAATTATCCAATCAACCAATCACATGGCAGTTGCTTCAATGCATTTAGGGGTGTGGTCCTGGTCAAGACAGTCTCCTGAACTCCAAACTGAATGTCAGAATGGGAAAGAAAGGTGATTTAAGCAATTTTGAGCGTGGCATGGTTGTTTGTGCCAGACGGGCCGGTCTGAGTATTTCACAATCTGCTCAGTTACTGGGATTTTCACGCACAACCATTTCTAAGGTTTACAAAGAATGGTGTGAAAAGGGAAAAACATCCAGTATGCGGCTGTCCTGTGGGCGAAAATGCCTTGTTGATGCTAGAGGTCAGAGGAGAATGGGCCGACTGATTCAAGCTGATAGAAGAGCAACTTTGACTGAAATAACCACTCGTTACAACCGAGGTATGCAGCAAAGCATTTGTGAAGCCACAACACGCACAACCTTGAGGCGGATGGGCTACAACAGCAGAAGACCCCACCGGGTACCACTCATCTCCACTACAAATAGGACAAAGAGGCTACAATTTGCACGAGCTCACCAAAATTGGACAGTCGAAGACTGGAAAAATGTTGCCTGGTCTGATGAGTCTCGATTTCTGTTGAGACATTCAGATGGTAGAGTCAGAATTTGGCGTAAACAGAATGAGAACATGGATCCATCATGCCTTGTTACCACTGTGCAGGCTGGTGGTGGTGGTGTAATGGTGTGGGGGATGTTTTCTTGGCACACTTTAGGCCTCTTAGTGCCAATTGGGCATCGTTTAAATGCCACGGCCTACCTGAGCATTGTTTCTGACCATGTCCATCCCTTTATGACCACCATGTACCCATCCTCTGATGGCTACTTCCAGCAGGATAATGCACCATGTCACAAAGCTCGAATCATTTCAAATTGGTTTCTTGAACATGACAATGAGTTCACTGTACTAAAATGGCCCCCACAGTCACCAGATCTCAACCCAATAGAGCATCTTTGGGATGTGGTGGAATGGGAGCTTCGTGCCCTGGATGTGCATCCCACAAATCTCCATCAACTGCAAGATGCTATCCTATCAATATGGGCCAACATTTCTAAAGAATGCTTTCAGCACCTTGTTGAATCAATGCCACATAGAATTAAGGCAGTTCTGAAGGCGAAAGGGGGTCAAACACAGTTTTAGTATGGTGTTCCTAATAATCCTTTAGGTGAGTATATATTATTGTTTCGTTTTCTGTCTGAGGTCACTATGAGTGAAACGTCACTTCATCATTGTGTATAAGACATTTCCACTTTGTGGAATAAAGGTGAATTGCAGTTATTTCGTCATTATAGATTCATTTATTATTGTGCAGGAAAAAAAAAAGTACAATCTTACACGGGTCGTTAGCGATCCTATACAATTTTGACAAAAAACTAGTGGAAAAACAGGCATTCAATTATAATGTTACTGTTTTTTCTTGTTATATTGTTTAAAATGGATTGATTGAGGAATACTAAGAAGGTTGATGTCTAACTTTATAAAATGAATGAGGAGGAGGGTAGTGAATGACATCTCGGGTCCTGAGGTATGCATTTAAGGGTTAAATGTAAATTGCATCTACTCCAGTAAAAATTTCAGGGGGACCCAGCCACAAATGTTTTGCTTCTGACACCCATGAACTGTATAAATGTGAGTAAATAATGGCAGGATTTGCATTGTGGGTGAACAGTCCCTTTAAATGTTCTTGTTTCGAGTTTAATTATTTACAAACACTTTGTGAGTCTTTGAAAGAACAGTGCGTTCACAAATCAAACATCGCTAGAATTGATGAGAATTTAACCGTAATCACTGTGGGATGTGTGTATGTGTGTTTGCATTTCCCCCGATGTCTTTAGATTCTAGTTCATTCCATCAGTGAGTCCTTAGTGTTTAATTAGCCAGCTTATGGAAGGCCCTCCGGATTCCCACAAACTGGCCCTTCATCTCCCAAACACAACGTCTACACACATTATGCACTCGCAAGCACACACACACACACACACACACCCTAGAGACATTTACTAAATCTAACATACACCAGCTGATATTAGTATGCAACAGTGTTTGTGGAAGAGAATGTTTCCATGGCTAGGAGGAATCTTTAGAAACATTAGCTCTGTTTAACCAGACATGTTGCCCTCAGCTACAGGGGTGTGAAAAATGGAGGAAGATTGTGTGGTTTTAAGAAGAGTGAGATTTTAATGGTAGGGTCTTTTTTCGGATTTGAATTTGATTTCAGCTGTCTAGACTTTTAGTCCAGTGGCGTGATCTGTAAAATACGAAGAAAAGAAAAAACTTGAATGAAAGAAAAGCAAAGAAAAGGCATTAGTCTGCGGTGTACAGGTGCAGAAAGGCGGATCGAGTGAGCGGAGAATCTTTGGTTGTTCTTTTGAATGAACTGAAAGAGGGATGTGAATGTGGAATAAAAGGCATCTCTTTCATCAGTCCAGACGAGATAGAAAGCTCACCGCTGAGAGAAATAAAACACACAAATAGAGTCCCGCTCTGTTTGTCCCACCCTTGGCATCAGTCTGTTCGTGAGAGCATACTGTGTCAATGTGCTTGTTTCATCAAAACGGATTGGTGCTGCTTATGTGGGCAAAGGAGATTAGTTTTGGACATTTTGTTTTGTGTTTCCAAGTATTACAAGAAACACATGTGGGAAGCCCATGTAATCTGTCTTTATTTTTATGAGCTTAAAAAAATACAGTTCAGATATCATTATGAAAGAGTTCACGATTGTAGTCAGTCAGGATTGCAGTATTTTATACTTGTGTCTTGTCTATATTGAGATATATTTACACACAGTCTCATGTAACCAGACGTTTGACTGTTTATACTTTTCCCGCCCACTAAGACAGGAAAAGACAGGGTCACATAAACCGTCAAATAAAATTACTCCTTTCAGTTCTTACTTCACATGCCATTTTAACCATTCCACCAACTTATTTTATCACATTCACAGGATTGTGAGATAATCAGGAAAGTGACCAAATGAAGGCAATTGAATGTAAGTAGAAAGGTTTGAAGGTTAGATGGATGTATGGATGGATGGATGGATGCATGCATGCATACATACATACATACATACATACAAACACACATACACACACACACACACACACACACACACACACACACACACACACACACACACACACATACGCGCGCACACACACACACACACACACACACACACACACGCATGCATGCATGCATACATACATACAAACAAACATACATACATACATGCATGCATGTATACATACATACATACATACACACACACATACATGCATACATACATACATACAAACAAACATACATACATGCATGCATACATACATACATACATACATACAAACAAACATACATACATGCATGCATGTATACATACATACATACATACATACACACACACACACACACACACACACACACACACACACATACAAACACACATACATACATACACACACATACACACATACATACAAACAAACACACATACATACATACATACATACATACATACATACATACATACATACATACATACATACATACATACATACATACATACATACATACATACATAAACAAACATACACACACACGCACACACATGCATGCATACATATATACAAACAAACATACATACATGCATGCATACATGCATGCATGCATACATACATACTCAGATACACACACACACACACACACACACACACACACACACACACACACACACACACACACACACATACATACACACACACACACACACACACACACACACACACACACACACACATACATACATACATACATACTTTACCGGCCATGAAACCAAAATTTTAGATGCCATCCACAATTCTCTATTCCAATTTCGATACCACATCTAAAACTACTAGCTTAATATACATTTAAAACATTATTAAAGACAAGTGAACAGTCACTAATAATATAAGAACAAATAATCAAATTACAAGCAAAAGCACAAATACTGTAAATGCAATATAATTTTAGGTTTTTCAGGTAGGTCTTACAGTAGTTTTCAGGTAGGCGACAGAAATGTATAAAGTAAGCAATGCAGTTACACTGCATAGTCTTCACTGTATAAATTAAACATCCTTATTAATAAATCCTTATTAAAGTTGCAAATGTTATTCACTCAAGAACAGTAGGTGCTTTTTGTCCTTTGTTGTTTGATTAACATTAAAAACAACAGAAGGAAGCAGGATTATTAGGCTTTTTTGTCCTATTTAGTAATATTTCAAGAATTCATTAATGTTTCAGGTTTCAGATACAGCCAAAGATTCCCTAAATCCCATTAGCCATCTCTCCCTCCTGTAGGAATACCCAATGTGTTGAGTTATATGTGGGATAGTGAATGAACAAAATTGCCTGTGGCAGACAGTATTGAGTGGACCACAATCATGGTCTGATTCAGGTACTTCTGGTGCTCTGATGAGGATCTTCCTTTATGAGGGCCAGATCGATGTGTGCCAGTGGTCCGTGCCTCTGGGTCCCCCGTGTTTAGCATCTGTCTGGCTCAGAGTTGTATAGGTCTGCTCCATAAACTGCTATTTGATAGAAGCAGGGGTATAAAAAGAAAATGCTCTCTCTCTCTCTCTCTCGCTTGTTCTCTATCTCAGTTATATTCCTCTATAAACTACACGGCTTGTAGAAATAGGTCCTTATTACTCCAATGATGAACTAAAAACCATGATTAGGGTTCATTTTCACGGCCCCAAAGGAGCCACAGCTTGTAAAGACGTCTGAGTTTCATTTTGTTTTATGGCATGTCGTCTGCTAGGTTTACGGGTTTGAAGCCCCAAGAGCATAATAATCCTTTCTTTAAAGGTATGATGCCAACAGGAAGTGAAGAAAAGGAAGTTAAACATTTGTGAATCTTCTTATTTCTGTCCTGCAGTCCTCTTGTTGATGTGGTTTTGTGTCACTTGAAAATGTAAGTGTGCAGCGTCTGTGTCTTGAGTCTGTTGTATAATTCTGCCTGAATTCATTCTTCTTCACCTAAGTATGGTACTTCTTTATGGCGTGTTATAAAGTTTCAAGCATCATCACAAACTATGATGTTATAAAAACAAAAATGTTAAATGATAATCTTAAATGTATTGTTGATCATTAATAGCTGATATTCAGTCCAATGACACAATTGTGAGTTGATGTTGCTTTGTTTTTATATAGTTTTGTACTTATATACTTAATAAGTACTTTTATACTTCTGTACTTAATATTGAGAAATTGAGCTGTTAAGATACAAAAGTTTTGAGACACCTGCCTTTACATGCACATGAACTCTAAAGACATCCCATTTATCCATAGGGTTTAATATGGAGTTGGCAGCTTCAACTCTTCTGGGAAGGCTTTCCACGAGGTTTAGGAGTGTGTTTATGGGAATTTTTGATCATTCTTTGATCATCCACACAAATGCGGTTCTAGACATCAGGCATTGATGTTGGACGAGAAGGCCTGGCTCGCAGTCTCCGCTCTAATTCATCCCAAAAGTGTTCTATCGGGTTAAGGTCAGGTCAGTCAAGTTCCTCCACACCAAACTCGCTCATCCATGTCTTTATGGACCTTGCGCAGTCATGCTGGAAAAGGAAGGGGCCATCCCCAAACTGTTACCACAAAGTTGGGAGCATGAAATTGTCCAAAAGGTCTTGATATGCTGAAGCATTAAGAGTTCCTTTACTGGAACTAAGGGGCCAAGCCCAACCCCTGAAAAACAACCCCACACCATAACCCCCCTCCACCAAACTTTACACTTAGCACAATGCAGTCAGGCAAGTACCGTTCTCCTGGCAACCGCCAAACCCAGACTCAGCCACTGGATTGCACTTGGTGATATAAGGCTTGGATGCAGCTGCTCGGCCATGGAAACCCATTCCATGAAGCTCTCTACACACTGTTCTTGAGCTAATCTGAAGGCCACACGAAGTTTGGAGGTCTGTTGCTATTGACTCTGCAGAAAGTTGGCGACTTCTGCACACTGTGCACCCCAGCATGTGCTGACCCCGCTCTGTGATTTTACGTGGCCTACCACTTTGTGGCTGAGTTGCTGTTGTTCCCAATTGCTTCCACTTTGCTATAATACCACTAACAGTTGACCGTGGAATATTTAGTAGTGAGGAAATTTCATGAATGGACTTATTGCACAGGTGACAACCTATCACGGTACCACGCTTGAATTTACTGAGCTCCTGAGAGTGACCCATTCTTTCACAAATGTTTGTAGAAGCGTCTGCATGCCTAGGTGCTTGATTTTATACACCTTTGGCCTTGGATTGGACCTGAATTCAATGATTTGGAGGGGTGACTCAATACTTTTGGCAATATAGTGTACTTTCTAATGTTCATAAATTAGTCTAGAATCGTTTTCAGATTTGGATTGTGACTCCCTGAATCAAAAATTGAACCATGAGGTGCTTGAAGATTCTCAGGTTTCTTTGACAAAATGAATCCTATCCTATATTATGAGTGCATTGCTGTAACGATTTAAATCTTCAAACATTATTTAGAGTAGAGGTGCGCAAGCTCCTATTTACACATCTCAGTCACACTTGGACTAAAAAAAGGGAATGAGAGAAACTGAAGCAACCTTAACGCCCACAAGGCTGTGTCTGAAAAGAACTAGAAGAGAGAATGTGTCAGACAACCCAGCACAGGCAGATCCTGATACCTCTCTTTTCTCTTTCTCCCTAAGTAAATGACACTATATTCCCATGATTCAAGATAGAGACACAGGTCACAGCTTTGAAGGAAGTTCTCTGCTTTAATCTTGTCACACATCACCTTCATTGAAACCTTTATGAGAGAGACACATAAATAAACGAAAGCCACCCAAACCTTTTTCTAGCCACTGTGACTCGATTTGATTCAATTTTGATTCACCTAAAATATATATTTTTAAAGTATACTTTATTATATTATTTTACATATTATAGAATTATATAATATTATATAACAATATAATATAATATTTATATTAATTTGTAATTTTGTGTTTATTATGTTTATAATTCAAATAGACTCTTATTTTAGTAACACTTTAATTTAGGGTTGAGTTCTCACTTTTAAAGGGGTGGTAAACCACGATTTCACTTTTCTAACTTTAGCTAGTGTGTAATGTTGCTGTTTGAGCATAAACAACATCTGCGAAGTTACAACGTTCAAAGTTTAAAGCAAAGGGAGATATTTGCTTTTAAAGAAATCGATTTCTAAGGACTACAGCAAACGGCCGCTAGGGACTACAGACATTCCTCCTCTCTGACATCACCAGCCCCAATATTTACATAAACCCCTCCTCCGAGAATATTAAATATGGGGGGGGGGGGCATTTTGTATCGCCGCAGGGAAGTTGTGTTGGTACAGTTAGTAGGCTGGAGTGTTGTTGCCGCAATGCCGACGAAACGCTGTTATTTTCATCCGGATTGCAGGTCCACTTTGTTCAGCCTTCCTAGGGGCAGGGGTGCGTTGCAGTGCGTTTAACATACAACATGTTATATGCATGTGTGTATGAGACAGAGGGGAAAACGGTCGCATTTGCAGCAGATATATGCTGCCCATCATAAATCAAAGCACGAGACAGACAGGGGTCGGAGAAGAAGACTGGAAAATGTGACATAATGGACAATATTTGTCTGTATTTGCAATACACGAGCCGCGGTTCAGCTGCGTGAGACAAACACTGCCAGTGTGAGACGGGCTCGCGCGTCGGAGGAAAGCTTCCACAATCTTCGCGAGTTCAATGCAGGATTCGCACAACGGCTTGTCCTGAAAGATGGATTTAAAAACAGAAGCTGTTTACGGGCCACAACCTGTAAGTATGATTTATTTTTCGTCGATGTGTTTTCCTGTAATAGTTCGTATTGTTAATTGTACATTGTAGCAAGGAAGTAAACAGATGACAATGCTGTTTGACTCTGCAAACCAGTTTGCTAAATGCTCATTCATACTTAACGTTGTCCGACAAACACCTAACGTTACAAACCTTTTTTTTTCATCTCAACAGCGAACTTGGCATTAGTGTAAATTATTCTTTGATTAGAGCTTTTATGTATTGTTTATCTACAGGCATGCTAAACATGGTTCTGTGTTTGATTTGGATACTATAGTAAAGCCAATGTTTAGTGTTCGTTCTTGCGACAGATATTTTTGCTATAATTGTTCTAAAAATACAAAAGTAACGGTGCCATTCAGTAGCGATCACTATAGATCCGCAGTCACGTTCTGCTTGATCATCTTCACTAAAATTGTCTGAGTCTGATTGGCCAGCTAACCAATCTGAGCCCATTGCGTATTTTTGAGGGACTGGCTTCATAGAACCCGGAAACCATCAGTTTTTACAAGGAGGGACAGAGCAGTGTAGAAATTTTTTTTATACAGTGAAAGCAGACACTGACCATGGCTATCAAGCTTTAAAAGGAACAAAAATCCACCATAAATGTACCATACAATTATTCCATATGAGTCTTCACCTTTCACCATAGCTCTTAAGTCAAATTTTCTATTCAAGTTTTCCATGTTACTATATGAACGGTGACATTATACATGTACAAAAAAATGACATTTAGTATTGTCAAACATGACATAATGTGTCCTTACGGCCCATCCTGATTTTGCCAAGTTAGATGTGTTCCGGAGTCAACATATTTTGTTGATCCTGGAACAACATTCCTCGCCGAAAATTCAGTTTTAGTCCTATCCCTACCCCTAAACCTACCCCTACATAAGTTATTCCTAAAATCAGAGATAAATGACAGGTGAATAACACTGATGTAGAAGTACCTAACCCTGGTTATAAGTGACATAAACTGTAAACTTGTCCCTCAAATCTGATTGGTTGATTGGAATGTTGTAGGATCAAAAGATGTTGATCCTTGAACATGTTGCACTTGTTGCACTGTTGATCTGAAAATTCAGCTTTGTCCCCGTTATGATTGAATCACAGGACCGGATACCAGTTGCCTTGTCAAAAAAACTCTTTATTGTCATATGTATCAGACCTAGGAGAGAAACTTGTTGTCTTTGTGCCAGCTGTATGTTTCTCCATTCCTCCGTTTCTCTACCTCTCCCTTCTCCATCCTCCCTTCTCTCTCCCGTCTCTCTCGCCATCTGAGGCACTCAATTTGGATGTTATATACTACTAACAGGATCTCACTAGGAAGAGACTTCCTTAGAAGGAAGAGAAACATGCGTCCTATGTTTAAAATAGAGCGTATACTTCATGCTTACATATGTTGCACACTCCACTTTCCTTATAAAGAATCAGTTGACAATACATCATGGAACAGATGCATGCTACTGTATGCATCAGTGGAAACGTGTTCTATAAGTATGCACATTCCTGTAACACATATAGCTCATCCATGTCTCTCCTTGGGACACATGTTCAGAAACAGCCTGACTTTACATTGTACATTATACAAATAATTATGAAAAATAATAAAACATAATAATACTAAATAAAAATAACATTAAACAATACAATTTCAGTCTTCATGCACTTTCAACATGAAAACGAAATTTGAGAGCAACTTTAGTTTTAAAGAAAGAAAATGTAGTGCATAAGTGTAATGGACGACTTTTGTGATTTTTTTTTGTCCGTCTTTTTTGAAGCTTGACAGCCCCTGGTCACTATATGCTTTCATTATATGGAAGAGAGCAGCTGTAAGATAATTTGTTAAAATATTAACAAGTCCTTGAAATCCAGGGTTTTCAACCAGGGATCAAAAGACAAGATATACAAGACATTGAAAGTTCTTGTGATTTATAACTTTTAATTAATCCCTAACTTTCAAGCTATTTTTTAAGCTTAACACAATTTACTGCTTGAAATGTATTGTAAAATGTTAACAAGAAAAAATATAGGTCGCTCCCTAGTGCTATAAATATTGAAAACCCTTTAAAAGAGCAGAAAACAGTAAGAAACGACTGTTCTGAGGGCAAGATAGCAGAATTACACACACACACAAACACATTGGTAACAGGACGCATTAATTCAGTTTTCAGTTCAGTTCATTTGCACAGTGCTTTTTACTACACACGTTGTTCCAAAGCAGCTTCATAGACAAAATAAAATAAAGAAGATAAAAGGTAAAGAAAGCCTCATTTTAACCACACTTTCCTGATTATGCAAACAGACTGCGAGTGTCTGAAAGAACGTTTTTCTGTCACTTTAGTGTTTGGTCGATTCCTCAGATCTGATTCTCTGGAGAGCTGGAAAAAAACAACAAGATCAGGTTTGGTAAAATGTCACAGACAGAGCAAATAACATGTCCAAAATTGTGACATTTACATGTCCCCATCATTTGCTGAAGACTCGGGGCTGCTCGGATGCCACAGGAAGGAGAATTACTGCCTTTGTGATGGAAATTAGCCGAATGAAAATGAACACAATCATCTGTGTTAACTCATTATCGACACATTAGAGAGCTTCTGAAAAAAGGCGGATAATTAGGAGTATTGTTTATCGTGCAAAGTGTGTGTGTGTGTGTGTGTGTGTGAGTGTGTCTGCAGGTCAATCTGTGACAGATTCAGACCCGTATTGCACCACTGTCATCATTTGGTTCACATTACACTGATGGGCGCAACAGGACGTGCATTGCATTTCAATGTGTGCGACCATTGTAGTTTGGGCAGGAATCAAATGCAGGTCTAATTATGAGTGCCGTAATGGTGTGTGTGTGTGCGCGTGTGTGTGTGTGCATGTGTCAGTCAGGCAGTATCAGTCGTGATGGGAAGTGTGTCTCGTGTTGCCCTGGGTGACAGCCAAAGAAGAGAAGATGTTGGCAGAGCATGTGGTGTGGAACCCACTGACAGCTCCAGGAGGAAAAGAAATGTGTGTGTGCGCGAGCGAGTGTGGTTATGCACTTTAGCGTTGCATACCAAAATTGAATAGTAACAAACAGGTAATTTGATTATATAATACGATTACAAAACATAACTGTATTTTGGTTGGGCTAAAATAAGAAAAAGTGTAATTTGATTATAGTTGCATTCACAGAGATGGATTTGTGTAATTACGTGTTTGCTAATCTTAAGGAAATATTGCAGTCCTGAACAGTGCAATCCAAGATTTTTTGGGGGGGATAAAACAAGGAGGATTTTCTCAATGGAATACTTGCGCAGTCTGTATACTGTATGCCTGCCAGGGCAGTATGTGTAACATATTACTCGATATGAATATACAATCACTTTTATTACACAGCTCTGTGGAATACTTGATTCTGATTGGTCAATCGCGTCATCCATGTTATTCCCTGATAACAACAGGTAAAACTGATAACACAGGCTCATCCGGCTAGTTTATGATAAATTATAAGAAATACTGCAATATTCTAGCCTGGATGCCAGCTGAACTTAGCCCCGCCCACAACATTTGAGGTCGGGAAGTTCAGTTTGGACTTGATCTGTTGTGGAGTAAGTATCCTCGAACCAGAGCTGTTCGGACCAATCAAATTGACAGGGCGGGCTTTATACAATGATGGACAGATGATCAACAGTAACGTAATCATTCACATCGCCAAAGAGCGCTTGGGTTGAATTTGTTTACTAAACGGAGAACTTGTTCGTAAATGCATTCACCTTTACTATTTCTCTCAAAAATGATGATCGTGTTGGTAAGTACTCCGTAAATTCTTTTTACAACACCAGCAAAGATCGTTTACACTCATCTTCTTCTTCTATCTTCTTATTGGATCTGTAGGAGCCATATATGGAATTTTGTGCACTATCAGAAAAGAAAAGATTCATGTTTAATTTATTTATTATATATTTTCTATGTTTAATATTTGGACTAACCTGTCCAGGTGATTTGACTTGCTCCTCCCCCTTGACGCGTCACTACGGCGCGATAGTGCAGGTGTTAATAATGAACTGGAATTGTTTGGTAGACGGGTTAGAGTGTGGAGAGCAACAGTTTCTTCAATCGCATGCTTGTTCACATGGATATTAAGTTTTCTTTGAAAGTTTAATTTAGTATTTTTAGTTGGAAAGTAAACCGGAGATTGTAATCAATAAATCGCGGACTTTTGTTGTAATGAATGCATCTCCGTGCGTGCTTTATGGACTTGCGTATCGGGAGAGACTCCTCCACTAACCTCAAAGGGCTAAAGAAGGTTGGTAAAGAAGATTAGCCTCAACAGGATCATTGGTTGATCCAATTGAGTGTAGAGGCATTTTCGCCCCATAATCACAGCCCAAATGGAGCAGTATCAGACTCGTATTCTGACTATAATCTGAGTATGGCAACGTCAAGCTAGCAATATTCCATAAAAAAAGAGAATTGTCCATTTTGGTGACTTTAATTCAGTAAATGAAGTCAAGCAGGAGTGGGAGCTGATCCCAAAAAGACTAGAGTCTTCAATTTCGAGGTGGGAACCAAAGGTTGGAGTCAAATCCAGTCATGATGTGATCATGATCATTATTTTAATGTCTAAACATGTCCCAGAAGACATTTAGAGCTTGTAGAGGAGATTTTGATTCATCCCATTGTCTTATCCCATTTTTTATTCAATTCACCAAAAAGACTCATTAAGATTTGTTCTCTGATTCACGCAGTGACTCTTTGTGTAGGTTACATTGTTACACCAGTAGTGATGAGTCAGTGAGTGTCTCTTTGAGTAAAGTATTCAAGTGATTCTTTCAATTTTTTGCTAAACAGATAAAAGGGTTAGTTCACCCAAAAATGAAAATTCTGCCATTAATTACTCACCCTCATGACTTTCCAAACTCGTAAAACTTTTGTTCATCTTTGGAACACAAATATTCCAAAAAATATATTTTTGATGAAGCTTTCTGTACTCTCCATATACACTTTGATGCTTCAAAAAGTTCATAAAGAGATTGTAAAACTAATCCATATGAATTGAGTGGTTTAGTCCAAATTTTCCGAAGAGACACGATCACTATATATATATATATATATATATATATATATATATATATATATATATATATATATATATATATATATATATATATATATATATATATATATATATATATATATACACCTGGGAAACTACACATCTGGGAATTCAGTGAAATACAGAAAATGTGCACATATACACTGTATACTGCCGAAATATTAATTGAAGTCAGGTGGTATGTTTCAAAGGAAATTTGTAGAGTACACCTGCAGTATAAATATTTGTATTTCAATGCAAAATCATGTCAACTAAAACCCATATCGCATTTAAATAAGTGATCATTTTTTATTGTTTGTTTTTTATTATTATTATTTATTCAGTGGAGGTGCACTGGGAATACATGCAAAGTCATTTATCAAAAACAGTCCCTTTTGTAGAGCTTATGTTTCTTATTTTGATAAACGCTACTAGTTTATGAATATTGAATTGCATCCATATTCAGAATAAATGAATATATATAGGCTATGAATTAACCAATTTTTCTTATGTAACAAACTGTGTCTCTAATCAGGAAGACTGACGTGTGATTTATATTCTATGACAGATTACATTTTGTAACTCTTGTAATGTGCATCGCACGTTTGTGCATGTGTATCCGATGCATTTGTTTACAAATGCAGCCTTGGGAAAATTATAAATATTACTCATAATGTAATTGCATGCTTGGCCATATACTGTGTGTATGTGATTTGAGGGCCAACCTTCACAAGTCTGTACTCTGCAGCTTAACAAACCCTGTCCGTATGTTTGTGTGTGTTTGGGGGGAAAGCTCGGCATCTGTGGGCGGTAAATGAGGATTGCTGTAATTGGATTATACCTTATAAAAGTTCTTATGGCTGACTTGGGAATTATTAGGGCTGAGCAGCATGGCCAGATTAATTTAAAGCACATAGACTGTGTGTAAGGTGTGTGAGTGGATTTGTTGTGAATGCTGGAGTTAAAGGCTTAGCGGAATGTCCTCTCTCCCTCGCTTAAAGATCGGACAATCAGGGTCTTTCCATTTCTCACGGAGATAAAAGGCTTGAGGGTAGATATTCTCATGCCATATCAGTCTACAGTACACACACACACACACACACACACAGCTGAAAATAAGTATTTGAACACCTGTATATCAGCTAGAATTCTGACCCTCAAAGACCTGTTAGTCTGCCTTTAAAATGTCCACCTCCACTCAATTTATTATCCTAAATTAGACGCACATGTTTGAGGTCGTTAGCTGCATAAAGACACCTGTCCACCCCATACAATCAGAAAGATCCAACTACTAACATGGCCAAGACCAAAGAGCTGTCCAAACACACTAGAGACAAAATTGTACACCTCCACGAGGCTGGAAAGGGCTACAGGGAAATTGTCAAGCAGCTTGGTGAAAAAAGGTCCACTGTTGGAGCAATCATTAGAAAATGGAAGACGCTAAACATGACTGTCAATCTCCCTCGGACTGAGGCTCCATGCAAGATCTCACCTCGTGGGGTCTCAATGATCCTAAGAAAGGTGAGAAATCAGCCCAGAACTACACGGGAGGAGCTGGTCAATGACCTGAAAAGAGTTGGGGCCACCGTTTCCAAGGTTACTGTTGGTAATACACTAAGACGTCATGGTTTGAAATCATGCATGGCACGGAAGGTTCCCCTGCTTAAACCAGCACATGTCAAGGCCCGTCTTAAGTTTGCCAATGACCATTTGGATGATCCAGAGGAGTCATAGGAGAAAGTCATGTGGTCATATGAGACCAAAATATAACTTTTTGGTCATAATTCAGCTAAACGTGTTTGGAGGAAGAAGAATGATGAGTACCATCCCAAGAACACCATTCCTACTGTGAAGCATGGGGGTGGTAGCATCATGCTTTGGGGTTGTTTTTCTGCACATGGGACAGGGCGACTGCACTGTATTAAGGAGAGGATGACCGGGGCCATGTATTGTGAGATTTTGGGGAACAACCTCCTTCCCTCAGTTAGAGCATTGAAGATGGGTCGAGGCTGGGTCTTCCAACATGACAATGACCCGAAGCACACAGCCAGGATAACCAAGGAGTGGCTCTGTAAGAAGCATATCAAGGTTCTGGCGTGGCCTAGCCAGTCTCCAGACCTAAACCCAATAGAGAATCTTTGGAGGGAGCTCAAACTCTGTGTTTCTCAGCGACAGGCCAGAAACCTGACTGATCTAGAGAAGATCTGTGTGGAGGAGTGGGCCAAAATACCAGGGTGTTCAAATACTTATTTTCCTCACTGTATATACACATCTCCCTTCAGCACTTCACATATAAACATAATTAAGATTATGTGGTTGTCAACATTTTGACGAGCAGAGGTACAGTACACATTCAGACGTGTGTAAAAAGCACGTAGCCTACAAACAAACCCGGAGGTCTGAGGTTGCATGCAAAAGGAAATAAATGTTTTAATAAAACAAGCTGCACACTTGGCCTGTTTCACACCAAACTTTTATAGTTTATGGCTGTTATCAAATTAAATACTCAATGTATTTACTCAGAATTTGCTATTTTCTGCGTCGAGCTGCTGGTTGCTCATACGAACTGTGTAAAACAGGCGCTTTATGTTGTCTTAAACTCTACTAGTGTGTGTTTCCAGTGCAGAGGGCTGTTTTGGGGTCATCATGTGTATCTAAGTCAGTGGAAATAGGTGTAGATTCAATTAAGACGCATCCATTACATCGGGCCAGATTAAAACACGCCGTGTTCCACCATCGCCGGTTACATAAACACAGCTTAGCACCAAATCCTGGCCGCAGGCCACCGCTGCCAAGAGCAGAGAGACAGAGAGACAACTGTGACTGGCATTTTAATGACGGCTACATGGTGACAAAAGCTATTGGGAGTTTGAGTTCTGTCATTGGGGAAAAACATTACTTTTGGATGTTTCTGTGTGTGTGTGTGTGTGTGTGTGCGCTAGTCAGTTTTATAAAGCAAAATGTCTTTTACCAAGGGGGGAAAGGCAAACAGCACCACTTTTAACAACTTTTTTAACAATTATACTTTGTGTTTGTATATTTTTGGCTTGTGGGTTTAGGTGTTGAATACATAAAATGTCACTGTAAGGTTTTATTTTATTTTATTATCTTGAGGGTGCACGTGCATGATACAGCATGTTTTAATGGCCATGCTTCTATTGTGTTTTTGCTTCACATCTAAATCAGATGAAGGCAGTGAGCATGGCATCTCACCCGAGTGAGAAATGTAGGACACGCATACACATTTAATGCATGTCATATACCTTCATAGACATTTGCTTTCAAAGTCATTATGTTTTACTTAACATGGCTATTCATGAACATCTCTAACATTTATAACCCCCCGCCTCCCCCATGTTGCTCCATTTACCTTGTGCCAGCGAGGTGCTGGGTTCACTCCTTATGTGGTGTCAGACCACTTTCTAGGGCATGTACAATCGTTTCCATACTTTGTAGTACATACATTTTTTATCCAGTGGCCCACTTTTGTTAGTCAAGTTTTTTTTGTGCCAGAACAGTTGTGTGTGTCTGTGTATGGCTGTGATTGTCGAGTCTTAGGATGTTGTTGTGCATTGCGTTCGGGTGCTTTGGGGAACGCTAATGGGGTGCATGACTAATCTTGTGCATTGTGTGTTCAACACTGATATGGCTTTGGAAGAAGTACAAGAGATTACTTCCCAGAAACCATCTTCAGCAACCAGCTAATCTCTGCGTCCCCTCCCTCTTGCCTCCAGAACTCCCACGTAAAATGTTATAATCCTTCTGTTTATTTTGAAAACACACACCATTAAAGAAAAAAAAAATCATACTAGTAAATGATATCTCAGTTAAGTGATTAACTTAACATAAGGAGTGAACCTCAGTCATTTCACTACTTTGGTTTGAGCAGATGCTGGCATTTTTATCATGTCTGCAGTTGGCAAGCTGGCAATTTATTAAGAAATATTTCAGGAGTTTCTGGATCCTTTTTCGCCGTTCTTGCCATTTTGTAAATAATCGTCATAATAAAATGTGAAAATTATAGAAATTCTGCCTTATTATAATGTATAAACGGGCATAATCAACAGCAGTAATCTGCAAATGCATGTGGAAGGTTGTTTAAGGTAATCGTTCACATGACCTTCTCTGGCTCTACCGCTAATGACAGTTAGAGGACTGAGAATTGCATGGATACAAGTTTCCTGGGAAAGCCGCAAAGCTATAAATGCGTGTCTTCTGTTATCCGAGACGCGATCTCCTATTACCTATGTTTCCTTGCCTCATGGTCTCTATACTTCTCTCTGTCTCTTAATCAACCTCTCTGTCAACTCGTCTTACCTGCTGGATTAGCCCTTTGTTTCCACATGCCGAGCTCTGCCTGTGTCCACCTGTGGTGTTAGGGTTTCACCTGTGCATGTCAGCCTTGCTCAGGTATAGGGCTTACACAGTACTTAACTCGTGACTCTAGAAAGAAATATAGCATTGCATCTATTACGTAGCTTCTTTTAAATAATTTCACTACTTCAGTTTGAGCCGGTGTTGCCATGTACTTCTAAATTCTACTGACTTCTAAAATAAAAAAAACTGGCAATGTATATTGCAGGTGTCTCTACATTTTCCCCTTTCTGTAGTCAAATTATTTCAAACAAGAAATTTTTTAGGGGCATAATTGCTCATTTTATTTCATCTCTTTTCATATGGTTGCATGCCAATAATGTACTATAAAAACACGAAAATACGCTTTTTCCATTACCTGGGCTTTTAGTGTTCTGTAGTTTGGGACAAACTAATTATATTCTCATATGCTGACTCATACTGACTCATAACATCAAAATCATGCACTGATATTTTAATTGGGCATGTTTCCTTTCATCTGTGTTAGGGTTTGTTCATTTGCAGATCGTTTATTTCCTTCATTTAAAGACATTCAGCCACTTATCTGACCATGCTGCGACTGATGAAACCATGCGGATGAACGAATTAAACTTTTTTGCCGTTTAGTAATAGTCATTAACAAAAGCTTTAAGGGGACCTATTATGCCCTCTTTTACAAGATGTAAAATAAGTCTCTGACGTCCGCAGAGTGTGTATGTGAAGTTTTAGCTCAAAATACCCCACAGATCATGTTTTATAGTCTATTAAAGACCAGAATCGCTCCGGAGACTATAAGCTGGATCACGAATAGTTGGTAGTGATCCATCTTTGAGCTTTAACTTTTTTTAGCAAAACCTGCCTTGAATTGTCCCTCGTTCAGACAATGCACCTACATTGCTTACAGACATTGCTGTCGCTGCTCGAGCGCGGAGAAAATGGCGAACAGTTTACAACTGGCTATGGGCGGAAACTATGTTAATACGGAAAAGACTGTCAGCGCAGTGGAAACGTGCAGATTAAGGGGCGGTAATATTATAATAGATAGATTAAGAAATGTTGCGAACAAGCCTCGAACCTTAATGTATGAGCACCATGACTCAACGTAGTCCACTGCTGACGAAACCAAATGGATATAAGATCTTTAAGAATGTATTTCCATTGCACTTTGCAAATTCAGAGTAGCTCAGTACGATCTGTAACTTTTTGACTAACTCCTTTTTCTCTTATTATCTATGTTGCTTTTTGAGAAACATGTAAACCTGCTTTTGTGTTTGCAGCTTTCACATTAATAAAATATATAGCTTGAAGCTAATGCGCAGAGCAGCAGTGGCAGGACTGATTAAAGTTTCACAGTGCATTTTGGGAGAAACATCAGGCATGCTATGAGCCTCTCTGCGTCTATCATTTCTGTTTATATCTCCCGCTTTCCCTCTGTGGACTCTCCAAAGTGCCGTTTAGCTCGAATCCGTCATAAATCGATGCCGCCCAATAGAAATCCAGCTGAGATCTATCTGCTTGCGCCACATGCTGACTTTTCTCTTTATCCTCTCTGCCTGACTTTTCTTTTTTTTTTTCTTTTTTTTCACACTTATCCCATCCAGCTCTCCGAGGACGAGTCCAAGGCTCCTTCTCACTTCTTGCCTTGAGCAACAGCCCCCAAATTCCCTGTTGTGTGCCATCCTGGTCATATAGCTTTCTTCATTTCCTGTAAATCCCCCACTTAACACACACACACAAACATGTGATCCCCTCACTTCTGTCATGACACAGGAGGACGCTTCCCCCAGGGGTCTGTCCTGGGTAATCTGCTGTTCTCAGCAGGTGGGGTTGTTTCTGTTAGGGGTTTTTCCATGAAGGATTGGATTGTCAGGTCTCTGTTATCGCTAGATGCTATCACAAGTGTAACACCATCCCTCCAGCCAACGTCTCTGGCCCTCGACTCTTTTGTGTCTTCTGAGCTATAGATGTAGTCCTATACCTCCAGCGAATTATCAAATGTCTCTGTCTATATGTGTGTGCGACTGATGGTTTTGACAGTGGTAGATGCAACGTGTGTGGTGTCTGTCTGCCTCGGCCTCCTCTTGTTTGTGTCATGCATTATGCATTGTGCATCCCATTCTTTTCTGCTTTAGGAACATACTTCATTTATTTCATACACTACCAAACATGTGAGACACATCAATGCTGTTGAACAAGTAATTGTCTTTAAAGACAATGCAAAATAGCATATTTAACTCAAAAGCATGGGGATGTCACCCAAAAAGGAAAGTCTTTTTTTGATTACCTTTTGATGGAAAAACTGCAAATAACATGCACTGATGAATATTTCAAGAACATATATTAAGAAAATATATTTTATGTTGACTTTGAAGCTCCAATAGTGGTTAGTTTCACTAAATTAAATTGCAAAACTAGTTTACAAACAGGTGGGTCCACTTCAACCCTATGGAAAAGTTTTTCCTGCTCCAAACCCAAAGCATTGATTGAGATAGAAGGTGACATGTCAGGCCACTCAAAGAAACAGGTCGAAGTGTGTTTACACCCTTTAGGAAGTGAAGCCTACTAATGGCTTAGTTGTCTGTTCACAAAAGACTATATTGTAGGAAAAAGTATTTTAACAGCGAAAATGTTGCACACTCCGTGACCTGTGTCCATTTATAAGTGAACTCTCCTGATGTGTATTGTCTGTAGCACTTATGTTGCTGCATTAAGTGGGTCAGATGTGCACACACGCCGCGAGTCAACCTAGATGAGACTTGCAGCGAGAGTTGGTCCGAATGAGGTTGTCAATCAAAGAGAGGGATCACGTAATGTGACACCCTTCCCATCATGCAATAATGCGTCTCAATTTAGCACCCCCACATCTCTTTCTCTCATTCTCTCTGCAAACCTCTCTCCATTTCCAGACAGGCATTCGGCCCAGATCCCTTCCTCGCAGTGATGGATGGATAAGGTACAAACAAAGGAGAGAACAATTATTTTCATCTAATACTCCCTCTCTCTCTCTCTCTCTCTCTCTCTCTCTGTGAAATCTAATTTAAACACAACACTTCTCACCTTCTCGCCTCGGCCGTCAATATTATTTATCGATCAGCACCCACACATGCACGCGCTATTTCGCACAAACCAAAAGGCATCCCTTCCTGTAGTATGTGGGCCGCCACATGTCAGATTCTCTGGGGACGGGGAGAGAGATGGTGTATCTAACGGCTACTGACCTGTGAGGGAAAGCTAATTAGCTGAGAAAGCGCAGATAACGCTGGAGCGTTCCACCCACAGGTCTGGCCTGGGGTCACCCTTGATTAACCCCAGAATGGATCACTCCAAGGACCAAGTTAAACTGTCTAAAAGATATATGTACATGAGCTGGAGTGAAAGATGGGAAAGAGCGAGAAAGAGAAATGTATTTTGAGTAAAGTGTTCACACAGCAACAATGAACCGGTGTGAGTTCGGTTATAGAATGCGGTTGTCAATCTGTTATTTGAGGCCTCAATATGGTGACATTCACACACAGTGAAGTTATTTACGGGAGTGATAACCACATTCTATAACTTAACTCACACATGTTCATTTTTAGGACAACCACATTCTCGGAAAACCCGCGCTGTGTGACGGGAACCGGACTGGACAACTAGTGTCTGTCACGTCACGTCAAGAGGCGCTCTGCGTGGCACAAACGCTTATCTACTGTGTATTGCAGATTTTCGTGTGTGGTTTCACTTTCGTTAACTTGCAGTGTTGGAGAGATGAGCTGTGTATCATCTGAAAGTCACTGTTCTCCACCGGAGCTGCTCCTGACAATTTTGTGTACAATGTGTGACTGAAATGCTCTCCACCCAGATACAAAAGCTGCTGTCGGCTAATGGAGATTTCACAGTGGCTCTATTGGACTCTTGTCGTGTCAAAGGTTTTATGGACATCGCCATCTTTGAAATTACTTTGGTCACTGTCGAATACGGGCGTGACTCCCTTTGCACGTTCATACTGACCATATTCAAGATGCTACTGTAAGTTGCTGTTTGAACAGGACATTTCGAGAATAACACCTGTAAGTTTAGTTCTAGCCGAAAGACTCAGGAGGCAAGAACATTTTTTAATAAGATTTATTTGCAGTTTGTATACGAGTATTATCGAATGTATGAAATGATAAAGTTCTTTGGTGTAGGCCCCATCCATAGTCCGAATCCGGAGGGTAGCAGATGCTTGCAGTTCCTGCCTGAAGATGAAGGCAGGGGAGGAGTCTACCCCCTGAAGTATGGACAGGGGCCGACCTGGTGGTGGTGGGGAGGATGGGAATTAATGCCAGCGTCAGTATCTGCGAACATAGTAATGGGTGGGAACAGAACTTGTATACTACAGATGACGAATAATGATTGGCTAGATAGATAAGTGATGAATGACTTGATATTTGAGTCTTCCAGGTCGAACATGCGCTAGAGCTCCCATTTCCTCTCACTCCACAGTAAATCCTTTTTTTATTCCCGCACTTATCCCATCCAGCTCTCCAAGGACCCTTCTCGCTTCTTGCCTTGAGCAACAGACCCCAAATTAATTAAC
Source organism: Romanogobio albipinnatus (assembly GCA_023566225.1). NCBI lineage: Eukaryota > Metazoa > Chordata > Actinopteri > Cypriniformes > Gobionidae > Romanogobio > Romanogobio albipinnatus. The sequence continues at coordinate 47,885,257 of CM042245.1, read as the reverse complement.
TAATCTTAAAAGGAGAGTTTATGCAAAAATGAAAATTTTTCATCATTTACTCACTATCAGGTCATTCCAAACCGGTATAGCTTATTTTCTTCTGCTGAACAGAAAAGAAGATTTTTTTTGTCCGTACTATGAAATTCAGTGGTGTCCAATGGGGCTGTTTTGGACCCCACTGACGTTCATTGCATGGACAAAGCAGTTTTTCAATTTATCTTTTGTGTTCTGCGGAAGAATGAAAGCCATATATGTTTTGAATGATGTGAGTATAATGAGGGGGCTTAAGTAAATTAATGAACTTTCATTTTAAGCCATAAATAATTAGGGTGGTTTTGGGTTACCTGACCTCAATTTAAAACATTTATTGGAGAGTTTGCGCAAAACACATTTTAAACCAGCTAGCCTGAGCAAAACACAGGTGCTTTTGTAGCATGAATAGTCAACCATCATCCATCTTTTTGGTAATGGATGGATGACTGAAGGTTGAAATGAAAGCAATTGTAAAATAATCAATAAGGGTTCATTTTCCATGGTTCAAGGTTCAAACATGCCAAACAATTTCTGTAAAATCAAACATTGAAACCAAGCAACAGAGGATTTTGACGTCATATAGTCCCCCCCCCCCCCCCCTTTCCACAACCCAACTAATCGTTATCATGTTAATTCACTGTTGAATTCATTGTTCATGTATGTTTATTATAATTCTGTTCCTTAATGACTCGTAGCTTTGCTCAAGTATAGTTTGGTCACGCCGTGGCCTGCATGTAACTTCTCCTCATATTATATATGTTGGCCCTCTATCATAGCTGTCAGCTTCTCCATTATTCATGCCACAGTGTTAGCCTAGCAAGAGCACCGCTGTTTTATACAGGCCATTCATCTCGCCTAACAACGTCCTGACAATGTTTCCGCAATGTTAAGCAGACGCAAGCAGCTTGTATCTTGCAACATGTCCAGCATAGGTTGCTGTGTGTGTCAGTCAGGGATATCAGAGGTTTGATTAAGAAGTGAAGAAAATCGAGTCGGCCGGATCAGTAATTGGTTGAATTTTGCCTGCTCTGGTGCCTGGTGGTGTTGATGAAGCACTCAGGTTTGCTGTGGTCGATGGATCAATGCATAGTTAGCTTGGCTGAATTCTGATGGCAGCCTATTGATTTGCAAACAACGGGTTACTTTCCATGCCATTAAGGGGATATTCAGTCACTATTGGGAACTACTTGTATTCAAGGTGTGAGGTTTGCACATTGGACATATAAATTATATAAAGATATATCCATTTTAAATTCAGGTGCAGTTTGGTGTCTTCTCTGCATGTTGTGTCTTTTGTCTATCCTGCACTCTGTGAAATTTGAGTCATCTTGTAGTCTTTTGAACAAATACACTCAATGTGGCTGTGGCAGCTATTGCGGTGGTGCTGTACTTATTTTATGAACATATTTCCCAGTTTTGCAGGAATGCTCTTGCCAAACATTCTGAATACTGTTCCTTATCAACAACCTACTTTCCCCACTCTTACTTTGTTATCCATAAACCTCTACTTTCCTTGGATGACGAAAGACAGGATGAGTTCCTGAAGAGTTTGCGAAAAGAAAGAAGGGCGCAAAATATATGTATCTCTTTTCTGCAGACACTTTCTTAGCCTATTTTCTCATATCTCCTTAACGTCAAAGTGCTGATGAACTCGCAGGAAACCCTTGCAGCATGAGCTGAAGGACAGAGGAGGATTGGAGAAGAGAAGGGATCGGAGGGATGCCGATTTTAAGCAGTTTTCATCCTTTGATATTTCAAGAGTTTTCCCCAAACTCTACAGTGGGGATTTAAATAAGTATTTCTGTGATGAAATTGCCAATTGTTTTCAGAATCATCATTTCATTTATGGTTTTTATACATGTGATTTAATATCAGGACAGGAATTGCATACAGTAGCTATAATGAGCCGAATTCACATAAAATGGAGGCTTGCTTGCACTTAAATAAAAATAGTGACTTAAATATTTCCAGCGTAGTGCTAATTCAGCACATTTAGCATCTGGTTGAACTGGACTGTAGTAAAGCTCGTTCATACGGGAAGAAGGGGGAGGGAACCGGCGGTCATTCAAAATGTTTAATCAAAATAAAGAGAAAATAAAATGGCGGCGGCAGCCCCTCGCGGTCGACTGCCGCCTACACACAAACAAACACAAAATGAAAATAAAAATCTGCAGCCCCTCACGGACGACTGCAGCGAACACATAATAAAACGTAAATAAAACACAACACAAAATCCAGGCCTGGTCCTCTCTCGTCCCTCACTGTCGTCGCTCCTCCTTTATACCCCCTCACTCCTCCGCGAGAGCCTATATCGCTGCGGCGCGCAGCTGGCGCTCATCCTCCGTGATGAGCGCCGCCTCGTCCCGCCCTCACGGTCCCTCTGCCTCGCTGCTCGCCACATACCCCCAACGCCCTTTGCAGGCCGGGGGGCACTCCCGAGACTGCGCTCTACTCCCCCCCCCTCCCCGGGGGGGGCGATCACGGCGGCCGCGGGACCTGGGGGTAAGAACAGCGAGGTGAGAGAACGGAGCGGGGAGCATGAGGAGCGACAGAGACGAGAGAGGAGAAAAGAAAAAGAGAAAAAAAATAATAATTCTGGTCCGGTTCCTAGACACACTGCCGCTCAGTCCTCAGCCAGCCGAGAGGCTCTTCCTCGCGGTGCCATGCGGTGGTACTGGACGGTCGGTGGACGGCTCGATCCTCCTCCGCCCCCTGGCGGCCGGCGGTGGCTCCTCCTTCTGAGGGCAGCCGGAAGCGAGTCCCCGTCCCGCGCTCCCTGCTCCTCCCCTACACGGCGGACGGCAGCAGGCTTCGGCTCCGGGCAAGCGCTGGGGACTCCTTCACCCCCTCGCGGACGGCAGCCACCCCACCTCGACCCAGGGGCACGGCAGCAAGCTCTCCGTCCCACCGACCTTCATCCGCTCCAGCACCACCGCTTCGGGCAGCCGCTCGCGGACTTCTCTCCTCCGCGCTGCCCGAACTCCGCGGCACCGTGATCCCCCTCAGCTGCGAGGGCTCTTCGACAGCGTGTCCCTCCTTCCTCCCGGGTTTCGGCACCACTGTAGTAAAGCTCATTCATACGGGAAGAAGGGGGCGGGAACCGGCGGTCATTCAAAATGTTTAATCAAAATAAAGAGAAAATAAAATGGCGGCGGCAGCCCCTCGCGGTCGACTGCCGCCTACACACAAAATGAAAATAAAAAGCATAATAAACACCGAACACATAATAAAACGTAAATAAAACACAACACAAAATCCAGGCCTGGTCCTCTCTCGTCCCTCACTGTCGTCGCTCCTCCTTTATACCCCCTCACTCCTCTGCGAGAGCCGAGATCGCTGCGGCGATCCTCCGTGATGAGCGCCGCCTCGTCCCGCCCTCATGGTCCCTCTGCCTCGCTGCTCGCCACATGGACTATAGCTGGTTAGTGACTAAAATGCAGGTTTTTGTGCTGAAATACCATGCGCAACATGTGTTTTTTTGTGTGTGTGTGTGTTTGTCCTCAACCGGCCGTGTTTGTGTGCTAGTCCTCAACTATCAGTGTTTGTGTGCTTGTCCCTGAACCAGCAGTGTTTGTCCTCAACCAGCAGTGTTTCTGTGCTAGTCCTCAACGAGCAGTGTTTGTGTGCTAGTCCTCAACCAGCAGTGTTTGTGTGCTAGTCCTCAACCAACAGTGTTTATGTGCTAGTCCTCAACCAGCAGTGTTTGTGTGATAGTCCTCAACCAGCAGTATTTGTGTGCTAGTCCTTAACCTGCGGTGTTTGTGTGATAGTCCTCAACCAGCAATGTGTGTGTGCTAGTCGTCAACCAGCAGTGTTTGTGTGCTAGTCCTCAGCCAGCAGTGTTTGTGTGCTAGCCCTTAACCATCATTGGTTTGTGCTAGTCCTCAGCCAACAGTCAACCAGCAGTATTTGTGAGCTAGTCCATAACCTGCAGTATTTGTGAGCTAGTCCATAACCTGCAGTATTTGTGTGCTAGTCCATAACCAGCAGTATTTGTGTGCTAGTCCATAACCTGCAGTATTTGTGTGCTAGTCCATAACCAGCAGTATTTGTGTGCTAGTCCATAACCTGTAGTGTTTGTGTGCTAGTCCTCAGCCAGCAGTGTTTTTGTACTAGTCCTCAGCCAGCAGTGTTTGTGTGCTAGTCCTCAACCAGCAGTGTTTGTGTGTTAGTCCTCAGCCAGCAGTGTTTGAGTGCTAGTCCTCAGCCAGCAGTGTTTGTGTGCTAGTCCTCAACCAGCAGTGTGTGTGTGCTAGTCCTCAGCCAGCAGTGTTTGTGTGCTAGTCCTCAGCCAGCAGTGTTTGTGTGCTAGTCCTCAACCAGCAGTGTTTTGTGCTAGTCTTCAACCCGCAGTGTTTGTGTGCTAGTCCTCAGCCAGCAGTGTTTGTGTGCTAGTCCTCAGCCAGCAGTGTTTGTGTGCTAGTCCTCAGCTAGCAGTGTTTGTGTGCTAGTCCTCAACCAACAGTTTTTGTGTGCTAGTCCTCAGCCAGCAGTGTTTTGTGCTAGTCCTCAACTAGCAGTGTTTGTGTGCTAGTCCTCAACCAGCAGTGTTTGTGTACTAGTCCTCAACCAGCAGTGTTTGTGTACTAGTCCTCAACCAGCAGTGTTTGTGTACTAGTCCTCAACCAGCAGTGTTTGTGTACTAGTCCTCAAACAACCGTGTTTGTGTACTAGTCCTCAACCAACCGTGTTTGTGTGCTAGTCCTCCACCATCAGTGTTTGTCTGCTAGTCCTCCACCATCAGTGTTTGTGTGCTAGTCCTCCACCATCAGTGTTTGTGTGCTAGTCCTCAACCATCAGTGTTTGTGTGCTAGTCCTCAACCAGCAGTGTTTGTGTGCTAGTTCTCAACCAGCAGTGTTTATGTGCTAGTCCTCCACCATCAGTGTTTGTGTGCTAGTCCTCAACCATCAGTGTTTGTGTGCTAGTCCTCAACCAGCAGTGTTTGTGTGCTAGTTCTCAACCAGCAGTGTTTATGTGCTAGTCCTCAACCATCAGTGTTTGTGTGCTAGTTCTCAACCAGCAGTGTTTATGTGCTAGTCCTCAACCATCAGTGTTTGTGTGCTAGTCCTCCACCATCAGTGTTTGTGTCCTAGTCCTTAACCAGCAGTGTTTATGTGCTAGTCCTCAACCATCAGTGTTTGTGTGCTAGTCCTCAACCAGCAGTGTTTGTGTGCTAGTCCTCCACCATCAGTGTTTATGTGCTAGTCCTCCACCATCAGTGTTTATGTGCTAGTCCTCAACCAGCAGTGTTTGTGTGCTAGTTCTCAACCAGCAGTGTTTATGTGCTAGTCCTCCACCATCAGTGTTTGTGTGCTAGTCCTCCACCATCAGTGTTTATGTGCTAGTCCTCAACCATCAGTGTTTATGTGCTAGTCCTCAACCATCAGTGTTTATGTGCTAGTCCTCAACCTGCAGTGTTTGTGTGCTAGTTCTCAACCAGCAGTGTTTATGTGTTAGTCCTCAACCATCAGTGTTTGTGTGCTAGTCCTCAACCAGCAGTGTTTGTGTGCTAGTCCTCCACCATCAGTGTTTGTGTGCTAGTCCTCCACCATCAGTGTTTGTGTGCTAGTCCTCAACCATCAGTGTTTGTGTGCTAGTCCTCAGCCAGCAGTGTTTGTGTGCTAGTCCTCCACCATCAGTGTTTGTGTGCTAGTCCTCCACCATCAGTGTTTGTGTGCTAGTCCTCAACCATCAGTGTTTATGTGCTAGTCCTCCACCATCAGTGCTTGTGTCCTATAGTGCTGAACCATCAGTGTTTGAGTGCTAGTCCTCAACCAGCAGTGTTTGTGTGCTAGTCCTCAACCAGTAGTGTTTATGTGCTAGTCCTCAACCATCAGTGTTTGTGTGCTAGTTCTCAACCATCAGTGTTTGTGTGCTAGTCCTCAACCATCAGTGTTTGAGTGCTAGTCCTCAACCAGCAGTGTTTGTGTGCTAGTCCTCAACCAGTAGTGTTTATGTGCTAGTCCTCAACCATCAGTGTTTGTGTGCTAGTTCTCCACCATCAGTGTTTGTGTGCTAGTCCTCCACCATCAGTGTTTGTGTGCTAGTCCTCAACCAGCATTGTTTGTGTGCTAGTCCTCAACCATCAGTGTTTGAGTGCTAGTCCTCAACCAGCAGTGTTTGTGTGCTAGTCCTCAACCAGTAGTGTTTATGTGCTAGTCCTCAACCATCAGTGTTTGTGTGCTAGTTCTCCACCATCAGTGTTTGTGTGCTAGTCCTCAACCATCAGTGTTTGTGTGCTAGTCCTCAACCAGCAGTGTTTGTGTGCTAGTCCTCCACCATCAGTGTTTGTGTGCTAGTCCTCCACCATCAGTGTTTGTGTGCTAGTCCTCAACCATCAGTGTTTGTGTGCTAGTCCTCCACCATCAGTGCTTGTGTCCTATAGTGCTGAACCATCAGTGTTTGAGTGCTAGTCCTCAACCAGTAGTGTTTATGTGCTAGTCCTCAACCATCAGTGTTTGTGTGCTAGTTCTCAACCATCAGTGTTTGAGTGCTAGTCCTCAACCAGCAGTGTTTGTGTGCTAGTCCTCAACCAGCAGTGTTTGTGTCTTAGTGCTGAACCATCAGTGTTTGTGTCTTAGTGCTGAACCATCAGTGTTTGTGTCTTAGTCTTTAACCAGCAGTGTTTATGTGCTAGTCCTCAACCAGCAGTGTTTGTGTGCTAGTCCTCAACCAACCGTGCTTGTCTGCTAGTCCTCAACAATAAGTGTTTGTGTGCTAGTCCTTAACCAGCAGTATTTGTGTGCTAGTCCTCAACCAGCAGGGTTTTGCATAATGAAGCTCACATTAATGACATCTCACTGCAAAACAATTTGCATCAAATGCTTTTGGTGCCCATTTATCTTCAGTAGCACATTTCAAAGTTTTTATTTAGTGTGCGCTTGTGTGGGGATAGTCATAGTGTATTAGCTTGAGTCACCATTAGCAGTAGTTGACTGTAGTGGGAGTGGGAGGTTGACAAGTAATATTCGGATAATTAGAGTGTGCTTCATTAGTGTGAAGGGAAGAACAGCGTGCCCAATGCAGTCATTCTGTCTGACTGGGCTACTATTAAAACACTAAGATACCAAGAAAGACTTTTAGAGCATTCAAAATTACCTGTTCACTCATTCAGATGAGCTTCGGAAGGCTTGAAATTTAACCTACAATGAAAATTCTGTTATTCACTCACCCACAAGTATTATTATCATCCTTATTATATTAGAAAATTCGAAATATAGTGTACAAGTACTATTTATTGATTTATTTATTGTCATTCTGAAGCTTGACAAACCATTCAGTTTCATTGTAACCACATTTCAATGGAAACCGTGAGCCTCTATTTCTTTGTACAATCGCCTGATTCATCATCTCCCATTATAAAGTATCCATTGTCACTAAAGAGTCCACAGAGTATAGTCGTCATATCTCGCACAGATTATGTTTATCTTATCAGTTGTTAATTGGAGGGTTCAAATTGATTTTATTATCCATAATATGTAATCTCTCAAAACTTTTCACATTCATCCATCTCGCTTACACCCACACTGTCATTTCAAGGTCAGATTTAATTGAAAAGTGCATCTAAACTGCTCTGTGCCTCATTACGTGCCAGATGGCTTTGCAAAAATTAATAGCGAAAAAATGAAAAGAGGTATATAATTTAATGGCGGTTTCCCATCAACTTTATCTGCTAATGAAGGGCTTTCTCTGTTGCATTATGGGGGGAATCTGTGTTCTCAATAAACCCATTATTAACCTGAATCAGTGAAAGGAGATTAAAGGAGAGGATGTTCCAGCGCTTTTGTTTATGAAGGATAATGCCAGCCAGCTAGGTATTAGAAAACAATTAGTGCTTGTGATGGAGGTTACGGCTTTACAGCTGCACCATCAGTAGAGGTGTTTGCTATGCTAATGCTCAGAAAATAACGTAAGCTGTATTTTTAATATCTTCAAGATTGAAAATATAGATTAAAGCAGTAATCCATGAGAGACTATGCTACAGCAAATTTGCCACAGTTAAGTGTTGTAAAATCAATATGTGGTGTGATACGATAAAATCTTTGTATTTTTAATAAAAGTTGTAATCTAATTCTGACAATTTTCCCACAAGACGAAAAAAAGTATAATTTGATAATATGTCCCCAAGTGTGTACCAAGATTTATTAATAATAATCAATTCTGCCACCAGTAATATATTAACTTGCCTAACACTGCTCCCTAACTAACTAAATTATTTAAATGTTTAATTTTCTCCTCGATTTGTTTTTATTTAATTCAATATGAGGCAAGGAGAAACGAGGGAAGAGTTTAAAAATGGATCAAAATATAAGAATAATTTTCAAATGTCAAAAGTATCAGATACAGGTTTATATTATTATATTATATTATATTATATTATATTAATTATATTATGTTATGTTATGTTATGTTATGTTATGTTATGTTATGTTATATTAATTATATTATATTATATTATATTATATTATATTATATTATATTAATTATATTATATTATATTATATTATATTAATTATATTATATTATATTATATTAAATTATATTATAATATTTTGTTTTTACACTTTATGATTGACAGGCAATGCAATAATCAATCTTGCATTTTATTTGTATTTTATATTACATTATATATCATTGTCATTTTGTTTTTACTGTTTATTTTGTTTATACATTTACATTTATGCATTTAGCAGACGCTTTTACCCAAAGCGACTTACAACTTGGGAGTACAGGAAGTGATTGGTCATGAAGAGTCTAGTAAGCGCATCAAGTGCCTGAAATACTGAGTCCGTGTACATTGCTCAGTGTTGCACAGGCTAGGGAGGGAAAAAGGGAAGAAAGAGGAAAAGAAAGGCTTTTTTTTTATTTATGAGGTTAAGTGGTCACGGAAGAGCTGAGTTTTTAGTTGACTTTTGAATGTTGTCAATGATTCTGCATTTCGGATGGCGGTGGGAAGATCGTTCCACCAGCTGGGAACGTTGAATGAAAATGTTCTGGAAAGGGATTTTTTGCCTCTGTGATGGTACCACAAGTGGGGGTGTGGATTCGTAGAATCGAGTCAAAGTAAGCAGGAGCTGAGCGCGTGGTGGCTCTGTGTGCAAGCGTCAGCACCTTAAACTTGATGCGAGCAGCGAGTGGTAGCCAGTGCAGAGAGATGAAGAGAGATGTGACGTGGGTCCTTTTGGGCTCGTTGAAGACAAGACGTGCTGCTACATTCTGGATCATTCGAAGTGTTTGGATCGCACAAGAGGGGAGTCCAGCCAGAAGCGCATTGCAGTAATCAAGTCTAGAAATAACCAGGGCCTGGACAAGAAGCTGTGTTGCGTGCTCTGTTAGGAACGGTCTAATCTTCCTGATGTTGTGGAGCGCAAACCGGCATGAGCGAGCTGTCTTAGAAATGTGTTCTCTGAAGGACAACTGGTCATCAAATGTTGCTCCAAGATTTCTGACTGACTTTAATGGGGAAATCATAACCTAACTGGATGGCATACCTAAATGGATGGTGAAGTCATGTTGTATAGTGGGACTGGCAGGGAAGACGAGAAACTCAGTCTTTGCCAGGTTGCGCTGCAGGTGATGTTTTCTCATCCATGCAGAGATGTCCGCCAGACAGCTGGAGATTCTTGCAGCTACTGTGGGGTCGCCTGGTTGGAATGAAAGGTAGAGCTGAGTGTCATCAGCATAGCAGTGGTATAAGAAGCCATGTGCCTGTATGATGGGTCCCAATGAAGTAGTGTAGATGGAGAAGAGGAGAGGTCCAAGCACTGAGGCCTGAGGAACCCCCCGTGGTCAGTTGTGTGCTTCGGGTTCCGCTCCTCTCCAGGCAAATCGTTATACTGTTATGATTCAACTCTTTTACAGCAGTTTCGAACGTGGCTCATCCTGTCTGTTTCATAATCATGAGACACACATGCACACACACACAAGGTTAACTGGGTTGAGGGCATGAAATCTCCGACACACACCCACACACACAGCAGGACATACAGGCATGAAGGCCAACCTCTGCGCTCCACCTGCGGTTCACTAGAGCAAGCTGTCGCTAACGCGCACACACACACACAAACACCTGCTATGGCTCTTCCACAGGTACAAAACCTGAGACACACACACCTGCTGCTTTATCCTAACTGCAGACACATGTACCCAGGGGGGGAATAAGGAGGAAAAAAGAGATGGATGGCTATTTTCAGCAACCTATGTCTTTTTGTTGGCTTTAAAAAAAAAAAAATGTTGTCACTGTGTCCCCAAATATGTGTGTGTACACACACACTGTTTCTTATTTATACCTTTCCTGTGCAATCACACCTCCAAAGTGTGCACCCTGCTGAGGGATGACAAGGCGAGTGAAGAGAGGAAGAGAAATAGTGGAGAAGGTAGAGAAGGATGAAGGGATGCAGAGACTCCACTGTGAGAAGAGGAACGGTCTGTCTGAAGACATTTATAACAGGCTTAATGAGACAACCTGTTTGTCAGACATGCAGAGATCTGCGAGTCCTTCAGGAGAGACTGTGATGCCTGCGCGGTGGTGTTAAACAAGCAGCTGTAGACAAAGATTTTTAGAAACAGGTCTTGCTGGAATTCTTCGGAGGAAAAGAGTTTGAGCAAAGTAGAGTGCAGACCGCAGGATGGCGAAAAGACCCGAGGACATGCTTGATTAATAGGCAACTTCTGGAAACTCTGCAGCACAGAGAGGAAGAGTCTGACTGTGACCATTTTTAGTGACTTTCAGGCCATCTGAAATCAAGGTTTCATTTGTATATATAAACAGTACTCCGAAAATGATATGGCAGATCTGAGTCTGGCACTTTAGTGCAGAAGACTGCTGTGATTTATCTGGAAAGACGCTCGGATGAGAGGTTAGCATAGCGGATGCATAATTCCACTGGGGGCCGACGCACTGTAATTGCTCAGAGCAAATTTGTGGAAATGATAAATTACTCTCGGGTTTCACATTTTCTGTAGTAGTATGTCACAGTTAAAGGGACAGTACACCCATAAATGACTGGTAATGGATTGTGATGGTTTTAAAGGGTTAGTTCACCCAAATATTTAAATTCTGTCATTAATTACTCACCCTCATGTCGTTCAGACCTGTGAGACCTTCGTTCATCTTTGGAACACAATTTAAGATAAATTTGATGAAATCCGAGAGCTCTTTGACCCCACCATAGACAGCAATTTAATTACCACTTTCAAGGCCCAGAAAGGTTGTAAAGCCATCATTAAAATTACGGGTTCTAAGCCAGAACGCCGGCTCATTATTGGCCGATGCTGTTCATGTGATGCTGACACAGGAGCTGGCCAATACAGAGCCTGCATTCTGGCATAGAACCCGGAAGCGCTGCACTGTGTTTACAACGTAAACAGCATAGGAGACTGACACATAAGAGAAGAAATTATTGAATATAGTTGTTATTTTTGTTTGTTTTTTGCCACAAAAAGTATTCACGTGGCTTCATAACATTAAGTTTGAACCACTGGAGTCACATGGACTATTTTAACAATGTATTTACTACCTTTCTGGACCTTGAAAGTGTTATTAAATTGATGTCTATGGAGGGGTCAGAGATCTCTCAGATTTCATCCAAAAATATCGTCATTTGTGTTCCGAAGATGAACGAAGGTCTTATCATTTTTGGGTGAACTAACCCTTTAATACAGAAGAAATAAGAAGAATAAGAAGAAATGTTTCTTGAGCATCAAATCAGCATATTAGGATAGTGAGACTAAAAAATTGCTGGAAATTCAGCTTTGCCATCACAGCAATATTTTAAAATATTGAAATTTGTTCTCAGACACAAAAGTCATGTGTTCATTTAAGTTATTCAATTCGAAACATGTTGCACCAAACCTGGCACAACACGTCTTGACATGTCAATTTCAGTCTGTTCCAGCGGTATAATTTTATAGGCTTTTATTGAGATGTACGGGATCAGGAATGTTGCTGGCCATATTGGATTTTGTCATCTGAATAAGCACCAGTGACTCATATGTGCAATCACTAAGCAGATTCAGCTTTCTGATGTCCGACTGTCATACCGACCGAATATTTTGTATTCCGAGTGACTCTGTTCATGATTGACTGTGCGGAGCCCGTCTTAACACCACACTCATTAATCTACATCTGTTGTCATGGTTTGAAATGAAAGAGAATAAATTAAGCGGCAACAAATCTTCTCTTCTGGCTGTGTCGTGCCCCCTGTTGGCTGGGAGCAGATGGTGTACGGGAGAGGGAGAGTTCTGGACGGGTTTCAGCGGCTCAGATTGCTTTTGGGATTAGAGTTTGGTTTAGGTTAGTTCAGTTTGGTTTGGACATGCAGGACCTCTGAGTGTCACCAAGGTTGTGCCATAGAGCTGCATTGTATTTGAGCGCCCTCTAGTGGTGCTTTATTGTGCTCCGGCTTACTCACTCACTCAGATTCGCTTCAATACACTCTTAAACACACATTCTTGCAAATAGATGCAAACAATAGAGTTTATCAAAGAAAAACTATCTCTGAGCATGAAACGCCACTGATCAAAGCAGATTCCAAACGCGCTTCACAGTGATGGATCGCCGTTCTCACCTCTTGCTATCAGCTTGCTTAAGAAGTGAGTGGCTTTGATTTGCAGAAATGATGTGTGAAGTGCCGTTGTTTACTTATAAATACATGCTCTTTTTATCCGACGAGTACAGTGCGAGAAAGTCTGGGTAAATTTGCTGTTTTGCTTTTTCGTGTAAGTGTGTAACTGCAACGCAATCATATTTATTGGCACTGAATGTGATTACAGGCTCAACGGGGAGGCTCATTGTCTGACTGTATTTAGCTCATCAAACCCTGTGCCGAGCCAATCTGATCTGTCAGGTGATAATTACACAAACACTTCAAGAAAAGCTCAATTTGCGCATTTATTGATAAACACAGCATGTGTGTTTGTGAATGTGTTGCAAATTAGTACATTAAAAAATAGTTTCTGAGGCACCTTAATGGCCCCTTTGCACCTGCTTTCTCAGCCACTTGACTATATTAAAATCTAGATGTTAAAGGGATAGTTCACCCAAAAATGAAAATTAGCCCATGATTTACTCACCCTCAAGTCATCCTACACTCTCAGGAAAAAAGGTACAGTGCTGTCACTGGGGCGGTACCCTAAGGTATAAGTGAAAGGTACATCTTTGTACTTTACTCACCCCTAAATGGTACATAACAGTACCTTAAAAGGTACATATCAGTACTTTAAGAGTGCAAATTAATTCTTTAAAGGTACATATTAGTACCTTTTCAGATTTGTACCTTAGGGTACCACCCCAGTGACAGCAATGTACCTTTTTTTCTGACAGTGTAGGTGTACATGACATTCTTCTTTCAGATGAATATAATCTGAGTTATGGCTAATCCAAGCATTATAATATAGTTGCTCTGTTTTTGAAGTCCATAAAAAAGACATCTGTCTGTCGAATAACGTGCTCCACACGGCTCCGTGGTGTTAAAGGCCTTCTGAAGTGATCCGATGCATTTGTGTAAGAAAAATATCCATATTTAAAACTTTATCAAGTAAAGTTCCAGCCGATCGCCTTCCGTGGAAAAGTGTTGAAAGTGAAAACTCAAGATGCGTACATGACGTCATGACGAGCCTACCTGGTCGCGTTAGTCTTTCGTTAGGCAGAGGCACTTTCAACACTTTTTCCATTAATTGAATACGGAAGGCGGTCGGCCGAAACTTTACTTTATAAAGTTTTAAATATGGATATTTTTCTTACACAAACGCATCGATTCGCTTCAGAAAACCTTTATTAACGCCCCGGAGCCACGTGGAGCACGTTATTCGACGGACAGATGCATTTTTTATTGACTTCAAAAACAGAGCAACTATTACTGCTATTTTAATGCTTGGATTAGCCTGGACTTTTTTAATATAACTCTCGTCTGAAAGAAGAATGTCATATATACCGAGGATGACTTGAGAGAGAGTAAATCATGGGCTAGTTTCATTTTTGGGTGAACTAACCCTTTAATGCACTCGAGACACTGTGATTAGATCGAGGAGGTAGAATAACAGTATATCTCTTTAAATGAGTCAAGTTTTTATTTTTATTTGCTCTTGTGATTCCATTTTTTCTTCTAATCCCTATTAGCATATTGTGGAAATGTCTCTGGGTCTTCTTTTTTTTTTTTTTTACATTAAAAATGGCATTCATACAAGCCTTTTTTAAGATTTATCCATTTTAATTTATAGTAAAATTCCAATAATACTTACATATTTTGATTGAATAATTGATTAAGGATTGTTCAATCATTCAATTAAAATATGTAAGGATTATTCAAGTCAATTGCAATGCGTAAATCTTGAAAAAAAAAAAAAGCTCTACCATTTGTGTGTGTGTGTGTGTGTGTGTACCTACGAAGACTTAAATACACATCTTCTATGATGAGCATGTTTTTTTGTTTTTTTTTCTGAACTAAACAAATTTGCAGGGCATTAAATTAAAATGGCTTAATATCATAATAAGAAAAAAGCTGCATTAAAAATACTAATTAATTCAATTCTTGAAAAGAAAATCTTAATTAGCCTGACCATTTTCTTTCCTCAAAATCCTAATGATATTTATAAATAAATCATTAATGATATTTGTACACAAAATGCTTTTTATGTTTTACACCAACTTTATGACTGGAATGAAAGTTTTTTTCAAAATGCACAAAACCATTATGAATACAAAAAGTACATTTCCAAGAACTCGATTTTTCAAAAGATTTGTTTCCCCCTTTTCTTTACCATTTACCAATGACTTTGTCATTGACCGATCAGAAGTAGGAAAACATAATACACCAGACATCTTATCTGACAAAAGGAAAGCATCAATCAATTTTTTCAAATTAAGTAAATGATGGAACATCGTCAGATAAGAATCCTTTGTCATTTTAATATGTAAGTGCTAAGTAGTACATCTGAATGCAGCAAAATGCAATGCAATTCAGATTTTTTTTAAAATAGCCAGATGTACACGAAACACAGTGTAAAGGCGACCTGTGTGTGCGTGTCTTTGTGATTTGAATGTGATAGTGTGATGGATCAGTTGCGAATGAGGGATTGCGTGGTTGCCAGGGGTACCACCTCTCCTCACCCCTTCTCCAAAAAGAGATGGATGACATGGCCCGGAGCACCAATTTGGCGGATGACAAGTTCAAAAGCAGACGGATGAGTGAAGCAGCCCAGGTGGGCTATTTATAGTTTGCCCGCCTTTCATCCCTTTCCATCCTTGGCTCAGTTTTCCCTCTCATTTTTTATTCCGTGAATTATAGCGGCTCTACCGGAGACACTCTTTCAAAGGGAACAGGACTGGTTTATCCGTCACGGACTCCGTAAAGACTCAGGTGTGTGTGAAGATCTTATGATGAAAGGTCATGATGATCAGGATTTTACAGTTCTTCTGCTTTCAAACAGCTCTCATAAACAGGTTAATACCCCAAGAAAACTCCAGCTCTTATAGGCCCAGATGCAATCTGCAAAATTCTGTTGAATTAGTTTTATACCTAGTTATTTTTTTTAATGGAGCTGCGAAAGCAGAATTGCATTAGCCAAAATTGTTCATCAACAAACACTTTGTAGACTGACCCTAATTAATGCTTTAAATTAAGACAATTAAATAAAAGTCAGAGGTAACTATAGCGATATAGCATACCAACAGGTACTTTCAATATCTGGCTGTATTTTAGCATGACAATTACTGTCGTTATTATTTTTTATAGATTATCAAAAATAGATCATACAAGAAGTGTTTGATCTTTCAGGTAAATTATATATAGGGCAATCAAATTGGCATTTGTACGACAAATGAGAGTATAGAAATGATGGAAACACTTTACAATGTGTTAACAGTATAACTATTAATCCCATTAGTAGTCTTTAACTACTGTGTACTAACATTTAAATGAATCATTTGATACAATGCACTTACATGCACTATATTGCCAAAAGTTTTGAGACGCCTGCCTTTACATGCATATGGACTTCAATGATATCCCATTCTTAATCAATAGGGTTTAATATGGAGTTGTCCCACCCTTTGCAGCTATAACACTTCTTGGGAAGGCTTTCCACAAGATTTTGGAGTGTGTTTCTGGGAATTTTTTAGCATTCTTCTAGAAGCGCTTTTGTGAGGTCAAGCACTGATGTTGGATGAGAAGGCCTGGCTCGCAGTCCTCGCTCTAATTCATCCCAAAGGTGTTCTATCGGGTTGAGGTCAGGACCCTGTGCAGGCCAGTCAAGTTCCTCCACACCAAACTCACTCATCCATGTCTTTATGGACCTTGCTTTGTGCAATGGTGCACAGTCATGTTGGAACAGGAAGGGGCCATCCCCAAACTTTTCCCACAAAGTTGGGAGCATAAAATTGTCCAAAATGTCTTGGTATGCTGAAGCATTAAGAGTTCCTTTCACTGGAACTAAGGGGCCAAGCCCAACCCCTGGAAAACAACCCCACACCATAATCCCCCCTCCACCAAACTTTATACTCAGCACAATGCAGTCAGGCAAGTACCGTTCATCGGATTAGCAGACAGAGAAGCGTCGTCACTCCAGAGAACACGTCTCCATTGCCTAGTGGCGGCGTGCTTTACACCACTGCATCCGACGCTTTGCATTGCACTTGGTGATGTAAGGCTTGGATGCAGCTGCAGGATGCAGCTTGGATGCAGAAGCCCATTCCATGAAGCTCTCTACATTCTTGAGCTAATCTGAAGGCCACACGAAGTTTGGAGGTCTGTAGCTATTGACTTCTGCACACTGTGCGCCTCAGCATGCACTGACCCTGCTCTGTGATTTTACGTGGCTGAGTTGCTGTTGTTCCCAATTGCATTGGAAGTGATTGGAACACCTGAATTCAATGATTTGGAGGGGCGACTCAATACTTTTTAACCCACCCTTAAACCTAACCGTACCACCAAACATATACCTAACCGTTCCCGTATCCCACCTCAATAGCAGCACAAGTGGTTTCAAATACAACAGGAACACAATAACTATACTGTACTTATTGTTTTATATAACTACACTGTAAAGACAATAATCTGGGGTTGACAGCATTTAAACATTTTACAGCATGTCCATTTCCTATTGTTCATTGCAAACTCATCTTCATTCCTAACATAATAACTTACAAAACACAAAAATCTGCTAATAAAACTTCTACTTCTAAATTCTTCATGCATTGTCAGTATAAACACACACACTATGGGAACCCAGTGGAGAAACTATTACTGGATTAGCGAGAAATATGGCATCTGCATCTGTCTTGCCCAAGGCCTGGTTGACTAATTGTCCTGTGCACTCGGGTCTGTAGGTGGAATGAAGTGTCAAACTGGAGCTTGTCTTTGAGTGTGTGTGTGTGTGCATAATTTAGTTGGATTATATATGTGTGTGTGTGTGTGTGTGTGTGTGTGTGTGTGTGTGTGTGTGTGTGTGTGTGTGTGTGTGTGTGTGTGTGTGTGTGTGTGTGTGTGTGTGTGTGTGTGTGTGTGTGTGTGTGTGTGTGTGTGTGTGTTTAGCTCTGAGCTGAAAGAGAGGGCAATAAATCTTTTGTTTCAGAATTGTTTGTCTTTCTTTCCTCCTCATGTGAGCGTGTGTTTGTTCTTGGCCTTTCCTCCAGGACTACACAGACAATCAATGGAACTGACTGAGTCAGATCTGTATTCAGACAAATGCTGTTTGTTTTTTCCTGTCAGCCCTCAAAAGAAACATTCAGTATGTGGGTGTATAAACAACACATCTGCTTCTATATGTGCGTAATCATGGGTGAATCTCACAAAAACTTTCAAAGACAATAGGAAGGGATGAGAAACGTCCTCGCATTGATCTCCTCTTCTAGTATAGACCTCTTCGCAGGGACCCCAAGACTCGTTGGAGCCAAAGATAATCCACTGTATCATTTATAGGGCCGACGCTGTTCGCAGTAATGAGAATAATCAAGAATAATGAGAGCTACAAGAAAACCCTCAAAGGATACATTACAATAATGAGTTTTTAAGGGGAAATATAATAATTGCAGATTGTTATTGTCGTAATGTTGGCATATTTCTCAATTGTAACTATTATATTCAATTGCAACCTCACTTCTAATAGCAACGTTAAATTACTTAATTTGACTCAATGTCTAAGTTTAACTTAGCCTGACGTCGTCATACTCAATTCTAGTCAGAATATGAGTCTGATACTGCTCCGTTGGGCTGTGATTATGGGGCGTGTTTCAACCGAACCAGGAAAGACCTCAATTGGATAGACCTACAACCAATCAGAGCAACGGAGCGACGCATAACGTTAGTTGTCAAATGTCAACAGAACTCAACTGCACTGTGTTGCCAAGTCCGCGGGCTGAAGTGACCCCAAATATGTGATATACAGACCCAGGAATGCGAATTTTAGCAGGCAGCCCTGCCAAAATAACACATATTTTACCCCCCAAATGCCTTTTTTTTTCCGGAGAACCCCCCGGAAAGCTATTGGGCTTGTTTTTGGCTAGTTTTGAGTAGCAATCGGGATTGGGCGGGTTTTGTTGTAAAAACTTGGCAACCCTGTCTGCACGCACGCTGGAATAAGTCACGTTAGAAGAAAAAGATGAGTGTAAACGATCTTTGCCAGTGTTGTAAAAAAATAATTTAAGGATACACAGAGTACTTACCAACACGATCATCATTTCTGAGAGAAATAGTAAAGGTGAATGCATATACGAACAAGTTCTCCGTTTAGGATTAGAACAAATTCAACCCAAGCGTCTTTGATAACGTGGATGATTACGTCACTGTTTATCATCTGTCCATCATCGTCTAAAGCCCGCCCTGACAATTTCATTGGTCCGAGCAGTTTCTGTTCGGGCATAATTACTTCTCTACGGATCAAGTCCAGACCGAACTGCAAATGTTGTGGGTGGGGCTATGTTCGGCTGGCATCCAGGCTAAGTTTGACTATTATCATTTCAACTTTATTTCTCTAATTTGGACTTAATTATTTTAGAGTATATATATATATATATATATATATATATATATATATATATATATATATATATATATATATATATATATATATATATATATATATATATATATATATATATATATATATTATTTGAGTGTTAATTAATTTCAATTTTAGTTTGTCATTTTTTGGGGTTTTGTAAATAACATTTTCAGTTTTTTTAATATTTAGTTTTTTTTATAAATTTTTGTACTTTGACCTAGACTTATTTTATTTCAGTTAGTTGCCAAGGAAGCAAACATTATTTTCATTATTGTTTTGTTAGCTTTTTATTTAATATTGATATTGTATTTATTACAGTTGTATTTCAGTTACCAAAAATGTTTTTAAATGTTTTTGTGATACTGAATATTGAACAATATTGAATTGTCACATATCTCACAGTATAAACTTTTCACAGTTTACTTTTTTATTTAGTGAAGTATTTTTGAATATTTTTTCATTATATGTACAAAAACAGCTAAAACATGCTTCAAAATATCTGTATTTTTCAGACAGTAAGTCATTCAGGTTTGCAATGACATGAGAGTGAATAAATGAGGACAGAATTGTCATTTTTGTGCGAGCTATCCCTTTAATAGTCTTAGAAATAGACTTTCCTTTATGCAAATGTTTTTTGGGGATTGAAATAAGACCTTTAAATATGTAAAAACCATGTACTGCAAGAACAGCGGTTATGCATGTTTATGTGTGTATTTGTGTCAGGTTGACAGACAGCTACAGATGTTCTGTGGTGATAAGGTCAGATAGCAGATTGAAGCATCTTCACCCTCGCTGCTGGTACCTGTGTCGGACACGGCGCTAAACATTCCCTCAATGTTCGGTGGACATTTTCCGAAACATTATTGCAGCATAATGCCGCTTGACATCAGCGCCACACTATGACCTCTGCTAGTGCCTCAATGATGCTATATCTATTCATGTTCTGCCCTTATACCTACTTTGGTTCTCCCGCAGTGTTATTGCACATTGGCCTTTGCCATTTGAAGAGGAGTTTTCCCATGTGATAATGTCAGGGACAGCTCATTGATTTGACCTCGCTCGCTTGTCATATGCTTAAATGGCTTCCCTCGGAAATATAGTAATGAAAGAATGAAGCCATTTCTCACATTCAGTGGCTCCCTATGTGCCTTTCCATGACTGCCCTGTTTTGACAGTCTGAAGGTTAAATTGTACGTATATATTATATGACAAATTATATATACAAATTCACACTTTCAAAAGGATGGCAGATGGAAAGATGGCCTCTGAGTCAAGTGTGTATGTAAGAATCATAAATGTTTCATAGAAGCATAACTGTAGTGGAATAGAACATTAAATATGGCATGCTGGTGTAAATCTGTTAATGTACTCATCTGCTCACACACGACCACACAAGCACCGGCTGCAGGTACTTAGCGGCACTAATGTCGTCTCATCTTCATGTGGACTCCCCAGTTGATTTGATCAGATCATTAGCATTGGTGCTAGCAATGACATTATTTGCTCATCTGAAACTTAGCCCCAGCCATTTCTTTTGAACTTTGATACACGCAGAGTGTTCTGACACACTAATCCAGACCTTTTTTGCATCCTGTTCTTCCATGTTTTGTGGAGTAGTGCGCATATTAGAATTTATTAACCTCTTGGTAGCTCTAAACTAAATCAAATTAGCCGCAAATCTTAGCATTGTACTTTCTATTTCAAAAACATTAGCAATTCAAATGAGAAAACAAAAGCAAACATACAAAATTAATTTTGAGAATGAGGTTCATTTGCATTCTGCCAAAATCTGTGACGGTTTTGTCCTTGAGTTTTAGTTCTGCCGAAGTAGATGTGGAGCATCTGTTCTGTTGAATGTGCACAATACTGTAGTTAAACGGTGAGAAAAGACTTAACGTTTTTTTTCTCCCTGTCCTCTGTTTACTGTGAGAGGCAGGGGAGCTCCCTTGCTTCCACCAGGTGGGTCATTAGCATCCACACATAATAACAGATATGTGATCATAATTATGCTGATTAGCACTAGTCATGACATAAGTCCTGTTGGACCAAAAGCAGAAAATAAATACGTAAACACATTAAAATCTCTTTAGGAAACAACTAAATTACTTAAAACAAACTTCCAGAGCTTCAATTATGGCTGGAAATGGTGAAGTTATTATAATAGGTAGGCTAATAGGTTTGTGTTGTTGTTGATGTTGTTGTTGTTTGCAAGGAAAGAGAACTGAGAATAGAATCTGGTAATGTCCTATCATGAAGGCCCAAAACTTTCACAAACAAAAATACTTCTAGCTACGCAAGCTCGATTTGTGCATTTTGGCATTCCAAAATGTGTTGAAAATACAATATTTAATGCAGTATAAGCAATCTTGCCATGCTAATTAGTTAAAGCTTTTTTAAACACTTAACAAATGTTATCATACCATTGTCTTTCAAGTCAAGCAATGCCATTGTGGGCTGTCATGCCTCAAAACACCAATTTTAATGCAATACAAGTGTACATTGCTTCAACAGGCACTAGAGCGAACTTTAGCGTAAATGCTATCGATGTTTTCTCTTTCAGGTTAACTACTGTCGTGGTGTGTGACAGTTTAAAGTGAAAAATGCCATGGTAGTTAGTTAAAGTTGGCTTAAATTTGTTTTGTAGCTGCCTAGCAAACATTAGCATAAACATCACCAATCGTTTTGTCTTTAAACTGGTTTTGTAGCTGCCTAGAAAACATTACCATCACTTGTGTTTCTGGTCATATACACTCACCTAAAGGATTATTAGGAACACCTGTTCAATTTCTCATTAATGCAATTATCTAATCAACCAATCACATGGCAGTTGCTTCAATGCATTTAGGGGTGTGGTCCTGGTCAATACAATCTCCTGAACTCCAAACTGAATGTCAGAATGGGAAAGAAAGGTGATTTAAACAATTTTGAGCGTGGCATGGTTGTTGGTGCCAGACGGGCCGGTCTGAGTATTTCACAATCTGCTCAGTTACTGGGATTTTCACGCACAACCATTTCTAGGGTTTACAAAGAATGGTGTGAAAAGGGAAAAACATCCAGTATGCGGCAGTCCTGTGGGCGAAAATGCCTTGTTGATGCTAGAGGTCAGAGGAGGATGGGCCGACTGATTCAAGCTGATAGAAGAGCAACTTTGACTGAAATAACCACTCGTTACAACCGAGGTATGCAGCAAAGCATTTGTGAAGCCACAACACGCACAACCTTGAGGCGGATGGGCTACAACAGCAGAAGACCCCACCGGGTACCACTAATCTCCACTACAAATAGGAAAAAGAGGCTACAATTTGCACAAGATCACAAAAATTGGACAGTTTAAGACTGGAAAAATGTTCCCTGGTCTGATGAGTCTCGATTTCTGTTGAGACATTCAGATGGTAGAGTCAGAATTTGTCGTAAACAGAATGAGAACATGGATCCATCATGCCTTGTTACCACTGTGCAGGCTGGTGGTGGTGGTGTAATGGTGTGGGGGATGTTTTCTTGGCACACTTTAGGCCCCTTAGTGCCAATTGGGCATTGTTTAAATGCCACGGGCTACCTGAGCATTGTTTCTGACCATGGCCATCCCTTTATGACCACCATGTACCCATCCTCTGATGGCTACTTCCAGCAGGATAATGCACCATGTCACAAAGCTTGAATCATTTCAGATTGGTTTCTTGAACATGACAATGAGTTCACTGTACTAAAATGGCCCCCACAGTCACCAGATCTCAACAGAGCATCTTTGGGATGTGGTGGAATGGGAGCTTCGTGCCCTGGATGTGCATCCCACAAATCTCCATCAACTGCAAGATGCTATCCTATCAATATGGGCCAACATTTCTAAAGAATGCTTTGAGCACCTTGTTGAATCAATGTCACGTAGAATTAAGGCAGTTTTGAAGGCTAAAGGGGGTCAAACACAGTATTAGTATGGTGTTCCTAATAATCCTTTAGGTGAGTGTATATAGGCTAGGCTACTGCCATTTTACATAGTAGTTGTTGATGAAAATATTTCCAAGCTAATTAGTTCAATTTAGTTTAAACATGCTGTAGCTTAGCGGACATTTCGCTACCATCCCTTTCTCTTTCAGGTCCCTTTTCACTACTGTCATAGTCGAGCAGCAGTTTGAAGAAAATCAAGCTAGCTTTTTAAAGTTAGTTTAAACTTAGCTAATTAGCCAAATAACATTTTTTTAACTGAGGTTTGTTGCCACCATACATGCACATGAGTGATCATCAAGTATGATAAAGGGACCATGTGCTTGATATGTATCAGCTTAACGATCACATTTGCATACTCACGTCTGTCCTAAAACTGAGCAGAGAAGATTTCAGTGTTGTTTAGCTTCTTAACATAAATTAGCATCTCGACCTCTCTTCTCCACTATCGATCATTTACTCTAAGCTGGTCACAGTAGGGGAATGAGATTGCTCTAATTGATTGGGTTATGAGTGTATCATGTTTGCCTATGCTAGCTCATTCACCCTCCTCTATTTCATGTCAGCGCATCCCAACTTACCCCCTTTCCTCGTTTTCACCATTAGCGATCTGGCAACCTCGCGCTGTTCCTTCTCCATATCTCATTGTGTTTCACATGCTGTTCCCCTAGCCGTGACACAAACGGCATCACCAGCCACAGTGCCCAGCTGTGTAAAAATGGCTGATCTGTCCATATAATGACCATTAAGTGTGATTTTCTCGGGAAATCGAACACCTTGAGCTTCTCACCCGTTGTGCAGGGAGAGTTTTTTTTTTCTTTCTTGGACACAAAAGTGAACTCAGAGCTTTATCTCTGATTGATCTGCTGTGAGTCAGTGGAGCAAGAGACCAATCTGTGGGTTTATAAGAAAAGATAAAAGACCCTTATCATCTCGCTCTCTTCCTCTCCCTCACTTTTATTCCTCAATGAAAAGTTGCGTTTGAATGCCAGGAGAACATCTTTCATTATTAGGTCAAGGACTTTGTACCTGCTTGTGCAGAGAGCTTGGGAGATGCGATAAACTCTATGTATCTGCCTCACCTCTAGCCATGCTCGAACAGGGGACATCTCTGATATGAGTCTGAATGAGTGTCTGTCCACAAATGTGATAGAGAGAGTGAAAAGAGGTAGAACGGTAAGATGGGATAAAACAGATAGTTGAGCATTCATGGGAGGGATGAGGAAAGCATAGACAGAATTATTGATGAGGGAAGAGGGGGTGTCGTGTGAAGCTTCCAACTTCCTCGTCATAAAGCATTCACAAAAGCCTTTCATGAAACCCTCAGTTGTGAGATTTCACCTACTGTGCTGCGCCCAGCCGTAGGAGAGGAGAAACTGATCTCAGTAGTGCTGCTCGTGCATGACATACACGTCCCGCTTGTTTTGCTTCCTCCACTTAGATGAGTTGCGGAGCAGTGTTGAGACGACTTGAGTTGGACTGAGGTGGGACAAATCCCAGCATCTGTCCACCAAAAACGTACTCTCATGTAATTAGGTCTATTAGTGCTTATTTTCAAGGACTTTATTTACTGTAAAACTAGTCAAACCACTTAAAGTCACTAATTTTAACTCATCTTTGATCACCAAAATGAGATATCTTAAAAATTATTCCTGTGAAAAAAAGTCTTCATGCTTTAAAAAAGCTTGAATGTGACTCGACATGCTTCATTTAATATATGCGTAATTCATGAATATGCAAATTACTCACATCAGCTCAGAGATCCACTTGCTCAACTTTACTGTAGTAAGTGCTGCACAATGGTATCACTCTTTACAACGTCGGACACGTAATGTTAATTAATATGATTAGCCTTTTGCTTGACTACGTTATCAAACAGCTAATAATGTGTTGCTAATGTTACACAAACCATGTTGCCATTTGCCGTCTCAGTCTGCCTTCTAAAATCAGTATCCTTAGAAACGCCAGTGGAGAAAGACATATAGTTCATCATAACATTGTAATATACATCATATACATACTTCACCCGCTGTATTGCTAAATGTACCCAATTTAATATACAGAAAAATATACCAGGATAACCTGACTTCTCTTGAGACTTCCTGCTTCAGAGTGGTCATAGTTAATGATATGCTAAAGCCCGCCCTCATGATGACGTGATTGGTTACTAGGTAGTTAAGTTACTAGGACGTAAGAAACACCAGCGATCTTAAACCACATTTTTGAGACTGTCTTTGGTTCACTGGACTGAATTTGCTTTGTTTTTAAAACACCACATAGACAAATTAACCACATTAAAACCTTGATTTTCACCACAGTGGGTTTTTAATGCTTATACTTTTCAACAAACTTGCCCTAAGTATTACATTTATGGGCAAAACTTGTGACCCAATGTTTGTGGTACAGACTTGAATGATTCCTCCAATAATGTGCCTTGATGAAGACAGTTGTGCTGTTACTTTTCCAAGCGATCAGTCTTACGATTTTTACCTGGTGGTCGATAAAACGGGTGGAAAAATCCCCTTGATTAGAAAATCATAGCATTATTATTTCATCTTGGACAACGACTCTTGCAACCTCGTAAAAATGTGATAAAACACTGAGATGTGCTAGAACACCTTAGCAACTGCATAGCTACGCAATGGAACTGATTACATATAATCTGGATTACGTAATCAGACTCCAAAAATGGAGCACTTGAAATTTCAATTATATTTCGTTTTAAAATACACGTGATCAGCTCTTTGTATTTTATATCAATATGGTACAGGATTATCCTATTCAAATCAGTGTTATTAACAAGTTAGATCAAAAGTAATCTAAAAGTAGTCTGATTATATTGGATACGGATTACATTACTAACTAAAATGTTTGTCATGTAATTTGGATTCGGTAACCAACTGCAATTTGTAAGCACCCAGCACTGCTCCTTAGCATCATGATAGTGAATTTTTCTTGGGCAGCGCATGCTGTTATTTTTCAAGCAATACGGTTTTCTCATAGCAGACAAAAAGGGCCAAAATATCATAGACTTAATTACTATTTTGACCTGGGGCAGTCAGCAACCGCTCAGATCACCATAACAATGTCATTGAGACCATTAGGAACACCTTAGTAAATACTGTAAAAAAATTGTTAGGCCAGTTTCAACATTTTGGTGCATTTAGTTTCAGTTTCAGCACTCTTACAAATTTGAGAATACTGTGTGAATGTGTTTTTACAATATTACAGGACAATAAACCAAGGGGAGTGACATTTCTCTCACGTGTGACTGTGAATAAGAATTAGAAACCCAGGCAGGCTTAGTTAAATGGAACTCTCTAGTCATTAACTCAGTCTCTCAATATTCTAATGAGTGCTGAATTCGTTAGACTTGATAAGCATATTTCATCTCCAATCAGTCCAGAGCTTTATGAAGCAAGAGTTATTAAGTCAGTGAGCTCTGCGTTTTTTAATCTCACTGTCTCTTTCTGTCCATCCACCCTTTTCTCATTTCACATAACGCTGGAGCCGAAGAGAGAAGATATGGACTCATAAAGTGTGGGAAAAATAGACGGTTTTAGTGCTTTCCTAGTCATGTCAGGAGTCTTTTCTCTCTCTCTCTCTCTCTCTCTCTCTCTCTCTCTCTCTCTCTCTCTCTCTCCCTCTCTCTCTCTCTCTCTCTCTCTCTCTCTCTCTCTCTCTCTCTCTCTCTCTCTCTCTCTCTCTCTCTCTCGCTCTCTCTCATTGGATTTCATCCACCCCTTGTAATCTGCAGGACTGTGTTTGGGTGTACGTGCTCTTACAGCTGTTTACTTTGAGACTGTGGGTGTCTTTTGATGACCCGTTTTCTCTGCCGGCTGATTGGATCGTAATTGCACTGTGGCCGTCAAAGGTACTCTCAAAGTTTCTTGCAGAAGCAGTGTGAGTTTAATTAGCTATAGTTTGAGGACAAAACTATCCTCAGAAATTGGACAAAACCTTCCTTTGGGGATATCCTTAAAGGCAAAAGCGACTTACAAATGTTAAAAGTGATTGCGAGAAAGTTTAAAATAAATAAAGTCGCATTGTAAGAGATATAAAGTTGCAGTTCTAAGAAATATTGTATATATTCCCAATTATAAGATTTACAAAGAACAAAACTGTGAGATAACGTTTCCGTTGTGAGTTAAAATTGCTATTACGAGAATAACGTCGCATTTATGGGAGTCACAATTAGGGTTACAAAGTTTCCAGAAACTTTCCAGGATTTTTCGTAAATTTTTGGTAAGTTTCTGGAAATTTACCAGAAATGTTTAGCTCCTTTGCAACCTCTTTTCGCAATCACGAGAAACAAAGTTGCAATTGTGAAATATAAAGCTACTTTTTGAGAGATAGTTGCAATTGTAAGAGAAAAGTCACAATTCTATGAAATAAAATTCTGTTTTTGAAATTGTTACATTTATGTCATATGAATTTGCAATTAAATGAAATAGACACATTTGCGATAAAGTCATATTACGCAAAACAAAGTCACAGTTGTTAGATATGAAGTTACATTGTGAGAGATAAAATCACAATTGTAAAATCTAGGCCTGGTTTCACAGACAAGGCTTAGATTAAACCAGGATTAGGCCTTAGTTCAAATAGGGCATTTAAGTAGCTTTTATAAGCGTGCCTTAGAAAAAAAACCTTTACTGGTGTGCATCTTGAGACAAAACGATGGCACTGACATATTTTAAAGGTGCCCTGCCACACGTATTTCATTACTTTTGTGGTAATGTCTGAAGTTCTACCATGGACTTGGTTACCTTGTTACAAGTCATTCTAGCGTGGTATAGAAAGCCTGCAGGAAGACTCGATTTGCGCCAGTTCTCATTAATATTCAACGAGCTAAGCTGCTTGACTCTGATTGGCAGCTAGCCAATGAGAGCCTGGCTATCAGCATCCTTTACCCAACGCAGAGATTAGAGGAACTTTGTTTACTATCGTCTGGAATCGCTGCAGAAATGGCTTCTTCAGGTATATTGCCATATATATATATGACATTCAGCCATCCTGTATACGAAAACTGTCAGCTGAGCTAGGCGAATTCTGTGGGCACGGTCTCAACTGGGCGAGCTCATGAATAGTAATGAGCTCAGGCAACACCACGTCAGACTGACCAGCTTTTGTAAATGGTCTGATTTCTCCGCTTATTTCTTTTCAGTTGCTAGAGATGACAGAAGAGGTTTTGTGTGGCAGTGCACCTTTAAGATATGTCAGTAGAAGTTAGGGTTAAAACAGTTCAGTTAAAACAGCTCTAGAAGATTAACTTCCTTCCTGACTGAAAAGAGATGTATTCATAAGTGTGTTTGTGATGACCTTTATTTGTATTGCCCTGCAGTGAAGTGTGTGTGATGTTCTAAACTACAATAATTTGCCCCGTTTTCTGTGTGTGTGTATGAGTGACCAGTACAGGTCGGCTGGGTTAATAGGGATGCTGTCATACGTAACAGTACTGGACAGTGAGCAGCAAGGAAATGACAAACGCTGAGAGCAAATTAGAGTCCTTGCCCTCCCCTCTAGTTTCGCTTCACACACACACACACCTGACTGACACAGTGCAAGGTCAATGTCTTTTATTACGTTCAGGCTGGCCGTGGAGCATCTGAATGCGATGCTCCAGAAAGAGCACACACACTTTGCAAATAACAGCTTAGTGTGCGGATTTGGATTAGCAGCTAGTGGCCGACATATTCATCATGTACACAAATCTAATTATGAGGGTAATTGCCTACAAGGGACTTTATTGGTCTCTTATAATGAGTCTATTGTCTGTTGGTGCAGGGGATCACAAAGCTCTCTATTGATCAGTCATGAATACCGCTATAGCTCATGCAACCATTAATATGGATATTTTTCAGGGCTCTGAATGACTGGGTCAGTGCCGTCGATAATGTCAGCCACGGTACAGAGCAGAAACGAGAGCCTCTTAACTCTTTGCGTGTCTTGTCTTTCTCTCTTTCTCTCGCTGTCATATTTAATTACAGGCGTTTAATTGAAGAAGTCGACTCTGTGCCGTCCGTAATTATGGCTCAGTCTTTTGGGGCTTTGTCGCATCGGGCCCCCTGAGCTCATATTCTCTTTGCCGTAATTCAATTAGATCCTTCACATAGAGCACTGAAGCCTCTCAGCAATGTTACGCCACGCTATACACTGCTTTCAGAAACTCGCAAGGCAAATTTATTTATGTATCTTTTTGGTTTTTTTAAGTCATAGCATATGTCCTTTGAAATGAGACCAGAACAGGAAGTTAGCAAAGCAAATGCACAGCTCTGTTGTGCATTTCAAAAAGACTACACTGACCCTTGTACATGTACATCTCCATGACTTCTATTCAATACATGCATTTTCATCTTAAAGTGACAGGGATATTTTAAGGAATGTTTCATGGTTTGTCCATAGACTGTATAAAACTATGGACATAGTGTCTGTGACGTCATGCTTAGGTTTCTGAAGAGCATTTTTGAAGCCCAAAGTGGGCGGAGCTGACCGTCGCCATCTAGCAGCGCGTCAATCCCGGATAACCGAAAATGGGTAAAGAGGCAGGACATGGGTGGAGCTGATGTGAATTGATGACTAACAGACAGCAGACAAACGGCACTCCACCTGTCACTCAAGTGGCCACACTCGTAATTATGCTGAACTTTAAGACTTTATATAAATTGAACGGATGAGTTATAAAAAACCCCCTCAAAGTTTTCATGAAGGGCAAATTAGCTATAGTGACCAAAACCACTTTGGGCACTTTAACATGGGGGGGGGGGGGGGGTATGGAATGGAATTGGAATTGGAATTGACTCCCTTTTGGAGCCTGTCTCTAGCGGGCAGTCGATGAATTGCAGTTTAAGTCACTTCCATGTTGGATTCAAGAGAGACCGCGGGAGGTTGCCACTTGGTTTTGTCCGTACAATAAATGTCAATGGGTTCCAATATGTTTGTTTTACTTTCATTGTTGAAAGTACAGTCATACAGGTTTGTGATGGGTAAACAAGTCAGGTAGTTAATCTTCTATTCTGATTTTTCTCTCAAAATTGCAGTTTCTCATAACTGTGCTTTATCTTTTACAATTATGACTTTATTTCTCATAACTGGCTTTATCTTTCTCATAACTGTGCTTTATCTTCCACAATTGTGACTTTATTTCTCATAACTGTGCTTTATCTTCCACAATTGTGACTTTATTTCTCATAACTGTGCTTTATCTTCCACAATTGTGACTTTATTTCTCATAACTGACTTTATCTTTCACAATTGTGACTTTAATTATTTCTCATAACTCTGCTTTATCTTTCACAATTGTGACTATTTCTCATAACTGTGCTTTATCTTTCACAATTGTGACTTTATTTCTCATAACCGACTATCTTTCACAATTGTGACTTTATCTTTCACAATTGTGACTTTATTTCTCATAACTCTGCTTTATCTTTCACAATTGTGACTTTATTTCTCATAACTGTGCTTTATCTTTCACAATTGTGACTTTATTTCTCATAACTGTGCTTTATCTTCCACAATTGTGACTTTATTTCTCATAACTCTGCTTTATCTTTCACAATTGTGACTTTAATTATTTATCATAACTGTGCTTTATCTTCCACAATTGTGACTTTATTTCTCATAACTCTGCTTTATCTTTCACAATTGTGACTTTAATTATTTATCATAACTGTGCTTTATCTTCCACAATTGTGACTTTATTTCTCATAACTGACTTTATCTTTCACAATTGTGACTTTAATTATTTCATAACTGTGCTTTATCTTCCACAATTGTGACTTTATTTCTCATAACTGACTTTATCTTTCACAATTGTGACTTTATCTTTCACAATTGTGACTTTATTTCTCATAAATGTGCTTTATCTTCCACAATTGTGACTGATTATTTCTCATAACTCTGCTTTATCTTTCACAATTGTGACTTTATTTCTCATAACTGACTTTATCTTTTACAATTGTGACTGATTATTTCTCATAACTCAGCTTTATCTTCCACAATTGTGACTTTATTTCTCATAACTGACTTTATCTTTTACAATTGTGACTGATTATTTCTCATAACTCTGCTTTATCTTTTACAATTGTGACTTTATTTCTCATAACTGTGCTTTATCTTTCACAATTGTGACTTTATTTCTCATAACTCTGCTTTATCTTTCACAATTGTGACTTTATTTCTCATAACTGTGCTTTATCTTCCACAATTGTGACTTTATTTCTCATAACCGACTATCTTTCACAATTGTGACTTTATTTCTCATAACTGTGCTTTATCTTCCACAATTGTGACTTTATTTCTCATAACTCTGCTTTATCTTTCACAATTGTGACTTTATTTCTCATAACTGTGCTTTATCTTTCACAATTGTGACTTTATTTCTCATAAATGTGCTTTATCTTCCACAATTGTGACTTTATTTCTCATAACTGACTTTATCTTTTACAATTGTGACTGATTATTTCTCATAACTCTGCTTTATCTTTTACAATTGTGACTTTATTTCTCATAACTGTGCTTTATCTTTCACAATTGTGACTATTTCTCATAACTGTGCTTTATCTTTCACAATTGTGACTTTATTTCTCATAACTGACTTTATCTTTCACAATTGTGACTTTAATTATTTCTCATAACTCTGCTTTATCTTTCACAATTGTGACTTTAATTATTTCTCATAACTGTGCTTTATCTTCCACAATTGTGACTTTATTTCTCATAACTGACTTTATCTTTCACAATTGTGACTTTATTTCTCATACCTGTGCTTTATCTTCCACAATTGTGACTTTATTTCTCATAACTGTGCTTTATCTTCCACAATTGTGACTTTATTTCTCATAACCGACTATCTTTCACAATTGTGACTTTATTTCTCATAACTGTGCTTTATCTTCCACAATTGTGACTTTATTTCTCATAACTCTGCTTTATCTTTCACAATTGTGACTTTATTTCTCATAACTGACTTTATCTTTCACAATTGTGACTTTATTTATCATAACTGTGCTTTATCTTCCACAATTGTGACTTTATTTCTCATAACTGACTTTATCTTTCACAATTGTGACTTTATTTATCATAACTGTGCTTTATCTTCCACAATTGTGACTTTATTTCTCATAACCGACTATCTTTCACAATTGTGACTTTATTTCTCATAACCGACTATCTTTCACAATTGTGACTTTATTTATCATAACTGTGCTTTATCTTCCGCAATTGTGACTTTATTTATCATAACTGACTTTATCTTTCACAATTGTGACTTTATTTATCATAACTGACTTTATCTTTCACAATTGTGACTTTATTTCTCATAACTGTGCTTTATCTTCCACAATTGTGACTTTATTTCTCATAACTCAGCTTTATCTTTCACAATTGTGACTTTATTTCTCATAACTGTGCTTTATCTTTCACAATTGTGACTTTATTTCTCATAACTGACTTTATCTTTCACAATTGTGACTTTAATTATTTCTCATAACTCTGCTTTATCTTTCACAATTGTGACTTTAATTATTTCTCATAACTGTGCTTTATCTTCCACAATTGTGACTTTATTTCTCATAACTGTGCTTTATCTTCCACAATTGTGACTTTATTTCTCATAACTGACTTTATCTTTCACAATTGTGACTTTATTTCTCATACCTGTGCTTTATCTTCCACAATTGTGACTTTATTTCTCATAACTGTGCTTTATCTTCCACAATTGTGACTTTATTTCTCATAACCGACTATCTTTCACAATTGTGACTTTATTTCTCATAACTGTGCTTTATCTTCCACAATTGTGACTTTATTTCTCATAACTCTGCTTTATCTTTCACAATTGTGACTTTATTTCTCATAACTGACTTTATCTTTCACAATTGTGACTTTATTTATCATAACTGTGCTTTATCTTCCACAATTGTGACTTTATTTCTCATAACTGACTTTATCTTTCACAATTGTGACTTTATTTATCATAACTGTGCTTTATCTTCCACAATTGTGACTTTATTTCTCATAACCGACTATCTTTCACAATTGTGACTTTATTTCTCATAACCGACTATCTTTCACAATTGTGACTTTATTTATCATAACTGTGCTTTATCTTCCGCAATTGTGACTTTATTTATCATAACTGACTTTATCTTTCACAATTGTGACTTTATTTATCATAACTGACTTTATCTTTCACAATTGTGACTTTATTTCTCATAACTGTGCTTTATCTTCCACAATTGTGACTTTATTTCTCATAACTCAGCTTTATCTTTCACAATTGTGACTTTATTTCTCATAACTGTGCTTTATCTTTCACAATTGTGACTTTATTTCTCATAACTCTGCTTTATCTTTCACAATTGTGACTTTATTTCTCATAACTCTGCTTTAATTGCTATCAATATAACTTCATAACTCACAATTCTGAAATTGTTTCTCATAATTTCAGCTTTCTTGCAAATGTGACTATTTATATCACATATTGGCTACCCAACTGAGATTATCACTCACAATGTAACATTATATCTCACAATTTTGACTTTCTTGTACCTCGTAATTGTGACTTTCTTGTGAAAGTAGTATTATTCTCTATATCTTACGACTTTGTAGCTCGCAATTTTGTCTCTCGTAATTGCTGCATTGCTTATTGTAACTGCAAATTGTATCTCTTAAATGCAACCAACAGTCATCCTGGTTTGATCCGATATGAGAGTGAGTAAAGGATGATAATTTATGTTTGGGTGAACTGTGCCTTTTAGATGGTGTTATTCAGATGTTTTTTACACAAATATGAATTTTCAACTACTTAAAATGGAGCATGTGTATTCGAAATGAGGTTATGAATGTGTATACCTGTTTACTTGCTTTTACATTCAGGTAAGGTGCAGCTACTGTATGTAAAGTAGTCCCAATGTTTTTGAGGGCAAACAGTCAATCCTGATTTTTCAATGAATGGAAGATGGAGGTCTTGGCTCATGTTGAGCCCCTGAAACATATTTTATATCACTTCAGAGGTTATAGCAAAGTAATTGTGATGAAAAATCTGATGACAGAAAAACTGTGACATATACGAGGCCTACCATGGTACCGAATGTTTGCAGATATTTGTATGCATTAACATGCTACTTGCTGGCGATGTTCCTCATTTGTTAGCTAAAGGTATCAGCTAAATTAATATTTGTAAATATCCTTCAAAGAAAACTACGGTTTTACCATGGTATATATACAAAAAACATGGTAATTATCATGACATTTTAAAGTAGTGCTGTTAGAATGACAGCTTTGCGACTGATCAGATGAACCATCATTCTGTTGACTAATGGCAGATCATCTTTGAATGCCAGTGACGGAGTTGGTTTGTCATGCGTTGGCCTGCTTTATAAGACGAAGAGGAGGTGGTACAACAGAAGGGGTGTGTGTGTGTGTGTGTGTGTGTGTGTGTGTTTGTTGGAACAAGAATGAAAGTACTGTGTGTTCTCAAGACAGCATGTTCACATGAATGCCATTTTAGGACGACATTGCGTGGAACATGAGCGTTTCGCATCACTGAAATGGTTATTATTTTAATGTAATTTTAAATTGAGAGTTGGGAAAGTAGGTCAGAGAACTTGATCTCATAGCATGAAACTCAACCCACACACACATGCAGCTCTTCCCACCACATGCAAACAGGCATTTTTTTAACATCGAGTTAAAAGTTTGAGGATCTTTATGAGGGGAAAAGCCTGCGGTCAAATATAGAAAATATAGAAGATCGGAGAGTGAACATTTGCCCCATGCTGTGTGGTTCTCTAGTGCCCCCTAGTGCTGTCATCAGTTTCTTTTTACTAAATGAAATCACCTGAGCTAGTGGAAATGAAGCAAGAATTCAAAACCAGCTTGTGAAGATCTAAAATAGTTCTGCAATAGTTCTGCAATTCATTCGGCTGATACTTTTGTATAAAGTGGCTACATTTTTTTGCCTGGAACTATTGTAAAATACACTATATAAGCAATGACTTGAATACACCTATTTTACGAGAAACATTTTTTAATTAAAATTCATTTGGAAATGTTTTGTGGGATTTGAAGTAAAAAAGAAAAAATGTGTAGGTGCTCTTATCGAGATTGTAATACGGGGAAAAAAGTCCCATTGAATGGCTGAAATTCTTGAGGAAATTTATTTTTTATTTTTTATTATATATTGTAAAGTCATGTCATCATGCATAAAAGCATAAAACGGAAACCTCATGACTGTCAGTATAATATTAATGATATCAGTTGATTAAAAAATCCTTGAAAAAATATTGAAAACAAAAAAGGATGAACATTTTATATATATGTATATCAAACTTCAAATAAATAAATTGTGTACACTCAAGAAAATGTTTACTTTTTACTTGATGGTTACACCGCTTGAAATTATTAATTATGAGAGATTAAATCAGCATCTTTTTGTATAAGTCTCTTTAAATTAGATTATTTTTATCGTCATATTTTCCACTGAACTGTTGCCACTGACCCATATCTATGTTGTGACTCTCTCTTTTTCTGTGTTACAGATATGGAGACATGGTTCCTAAGACCATCATGGGGAAGATCTTCGGCTCTATTTGTTCTTTGAGTGGCGTGTTGGTGATCGCTCTTCCCGTTCCTGTCATTGTGTCCAATTTCAGTCGGATCTACCATCAGAGTCAACGTGCAGAGAAGCGGCGTGCCCAAAAGGTACCCTAACCCAGCGTGGGTCCACGGCCTCTGACCTCACAGCGCTAAACGGAGCTGGGCTCTTATGTAGCTGTTCTCTTGAAATACAAGCATGTCTGGCTGTGGCAAAGAGATTAGCCCCTGACAGGACCATGAACACACAAACACAGAAAAATGACGCTGGGATAGTATTTAATACAACTTGGCACAATGTGCTTGTGACCCAGATGTCTGCACGCTGAGTGGTGTGTGTGTCTCTGTGGTATGTTAACTGCAGGCCTCTGTGGAACCATCATTTCTAGTGCATGCCCAGATCTCATCCCGTACTTCAACACAGCAGACAGAAACACAAACACACAGAAACAAGACAGACAGGCAGAGAGAAACTTTGAGAAGGGCCGATAGAAAGAAAATAGAGTACAGAATAAAAGAGAAAACTGCCACATACACATGGCAAAGGTTAAGGTATATTTAAAAGCACAAGTGTATGGAAGCTTTTTTCCACCACTGAGCAAAATATTTAAATAGTCATTGCGACATTTTATTTCTATCTCACAATATTTTTGTTTATATCTCGCAATTCGAATTTTCTCGCAATTCTACTTAAGATATAAACTCGCAATTGCGAGAAAAAAAGTCATAATTGTGATATAGAAAGTCGCAATTACATTTTTCATTATTCTGTGATGAAAAAAGTCAGGATTGCGAGATATCAACAATTGTGGAAAGAAATCCAAATTGAGTGTTATAAACTCAAAATTGTGAGAAATAAAGTAAGAACTATCTCTGAATTCTGACATTTTTTTCTCAGAATTGTAAGATATAAAACATTTTAACTGTGAGTTATAAAGTCTGAATTGTGATATATAAACTTGCAGTTCTTGTATGTCAGAATTGTGAGATTAAAAAAACTCAAAATTGCGAGAAAAATAGTCAGAATTGCGATTCTCTCAATTCTGATTTTTTTCTCAGAATTGTGATATATAAACTCAAAATTGTGAATTATAAAGTTGAATTGCGGGATATAAACTCACAATTCTGAGATAAGTCATAATTGTGAGATAAAAGCTAATTACCGTTTTCAATTTATTTATTTATTTATTTTATTTTATTTTTTAAATTGGCAGAAACAAGCTTCCATACAAGTGAATCTCCTAAATACTTTTTGTTATGCAAAATTTTGTTATGGCAGGTACAAGTGAAGAAAATAATTTTGGGTTTGCTGTTATCTCAAATTTTGGTGACATTTATTTTAAGGAGATGTAGTTACACATTACTCCATGTACTTACTATAGTAATAACAGTAAATTATGCATAATTACAATTAACTAACTCTAATCCAAATCCTAACCGTAACTCTATAGTAAGTACATATAGCTAATTGATATAACTTATTTGAGTAAGTACTTTTTAGTAATTTATTTTTACAGTCTATGGTAAGTAAATTGTAACTAGGTCACCTTAAAATAAAGTGTAACCCAAACTTTAGCTGCGACACACAGTTTGATGTTTGAACATGCGGCAAGAGGAATGTAGCTGTGTACCAATCAATGATGATCCTTCAATATTATTTAAAAAGAAACGATTCAATTAATTCCAAAACCTCAATTAATCTGATTACTTTTGCAATTAAATTTAAATGCAAGTTTTACAGCCCATCTGCACAGCATAATCAACACAGCTGTCCGCACGCACACACTTAGTTGATGCATTAGCCAGACGTTTGAATTTATTGTGGCACGGGCCTTGTGATCTGTCATTGCTTGTTGTGAGTATTCCTGCCTTAAATCATCTTTTCATGTGCGTACGGAAAACAGGAGTCACTTCTGAACATGCAATGATTGACATAGTGGTTTAAACCTTTTCGTGTTAGTGACATCTGTCAGCGTTTAGTAAACCAAAGTCTATTGTTCATGCCGTTTAAATCAGTTTTGTGCGTACTATGCAAAATTTTTTGGTCATCATCAAACTTCTAAATGACAGAATGAGATTAAGCACAAATATAAGAGGAGGCACAACTGTATTTAGCTACAGTGTGTACTTGGCCAATGAGAGCAGGCATTAGAAGAACAGATGCTGTGTTCTGTAGTCTGTTCTCCGCTGGGGGTGATCAGAATACACAGACGTAGTGACATCACATCATATCTCATTAGATGAGTGTCTTCTCTTAATTTAGCTGTTCAACTCCAGCCGCGCCATGGGAGACACAAACAGTTCAGATATCCCACTCCCCCCCTGCGCAAGCATAAACAGTACAACCAGTCCACCCAAGGACAACAGTCTGTTTTGTAAGTTAACGGGGAACTGAGAACGAGAATAGAAGAGGGGAAAATGAGAGCGTTTGTAACAATACCAACACTTCAGTAGTCCATACCAATACCCTTAACATTTTACAATACTTAATCAAAAATAAACTCCTTTTTTAAAAGGAGTTAATATTTTAATGAATAAAATATTTATAGCTGTCTGATATTTTGACAGAAATTGCAGGTTTTTGTTCTGCCAATTTTTATGGAGATATAAAGAAAAAAAGCCTGAAAAGACTGAAAGAAAAGTAGTTTGGCATAATTTTATAAATATGTCTTAATTATTTTATAATTAATATTCTATCAAATTATTTGTATAGTGTGTGTATGTATGTATATATACACTCACCTAAAGGATTATTAGGAACACCATACTAATACTGTGTTTGACCCCCTTTCACCTTCCGAACTGCCTTAATTCTTCGTGGCATTGATTCAACAAGGTGCTGAAAGCATTCTTTAGAAATGTTGGCCCATATTGATAGGATAGCATCTTGCAGTTGATGGAGATTTGTGGGATGCACATCCAGGGCACAAAGCTCCCGTTCCACCACATCCCAAAGATGCTCTACTGGGTTGAGATCTGGTGACTGTGGGGGCCATTTAAGTACAGTGAACTCATTATCATGTTCAAGAAACCAATTTGAAATGATTCGAGCTTTGTGACATGGTGCATTATCCTGCTGGAAGTAGCCATCAGAGGATGGGTACATGGTGGTCATAAAGGGATGGACATGGTCAGAAACAATGCTCAGGTAGGCCGTGGCATTTAAACTATGCCCAATTGGCACTAAGGGGCCTAAAGTGTGCCAAGAAAGCATCCCCCACACCATTACACCACCACCACCAGCCTGCACAGTGGTAACAAGGCATGATGGATCCATGTTCTCATTCTGTTTACGCCAAATTCTGACTCTACCATCTGAATGTCTCAACAGAAATCGAGACTCATCAGACCAGGCAACATTTTTCCAGTCTTCAACTGTCCAATTTTGGTGAGCTCGTGCAAATTGTAGCCTCTTTTTCCTATTTATAATGGAGATGAGTGGTACCCGGTGGGGTCTTCTGCTGTTGTAGCCCATCCGCCTCAAGGTTGTTCGTTTTGTGGCTTCACAAATGCTTTGCTGCATACCTCGGTTGTAACGAGTGGTTATTTCAGTCAAAGTTGCTCTTCTATCAGCTTGAATCAGTCGGCCCATTCTCCTCTGACCTCTAGCATCAACAAGGCATTTTCGCCCACAGGACTGCCACATACTGGATGTTTTTCCCTTTTCACACCATTCTTTGTAAACCATAGAAATGGTTGTGCGTGAAAATCCCAGTAACTGAGCAGATTGTGAAATACTCAGACCGGCCCGCCTGGCACCAACAACCATGCCACGCTCAAAATTGCTTAAATCACCTTTCTTTCCCATTCTGACATTCAGTTTGGAGTTCAGGAGATTGTATTGACCAGGACCACACCCCTAAATGCATTGAAGCAATTGCATTAATGAGAAATTGAACAGGTGTTCCTAATAATCCTTTAGGTGAGTGTATATATATATATAAAATGTAAGATTTTTTAGTCTCTTATGCTCACCAAGCTTTAATTTATTTGATCAAAAGTACAGTATAAACAGTAATAGTGTGAAATATTATTTCAGTTTAAAATGACTTTTATATTTTATATTTTAAAAATATTTTATATTGTTATATACAATAATAATATATTATTTTTATATTTTTATTGAATGTATTTTATCTATGGTGTCAAAATATCCACTGTACATCTAGCCACATTACAGAAACACTGGTATTGTTACAATTAAAATTTTTCCGAAGTGGACGGAGAACACATTGCCATTCTTCATGCCAGACATGCGCATGCAAACCTCCAGTCACACCACAATCACATGCACACCCACATTCGTGTTAGGCTAAACGCCCGTGTGTTTGTCCACCTGAACAGAAAACCAGGCTTGCTAGAATTCATGCGACGAAGAGCGGTGGTGCTAACGCTTATTTGCAGTACAAACGCAATGGGATGCTGGTGGACGTGAATGAGGAGGTAACGGTGGAAATCAATTCGCCGGGGTCTCTCTTAATGGAACGTGACATTATGGGCTGATGCTGGTGCATGTGGACCCCTTTCCCCCCCTGGCCGTTCACCTCTCCGCCTGGGGGCCGGGGTCCAGCAGGGCTGTCCCCATCAACGCTTCCGTGGTGTTCCTCTAACTCTCTTTCTATCTTTCTCACTCTCTTTCGCTCTTTCTAACGCCTAGACCGGGTATGCCAGCACCTCTTCCTGGTGGCTGGTCATGAGACCATCAATAATCGTGTGTCCTCTTGTCCAATGGCAGTGCGGTGCATGCGGCTTGGCCTTGCGGGTGCCACTCCCATCCGCTCCAGTACCGACGGGGCCCCCTTGTTTTTTACTGCAACCCTTTTCTCCATCTCTCAACTACTTTGCTTTTGGGTTTTATCTCTTTATTACTTTTTGTATCTTGTCTACTTGTTGTTTTAACTCTTTTTTCGACAACTACTACTCATGCATTTTTTAACATGCATTTTTGAGTGAATTTCTCTCCGGACTGGCCTGTGCTCTCTCTCTCTCTCTCTCTCTCTCTCTCTCTCTCTCTCTCTCTCTCTCTCTCTCTCTCTCTCTCTCTCTCTCTCTCTCTCTCTCTCTCTCTCTCTCTCTCTCTCTCTCTCTCGGTCTCTCTCTCTCTCTCTCTCTCTCTCTCTCTCTCGGTCTCTCTCTCTCTCTCTCTCTCTCTCTCTCTCTCTCTCTCTCTCTTCATGACATTATCCAAACTCATTACATGGAGGAATGAAACTGTCTGAGCTGCATGTCTTTGATTGGCATCTAAACGGGAGGCAGGGTTTAATGTGAGGCAGAGACCACGGGGCGTGTTGATCGAGTGCCTGTTAACCATACGCGGGTTCTCGGTGAGCCGCGCCCTAGTCCAGGGGTCCTGCTCCTGAAGGGCCTGCTAAATTTAGCTGTAATACTAATTAAACACACCTAAATCAGCTAATTAGGCTGCATCCTAAATGGCATACTTATTAGGTGAAAAGCAGTATGTGAATAGAGTAGTATGTCTGAATTTCACAGTAGTCGAAAAGTTCCCAGATGAACTATTACTTCTGGCGAGATTCTGAAGACGAGACATCCAAGGCTGTGTTGACACTGGCACAAAAAAATCAGATTTTTTCGCATCCAATCTACGCCACTTCCAAATGTGGTTTTAAATCGTATACATATCCAATTTCTAGATATCTGACCTGCGCCTAAACATGTATATCCAATTCCCTTTGAAAAGACAGCTTTTAAATGTTGCATTATGAAGACGTGCCTGTATGCGCTTGTTCACAGCTTTTTTTATTGAGACTTTATAAAGGAAAGAACCTCGACCTCTGCCCCATGAATTTTATAAATAAAACAGCTTCACTACTGAAAGCTACATTATATTTCTCAGCAATGAGGTGATAACTTCGCTCTAAGTAAACCAACTAGCTTCACTATTAGGCTACTCACTCTCTCTCTCTCGCTCTCTCTCTCTCTCTCTCTCTTTCTTCCGTTAATTCATTCAAATTAATACAAACAAATGTAATCTTATAGCAGTACTCTATTTCACTTCAGAATTATAAATATAATGAGCCATAGATAAAATAACGAACAAAAATTACAGCTATTGTCCTGTATACATCCGGTATTTTGCTGTATATATCCGTTCGGCCAGATCTTATCTTGTCCATGCTGGCAAAAAATCATGACCGCCTGACATTAATTATATCAATCATTTTAATAGCATGGCTATTCAAAACCAGAGGGTCTACCATGCATACTAAAGCGATCACCGACAATAATTTTGGGGGGGATCTGTCAGATCTGTACAGTGTAAACACAGCCCAATTGACATTTTTACCATAAGGCCACATGAGAGGATTTGCGAATGGATACTGGTAGGTTACATGACAATGACAACATGTCTGGATTAAATTCATAGTGTATAGAACACGCTTGTCGCAAAGTAATTTCGCAGAAGAAGTAACTACTCTGAGGGAATACGATTTCGGATGCAGCCTTTAGGATTGGATTGGTGGATTGGTTGGGGCAGGTTGGAGCTACAATCTGCAGGACATTGGCCCATCAGGAGCATGATCGGACACCCCTGCTCTAGACGCCTGGTCACTGCGTCATGGTGATTCATTAAGGCTCTAGTGAATTTGGGTACGGTGGCCGTCATGGTTCAAACACATCAGACACTTATTTAGACAAAC
This sequence comes from Romanogobio albipinnatus, assembly GCA_023566225.1. Classification (NCBI taxonomy): domain Eukaryota; kingdom Metazoa; phylum Chordata; class Actinopteri; order Cypriniformes; family Gobionidae; genus Romanogobio; species Romanogobio albipinnatus. The sequence goes on along the minus strand of CM042245.1, from coordinate 47,843,032 downwards.
TTTTCCAAATATGTTTGCTTTTCAGTAATTTGTATCTATATACAAATTCAATAGACATTTGCAGACACAGAATACTCTTGTTGTCCACTGTTTTTGAACCTAGAGCTGTCCGTCAATGGCGTGATGTTGAGAGAACAGGACGGGGCAGTGACCTAGAGCCTACCGTTGTCACAATGAAGTAGTTAAACGTTCCTCAGCATTGTCTCAACGCTGCTGGATCATTGTGAGAATTCAGGCTTTGCTGTCATTGGTCTCGTCTTTTCTCCCAGCTTCTTTCTGCTCTGATAAGTTGATAAGCAGTGTTTTCTGTTTCTCCAAAAGGCATCAAAAGAGGCGGGCCAAGCTTTGGTATGTAAGTCCAACCCCACTTTTGAGACCCAGCATCACCATCTTCTGCACTGCTTGGAGAAAACCACGGTAAGAAACCCTCTGGAGAAACCTTTACACATAACTGGAAGCTTGTCTCAGCTTTGTCATTATTTGGTCTTTTTGATATACAGTTGTCCTAAAAGGCACACTAAGCACATCTGTAAGAATCATTATGAGGTTCTCCTACAATTTTATATTCTTTTACAGCTGTTTTTTTTAGTACCTTATAGAAGGTTCAATAGCTACTGGACTGGTGTCTGTATTGACTGTATTTAAAGTGGAAATTACATTTCTGTTATCATTTATTCCACTTCACATTGTTTCAATCCTTTATGACTTTCTTTCCTCATAGGATCACAAAAGGAGAAGTTTGGCATATTATCCCAGGTGCAAGAACAGACACTTTAGAGTTACAAAAAAAAAGTACTTAAAAGTATTTAATGCAACTTATTTTCCAAGTACAAGTGCTATTTTCCAGGTTTTTCTTTAAAAGGCCAAGTTTTCTAAAAAATATATATATATTACTTTGTGTGAGGAACAGACTGAAATTTGAGTCGTTATTAGCTGACATGGTCGGTTATGACATGATAATAATGACATAATTGACATTAAACATAGCACAATGCTTCTTCACATACCATTCTTCACATACAATTGAATAATCCATGATTTGAGAGTTCTGGCAGAGGGAAAAATGTGAAAGTGGACAGAAGTTTCATTTTTGTAACCCTTAAAATCAACCAGTGCCTGACTCCTTCTGCACCCTTGTGGGTTTGCCACAAATAAGTGCAGTTTTTCTCCCAAGCGAAATCATTAGTCAGGCACTGGCATGAAAATGACAGCCACTGTTGTCCCCTGCCAGCTAGACTCATGACAGCCTAGAGAACAGTCTGTGACCCACTCTTGCTTTCCTAGGGCACTAGACTTGAGACGTTTGAAAGGAAAATTCCAATGTCCTGCTGATGATGCAGGACTGTTTGAGAAACAGGCAGAGCTACAGTAAATCTGGATTCAAGGACACCCTCTGATCTTTGTTTTGGCTGGCTCACATTATAAAATGCTTGGGCAATATTTGTTTTAGAGACAAAGGTATTTGAGATTTACCATTATTATTTAAGTTCTTGTCAGCACTTAATGAGAACTCAATTTAGCACTAAAACATAAAACAAATTGTGCACAAATGCATGCAGTAACTTCCGAATTTATTGAATTATTCCTTTAATATGCATTTCATTAATATATATTAATGAAATATTTCCAGAGGTGTAAAGAATACCTGAAGCCATACTTGAGTAAAAATACTCCATTACGAGTTACAAGTCAACAATTACAATACCACTAGAGTAAAAGTCTTACGCCTAGTTTCACAGACAAGGCTTGGATTAAGCCAGGATTAGGCCTTAGTTCAGTTACTTAGGACATTTAAGTAGCTTTTAAAAATGTCCCTTAGGAAAAAATGCATTTTGAGACAAAACAATAGCACTGACGTATTTTAAGATATATCAGTGAACGTTGCTTTCAGTTAAAGCAGCTCAAACATGTATTTTAGTCTGAAACTAGCTTAAGCCTTGTTTGTGAAACCGGGGCTTAGAATATCTGATTTTAACAGTACGTACCCAGACAGAAACATAGTGTTGGCCCACATCTGGTACATGTGGATTCAACACGTACCGGATCTGGGCTGACAATATGTTGCTGTCTGGGTAAGTACTTTACTCGTACTGAACGTAGGCTCAAAGATATACTAGTCCTCAACACCTCAGAGACATGCCAGTGAAAAACAAGAAACAGTTGATTTGTGGGGAGAGCAATGAATGACACATTTATTTTCTAATATCAAAATAAGACTATTGAAAAATTGCAATAAATCAAGGTCAACACAACAGCCTCTTAAACGTCTAAAAAAAAAAACCTTGAGTCTCAGTTAAGCTCAAGTGCTCAGAAAGGGCATAATGAAACTAATCAGGTTCAGGTTAAAAAATAATGCTACGTCAAATGAAATAGTCAAAGCCTACTTTCACTGGACATGCTGGTTTCGGCCTCTTCACCAGTTGCAGCCATGTCCTCATCTCATATATGAAACTACCTGCTAATGCGCTTGCTTTTACGTAAAGTAGCCTTGTTGACAAGTTTGGGTGAGTAAGGGCAAAACGCACAAAATATAGTACCTTCAATGCCCTGTAGATGGCGATATCACTTCTTTTGTAGCAGAAATAAACTGCTGCAGAAAAAGTTAGGTGCCATGCAAAATGTCACGAGTAATTGCACTACTCATCACAAATGTATTGGAGGACATATATTTATTCAATAATGTAGTCAACGAGAGAGTAAAAGTTGCTAATATTTTTGAAAGATACTTAAGTACTCAAAATACTTTACACCAATGTATATTTGTAACATTATTCTAGTTCTTAATATTAATATATATGAATTATATAGTTTTATTGAAACTACATCAAATTTTTTAAACCAATTTTTTTGAAGCAAAGTATAATAATCATTAGGTCACCCACAATAATACAATAATCAAATACCAAAATCAGTCCTTAACGTGATAAATCATTCCCGTTTCTGTTTCTCTTTCAGAATCATGAATTTGTGGATGAGCAAACCTATGAGACGAGCTGTATGGAGGTTTCCCTAGCGAAGCCGTCCATGTCGCGTTCCTCCTCGATGTCCTCATCTCCGCACGGGCTGTCCTCCTGCTGCTCGCGCAGAAACAAGCGTAAGAGCTTCAACGTCCCCAATTCCAACATGGTCGGCGGCCGCAGGGGCAGCATACAGGAGCTCAGCACCATCCAGATCAGAGAGAGACCGATGACCAACAGGTGCTCTCACAGCACTCATGCACACTTACACACACATAAGGAGAAGGAATAGGATGATATATTGGCTGTGGTCTGAATATAGATGAGTCAGAGCTGTGTCTTATTTCATTAGGAGTGTTTAAAATACCGACTTTATCAAAATGGTGGGTTTGTCTAGAGGGGCGTGTGTTTGTTGCATTTCGCCTGCATAGTTACTCTATCCGGTGAGTAGATCTTGAAGATCTAGTGCGTATTGTTTTATTTCCACATAATCCAAATCAAGTTGCCAAGTAAAATATTTGATCAATAACAGCAATAATAAAAAAAGCCATAATTCTGTAATCTGTAGTGCATTTTATTATGTGCACATTATACTGTATGCAGTGTTGAATGTAGTATGAAGTATACTAGTGCATAAGTTTAGTATGCATATGTAGAATACCATGTGTAATGCATAACATGCAATTTGTAGTGCATATGGTGTATAAGTGTAAAAGTGCATATGTTGCAGTTTGCATATGTAGAATTGTGTAATGCATAGGATGTAGAATGAAGTTATTAGTGCATAGATTTAGTGTTTAATGTATAATGCGTAGTTTGCTGTGTATAGTGCATGGTATTTAGTTTTCATAATCATCATTGTAAAGTGCATAATCCTTAGCATGCAGTGCATATGCATGTAGAATGCAAAGTATATTGCATAGAATTAAGTGAACATATGTAAAATAAAGTATGCAATGCATAGTGTGCAGTGCATATAATCCCGAATGCATACGTAGAATTAAGTGTATAATGCGTAGTATGCAATATGTAGTACATAGGATGTAGATTGCAAATGTTAAATTAAGTATACTGTGCATAATTTGCAGTGTGTAGTGCATAGTATTTAGTGTACATAATATGCAGTATATTCATACTATGCAGTGTGTAATTTGAACGTGTAATGCATAGTATGCAATATGTAGTGCATAGGATGTAGAAAGGTTATTAGTACATGTAGTAAACATAATGTGTAGAATAAAGCATAAAATGCAGTATTTAGTGCACTGTATTTAGTATGCAAATATGTGGAATACATGGTGTAATGCCTAGTGTGGTGGGTGTAATGGCATGGGTATAATATGCAGTGTATATTGCATATCATTTAGTATACATATATATGTGAAGCATAGCATGTAGAATGCAGTATAGTTTATAGCTTTTAGCATGCATTATAAGTCGTTTTTAGCGCATAGTAATGCGTAGTGAATAATATGCAGATTCTCTCTGGATCTGGATATGTGGAATTGTTCCCATAGTGAATCACGCTGCTGGAATCCTGTAAAGCTCCGGTTGTGACACTCCCCATATGCCAGCATACTCTGGGAACGCTATCGTGATTCCCTCCAACAGCTGGGGGAATTTGCCCATCAGCTGGATTGTATTCTCACCCTCCCTCTCTTCCTCTCTCTTCCAATGCAGCCGCTCCAGTCTCAATGCCAAGTTCGAGGAGACGGTACCCCTGAATTCGGAAGAGCAGTCCTACATCACTGCCGCTGTCATCAGCATGCCTACCCCGCCCGTGACCACACCCGAGGGCGGAGACATGGGCAACTGTCCCGACTTCTTGCAAAGCAACATCGTCAGAGTGTCAGCGTTATAGACCATGACCATTATCCATTTTTTTCTTTTGGCGAGTGGACGCTGCAGCGTAAAGGATTGGCGGAGCCCCCTAGTGTAGTGGAGGAGGCATTGCAGCAGGATGGGCCGTAGCTGGACCTTTTTTTTAAATCAGCTCCCGTCCAGAGCTCTCAGTCTCTGTGAGCTCCATCAGCTCAACCTCTAGGCCCATACGTCACGCGACTCACACCGGGGTCCAATAGGCTTTCACTCAACCCATAGAAGAAAACAATGACCATTGTGGTTGTTACCACTTCTATGATTTTTCAGTATTGTGTGTCTTTAAATTCGTTGTCTTCAGTTTGATGGAATTGCGAGATCTTTGCGCCGAATAAGGAGTGTACCAGCAGGGGCGGGATTTCACAAGCTTTTAGACAGCTCTACACACACTTTTGATACAAAAAAAGTAAAGCTGGGCTCTACTAGGGTGTGCGGTAGGATGCTTTTGTGCGCGTGTGTATGACGAGACCGATCTCTTGCATGATTTGCGTAAGTCTTTGTCTTTTTCCAATTCGGCATGAGCAATAAGGTTTGGCTCTCTCTGTCAGAATGTGCGTTTTACTTGTCAATAATTTGCCTATATAGTATTGATCTTTTGAACCCAATGATTGTGTAAAAACAGCTGTTTTGAGAGATTGGCCTGTTGATACAGGTGATAAACAGAGAAAATCTTCTCTCACATGTCTGTCCCACCCATGTTGTGTTCACTCCTTGCCTGACCTGATGGGATGTATGTTATACTTGTTTGTTTTTTTGTTGCGGAAGGCGCAAAGCTAAACGGTAAGGGAAACGTCTTTTGCGTTTCAATAGATTTGACTTTCTCACACTGACAGTGGAGGCTTTTGGACTTGAGCTGAAATACTAGCCATTCCGTTTTATACTCCAAAGTTTGCGAGTAAACTGTGAAAAAAAATAACGTGCTTATTTATTATCTTTGTTAAAATTATTGTGCATGTTGTCGTGGACATGTGAAACGGGCCAGCCCGGACCAGAGCACAGCCCGCCCAGAACTTTTTTTTTCTTCCCTTCTATGCCTTCTCTTTAAAGTGATGTACTTTTATCAGCAAACATCCTTACCAAATCCCACTATTATTTCTGGATAATGGCATCAAGTTGTGTGTGATGAAACTTTGAGAATCATCCAATCAGATTCTTAGGGCTGTTTTGGAGATTATTTCAGCGTCGTGATCACCCAAACCTGGGTGCGTAAATCTCACAAATTCATGTTCAGGTTTGTTTCATAAATTATATTTTGCATAAAATTGTTTTAAAAAAATAATATAAAAAACATTGAAATGACAATTAAGCACACTTTACACATTCTCATTACCATAATGAAGCTGGGCGTTCTTCAAAATGCTAATTATATTACAGTAATAAATTATATTTTGCATTACAGTAATAAAAGTCTTGGGGGTGCAAGGTGCTTAATTGTCATTAAAACAATGCACAAAATTGTGCAGAAATATGTCTGTGAGATTTATCCAAAATTTGTTATTATTGATGAAATATTATTTAAAGAAGATGTGCACCTGAAATATGAATGATCTCTTCTCTGCCATTTAATGTCTGGACTTAGCGAGAAATAAGTCTATAATGTTGATATTTTTTATACCAATATCAATGCAATTTGTGGTGAGGAGCTCTTAATGCACCTTGCTCAGTACACCTACACACACACACCACTGCCCTCCTGCTCAATGCCTGAACCCATTCTTGCTTTACCATGTGACTTATGCAACAAGATTCCTTTTGTAAAAATATGCTTTGTATTAAAGGGGTAACTGGGGGGAATAGAATCTCACAAATGCATATTTTTAAAACTCAAATGGTGTTGATTATATATTATAAATGTATTCAGTTGTAAAATACAAAAGAAAAAGAAAGAAAGATGAAAACAGAAAACTAAGAGAGTCTTTCTAGTGCACCTGTGCTGTAAATTTGTTCTTCGGTGTAGTGAAATTTATTACAGTTTCTTCTTTTCTCCTAATTTTCATGGACAGAAAAATTGATGTCTCACAGTTTACTTCCTGGATCGGCGACGACAAAAAAGGCTGGACCATCTGTTTAGGTTTGAAGATTTTATTTTTTCCTGTTTGGAGGGCAGAATTGATGGAGTGCATGCGCTCACAGACTCACAGACAACATGTGTGGTTTTTTTTTCCCCCCCTCCAGGATCCACAGGGGACTTTTAAAACAGACTTCCTGTTTGTGATATAATGTACATTTAAATGATTACCAGGTGACGATGGTCCTTTGGAATTTGTTACAGCTTGTGTTATGGACATTAAAATATATGAATTATTGAAAAACAATGAAAAAAAAATACCAATCAGTTGTTTAGTCCGGTGCAGTGTCTATGAATAAATAGAATTAATTAATTGTCCTATTAAAATACAAATAAATAAATACAATGGTGTTGTGATTATTTATATAAACGAATACAATCAGTTATGTTAAAAAATGTATTGGCATTGTCTTAATCCAAGCTTTATAATGGAGTGAATGATGAAGCTTTTGGTGCCCAAAATTTGAAGCCCAAAAAAGTGCATCAATTCATTATAAAAGTAATCCACACGGCTCCAGGCTCTCATTCAATGTCAGGATGGCCTGAGGGTGAGTAAATCATGGGGTATTTTTTATTTTTGGGTGAACTATCCCTTTAAGAAACTTTTATAAACATGTCAATTAGTTTGTCTGTTAGCTTTGTTAGCATTGATATGCTAGCATACTGCTAAAAGTTGACAAAACCGATACAGTGGGGAGAACAAGTATTTGATACAATGTCGATTTTGCAGGTTTGCCCACTTACAAAGCATGTAGAAGTCTGTAATTTGTATCATAGGTACTCTTCAACTGTGAGTGACGGAATCTAAAACAAAAATCCATAAAATCAGCTTGTATGATTTTTAAGAAATTAATTTGCATTTTATTGCATGACATAAGTATTTGATACATCAGAAAAGCAGAACTTAATATTTGGTGCAGAAACTTTTGTTTGCAATTACAGAGATCATACGTTTCCTGTAGTTCTTTACCAGGTTTGCGCATACTGTGGCCGCGATTTTGGCCCACTCCTCCATACAGACCTTCTCCAGATCCTTCAGGTTTCGGGGCTGTCGCTGGGCAATACAGACTTTCAGCTCCCTCCAAAGATTTTCTATTGGGTTCAGGTCTGGAGACTGGCTAGGCCACTCCAGGACCTTGAGATGCTTCTTACGAAGCCACTCCTTAGTTGCCCTGGCTGTGTGTTTTGGGTCGTTGTCATGCTGGAAGACCCAGCCATGACCCATCTTCAATGCTCTTACTGAGGGAAGGAGGTTGTTGGCCAAGATCTCGCGATACATGGCCCCATCCATCCTCCCCTCAATACGGTGCAGTCGTCCTGTCCCCTTTGAAGAAAAGCATCCCCAAAGAATGATGTTTCCACCTCCATGCTTCACGGTTGGGATGGTGTTCTTGGGGTTGTACTCATCCTTCTTCTTCCTCCAAACACGGCGACTGGAGTTTAGACCAAAAAGCTCTATTTGTGTCTCATCAGACCACATGACCTTCTCCCATTCCTCCTCTGGATCATCCAGATGGTCATTGGCAAACTTCAGATGGGCCTGGACATGCGCTGCCTTGAGCAGGGGGACCTTGCGTGCGCTGCAGGATTTTAATCCATGACGGCGTAGTGTGTTACTAATGGTTTTCTTTCAGACTGTGGTCCCAGTTCTCTTCAGGTCATTGACCAGGTCCTGCCGTGTAGTTCTGGGCTGATCCCTCACATTCATCATGATCATTGATGCCCCACGAGGTGAGATCTTGCATGGTGCCCCAGACCAAGGGAGATTGACCGTCATCTGCAAATTCTTCCGTTTTCTAATAATTGCGCCAACAGTTGTTGCCTTCTCACCAAGCTGCTTGCCTATTGTCCTGTAGCCCATCCCAGCCTTGTGCAGGTCTACAATTTTATCCCTGATGTCCTTACACAGCTCTCTGGTCTTGGCCATTGTGGAGAGGTTGGAGTCTGTTTGATTGAGTGCGTGGACAGGTGTCTTTTATACAGGTAACAAGTTCAAACAGGTGCAGTTAATACAGGTAATGAGTGGAGAACAGGAGGGCTTCTTAAAGAAAAACTAACAGGTCTGTGAGAGCCGGAATTCTTACTGGTTGGTAGGTGATAAAATACTCCTATCATGCAATAAAATGCAAATTAATTATTTAAAAATCATACAATGTGATTTTCTGGATTTTTGTTTTAGATTCCGTCTCTCGCAGTTGAAGTGTACCTATGATAAAAATTACAGACTTCTACATGCTTTGTAAGTAGGAAAACCTGCAAATTGGCAGTGTATCAAATACTTGTTCTCCCCACTGTACATGAATTTAAAATGTAATCTTTCTCTGTAAAATATTGACAATGTATGTACATTTTTTCTACAAGTTATAAGTTGCATGGCAAAATTTAGCCGATAGTTAGATTTAGGGGGGATGTTTAAATCCCTAACCATAAGTATGAGTAATAGTAATAGTTAGCATGGCGCTCTTCCATTCCCAGCTTAGCAGCATTTTCTTCAGAGGTTCCATTTTGCCGATTTCACACGTTTTCAGGTGGCACATTTAAAGGGACCCGCTTTAATACAGGCAACCGAAGCGGTCTCACACTCTATAGGCACTTATGATTACGTTACACATTAACTTTCTAAATGTGATGACCACTCAGCTTTTCTTTTATACACAGGAATCAAAGGATGAGGAGGGCCAGAAGGCAAGGGATTGCAGCTATTTTCCGAGCTCACTCGATACAAGCCCACTGCAGGGCTGTGGTGAGCTCCCAGCAGGAGAGCGATAGTGCTACGCATTAGCATATTTCCCATCACGCCGAGGGTAATTGAGATGTTTGAAGTCGGTTGTAGGAAGAGACCGTATCTGAGAGACGCGGAAGGAGGGGGACCTCACCACACACAGGGGGATATTGAAGTCAGACTTCATACAAGCTGCAGCTGTCTGTTTGTGGCCTCGCTATTTTTGCTGAGAGGTGAAAGGTTAATGGTTTTATTTCCCCGCTGACTCGTTTTACTGTACTTGGAGAAAGGGAAGAGGGATGGAGGCCATCTATATGATAGTACCTTCCGTGTGAAACACTCTGTATGTCTGCACCAGTGCTAAGCGGCAGATGACACGGAGTCTACCGATCTCAATTGGTGTCTTTTGCTGAAAAGTAATACATTTTGACAGTGATTTACACAGTATATGAACGCACACCAGCACATGCTTGAGGATGGAAGGCTAGCAGCTATAAAGCTGGCTTTAATTTCTCTGTCTGCAGGGCTTTAACTTCCTCAGCGGCCGTCAATGTCAAACATGTTTTAAATGGCCAGTCAAATCAAAGAAGGAGGGCTTTACAATTCACAGAAGCCACGAGGCCGAGCACGAATTCCAGCGTGAGGCTTCAATTGCGAGGTTAGACACTGTAAACCCTAACGCTCAAAATGACTTGAGTAGTGCCTCAAGTAACTCAAATTAAACAAATTAGTGCAAAAACAACACCTGACTCTCTTTGAAACCTTTAATTTCTTTAGATAAAAAGATTCCCCCATAAATGACTTTGGTCCCTGACTGTCTCTATCTCACACAGGAGATGAATAGAGAGTGGGGGTGTTTGCAATGAGAGAGGAAACAGTATGTCTTTTGTAAGCATGTATGACGGCAATCCAGTGTGCTCCCTCTGTTTCATAAATCAGATCCTGCACTGGCAATGAGCGGTGGGGGGGGGAAAAGGAAGCTAACAGGAACATTTCTAGCTCTCCACAAGCTATGTGATTAGTGTACTAGCATACTGCGCATGCTATTTCTACAGTAAACTGTGTGAATGATGTTTTATACATATACCCGGATGACTTACTATTTGCCAAAAGGTCCAACATGCAACAGTAAAGTCGTTTTGTTTGGTGGCTAACGCTAACTTGCTAATTTTATAAAATGTCCAATATTTGCCAAGGGTAATGCTGCCTTCAAGTACACCTCTGAAATTTATGTCAGACAAACATAAAATAGAATTAGCCTAAATGAAAAAAATTATAATATTGTGAATAATAAACCCAGATAACTACATCTTTTCACTGTGAAGATTTCTTTCACTTTATACATGGTAAAAGTGAAGCAGATACAGCAATAGCAAACAACAACGATCCAATCAATTCCAGATGAAGTCCCACCCTACATTTATTTTCTTGTTTGAGAGGTGTTTCACTCAGATATACATCACATTAGGGAAGAAAATACGAACAGAACCTCTGTTTCATGCCAACTTTAGCACCCTTTGCAACAACCTTATTCCAGCCACTGATCTCAGACTATACATATCTGTATTATATATCAGTGTTTCCGCCATGTTTCAAATTGATACGCCTCTGAAAAAGTCGTAACTCATGTATCATCTAGAATTCAGAGTTTCCCACTCGTAAATATGACTTCGCTCTGGCATTCATGTGCTCTGAACTCGAAATTAGGATATTTACGACTCCACTTGAAGGGCACATTAGCATGTTACTGTTTGAAATGTTTAGTGTTGCATGATGCATTCTGTTTTTAAAAATTAGTAGGAAGGATACAGTATTTTCTAGTGTTCTATTCAAAACTTGTCCATGTGGCTACTTATTCACTCTTTCTGTCTACTCTTGAGATGTTTTATTCATTGCTTTACATCTGTTAAAATTCATGAAGCAGGCCAGGGCTAAATCCCTGCGCTTTCCTTCAGCCAAGGATGTCTCCCATCAAGTGCAGAGAGGGGCCAAAAATTCTACCTGTGTTTCCACCCAGTAGCACTTAAGCGTGACACCTCTGGGATGCTCAAACTTACAAACAGAGCGCTCTGCAGAAAATCAGCCTGATTCGCCAGAAGTAACTGCACGGTAAGAAAGCAGTTTTTGCTGCATGCTTAAATTGTTTGAAATGAAGCGTTATGGTTGTTACTAGGCATGAAATCGGTGAATTATGCGTCAGATACATGTTATTGAAATATGCTGGACCTTGTGGTGTTATGACAAAAGTTTGGCCACTCATATGGAATTTGAGGCCTTTAAAATGTTACAGTTTAGCCCAATATAATGGTTATTTGAAAGTGTTATAAACCATGAAATCATAATGGACAGATTGTACATTATATTGAGTGAATGATCAAAGAAGACAAAAATGTAAAAGTTTTAACATTTTTTAAATATATATTAGGCCTATATTGAAAAATACTTAAAAATATATTTATACATTTCAATATTTATCAAATTTTGTGGTTACTTAAACAGTTATTTATTTATTATTATTTTTTTATTTTTGAATTTGTAGAATTACTATCTACCCACCCTATAATTTTATTGTGAATTCTCTCAGGACCACTATCGTCAAAAATTATTGATTGACTATTAGCATACAGTTTGGATTGGCGGTATGGTTCTGTTCTGGGCAAGAACTCCCTGCGCATCCATGCAGCCTAGCATGGATAAGACCAGGGAGAGCAGCAATAACCCCCTTAAGGGTACAGGACAGAACCAACTTAATGTATTTGCAGATATCATTAATGTCGATTATAAAATGTAAAATAATTCGGGAATTTGAATACCAAATGGACGAGACGGAGGAGCTGGGGATGGAGGGGGGTAAATGAGCTCTGGAGAACGCGATAGCTGCTGATAGTACTGAAGGAGCTTATACTGTATATGTATGCTGTGATAGACCTTGTATTCCTATAGGTAGATGTTATCAGTTGACAGTCAGCGTATATTCTGTCATTAATTATCCACCCTCATGTCGTTCTAAACCTGTGAGACAAATGAAGATATTTTTGATGAAATCTGAGAGCTCTCTGAACCCTCCATAGACAGCAACATTAACACTTTCAAGTCCCAGAAAGGTAGGAAAGAAATTGTTAAAATAGTCCATGTGACTAGTGGATCAACCTTAATTTTATGAAGCGATGAGAGTACTTTTAGTGTGCAAAAACAAACAAAAATTATTCCACCATTTCATCTAGTCTGTGTCAGTCTTCTACGTTGTTTACGCAACAGTGCAGCACTTTCGAGCTCTATTATAAGGTCCTTATTTTTTGTTTGTTTTTGTGCACAAAAAGTACTCTCGTCACTTCATAAAATTAAGGTTGAACCACTGTAGTCACATGAACAATTTTAACAATGTTTTTACTACCTTTCTGGAACGACATGAGGGTGAGTAAATGATGACAGAATTTTCATTTTTGGGTGAACTAATCCTTTAAGACCATCTGTAAATCACACATTTGACTCATCCATAAAAGAAAAATGAATAAAAACTTTTCAGGATGAACTTCAGATTGGCTGAGATGTTCTGAACAAACACACTGGCTTCAAATAACATCATGTCTTCTGCGTTTAATGCACTGTGATTCACATGCAAGTTTCCTTAGTGGTTTCTCAAACCTTCAACAGAGTTTAGCCCTCTTATAACTTATGCTGTGTGCAGACTATTACTGCATAGAAAATTAATACTACTTTTGAGATCTTAAACACTCTCTAGTGCACTCAGTCCACATGAATCATATCACGGCGCTGTTATATTAAGACATGAACATCCGCACAAATGTAGTATCTTCACGATTGTGCTTTATGACTGTTACTTGTCAAATTTCACAATGTGAGCCGGGTGAGATCTTGTGTAAAAGCCAATGCAGGCTGTTTTAGTTCAGTCTTTTCCTTTAAATGAATGTGAATGTTCAAACACAAATGTTAAATAGTACCACCCAAACCTTTGCACTAGTAATGAAGAAAAAGTTGGAGTGTCTGAATGTCAAAGCTTGGTGAAAGAAGGAATATACGATTTGTTTTCTGAACAAACTTGAGGTAAATTGAGCATATTGATCATAATTGATCATAATGTGAAGAGAATGCTAAATTATGACTAACAAGATTGCAGATTTTGCCTTACAATGAAAAATATCTTATTGTAAAACGTGCACGTCTCTTATCGTAAAACGCGTGCACCCAGTTTAGTGGTTTGCAACTAGGTCAATGTAAGTGGTGATGGCCTCTTCCATTGTGAAGAAGTAAGATTTATGCAAAGAAAGTTCATTCCAGAAACCTCCCTCTGGAGAATTCAAGTCTGTAGAGACAGAGGCAATGGGGTTTTTTTTGGAAAAACCCAGTAATTCCTCTTCATCTTTCCATGTAATGACCACAAAAGCCACTTTATCCACAGGTATATAAAGTTTTCTATAAAACCGTTCACAGCATCTAAATCATGCCATCCAGGCACCCAGAACTACTTCACATAAGGTCCATTTTCTGGTCCAGTTCACTGCTGTCCGATCCGTTCAGTGTCAATAAAGGGCAGGAACATCATTTTTAATGTCTCCACAGTGTTGAAGCAGCTGATGGGTCACCATCAAGTCACTGCTAGGAAAGCTGCTGCATCTCAATCTGGGTGTGTCCATTAGCGGGTGCATTGGCCCAGGCCTCAGGCGCTCGTGGGTGTGAGTGGCTGGGCTTCAGGGCTTCTTCTGCGGGGCTGTTTGTGTGGATTAAAGCATCCGGGGGCGCTGGGTTAGGTGGTTTGTGGTCGTAATAGAGAGCCCATAGTAGTGTCACAGTCAATGTCATGGCTAAGATCTGGGCCACTCCGATCGACACGCCCAAGAACCTCAACACCTGCAACTGCTTGGTGCCCCGGATAAAACTGTAGATCTTGGGACCACAACCCTGTTGAAAACAAATGTAGTTTAGTTATGTCTGTCAACATTAAATCAAAATGGACTATTATATACACTGCACGGCCCAAAATAAAAGTGGCTGTTTGGATTTAAATAGAGTTAATGATTGGATCATTATTGCAGTGATTATTGTTTCTAGCATGTTCTGCAACAGTTCTTCTAACCTGAATTAACGGAGTGTGTTAGCCTGGATGCCAGACGAACTTAGCCCCGCCCACAATTTTTTTTGCACGGGCAGTTCGTTCTGGACTTGATCCATAGAGAAGTAATTATGCCCGAACAGAAACTGTTCGGACCAATGAAATTGTCAGGGCGGGCTTTAGACGATGATGGACAGATGATAAACAGTAACGTAATCATCCACGTCATCAAAGGCGTTTGGGTTAAATTTGTTCTAATCCTAAACGGAGAACTTGTTCGTATATGCATTCACCTTTACTATTTCTCTCAGAAATGATGATCGTGTTGGTAAGTACTCTGTATATCCTTAAATTCTTTTTATACAACACCGGCAAAGATCGTTTACACTCATCTTCTTCTTCTAACGTGACTTATTTCAGCGTGCGGGCAGACAGGGTTGCCAAGTCATACAGCAAAACTCGCCCAATTGCTACTCAAAACTAGCTAAAAACAAGCCCAATAGCTTTCCGGGTGGGGGGGGGTTCTCCGGGAAAATGGCATTAGTGGGGTAAAATATGTGTTATTTTGGCACGGCTGCTAAATTTCGCGTTCCTTGGTCTGTATATCACATAATTAGGGTTGCTTCAACCCGCGGACTTGGCAACACAGTGCAGTTGAGTTCTGTTGACATTTGACAACTAATGTTATGCGTCGCTCCGTTGCTCTGATTGGTTGTAGGTCTATCCAATTGAGGTCTTTCCTGGTTCGGTTGAAACACACCCCATAATCACAGCCCAACGGAGCAGTATCAGACTCAAATTCTGACTAGAATTGAGTATGACAACGTCAGGCTAGGAGTGTGTATCTTTTCATTTCTTAAAGGTCCCGTTCTTCGTGTCTTTTTGAAGCTTTGATTGTGTTTACGGTGTGCAATATAACGTGTTCATGTTTCGCGTGTAAAAAAAACAGTATTTTTCACACAATTTACTTATCTGTACACCGCTGTTTTCACTGTCCTAAAAACGGCTGATGACTTCCTTTATTCTATGAAGTCCCTCCTTCAGAAATACGTAACGAGTTCTGATTGTGCCAGCGGTTCCCGTGTTGTGATTTGACCGCAGCTTAGCGAACGTGGCACGGTTCCTGTGTTGTGATTCGACAGCAGCTTAGCGCACGTGGAAAGGTCACGCCCCTTAACGGGAGATATATACGCTTAATGGTCTCTACAGCATCCCTGGGAAAGCCAAACAAAGGTGATTTGACTCCGGGATGAAAATAACAGCGTCTCGACGACATGGCGACAAACACACTCAAACGCAGCACTTCCTTTTCTCCACGCGACACGTCCTCTTCTCCACGTGGGACAGCAACAAGACCACGCCCCCTTTTTTCGCGTAGTCTTGTGGGCGGAGGTTAGTCCGTTCTACTGACGTCATTTATGTAGGAAATACCAGGATGTAGTCCAAGCCAGCCCTTCGCTGTAGGCTTTGAAAGGGAACTTCTGTTAAATAAAATATCTCGCTTGGCATTGAACTTTGAGCTTTATAATTTTACAGGTATTATTTATGCTCTAACAGCAACATTACACACTAACTAAAGTTTGAACGGTGGGATCACGAAGAACGGGACCTTTAAACAACCATGTAGGAAGAGACATTATGGCCATATTCCAGGAGGACAATGTCAAGATTCATCAGGCTCAAATTGTGAAAGGGAGGGAGCCCTTTCACAAGTTGCATTTAGTTTAGTTGCATTATTACTATGGTAAGTACATGTAACATATGTAACGAGGACACTGTAAAATAAAGTGTTACCGAAATGTTTAATAATTTCTTTCCTGGTTTAATGGAGCTCTATGTAACGTCTTAGGGTCACATATATTATTAAATTAAATTTAGCTCATAGGGAATAAGGGGTATTAATATTTAGGGATTTATGATTAATCATAACGGGTTATAATTGAATCACAAATCTCCAAAATCACCCAAAACAGGGAATACCTAACAGGTATTTATGCAATATCTATATGGTTAACAACAATTTATTGTAATCAACTCTGTATATATATCTATATTAAATAATCACAGAATAGCCTCTAAGGAATTGATTCAGAATTCCTCTACTCCGTTCGGTTTAACGAACGAGCAGTACAATACCTATCAACTTGGACTTCAACCCATTTTCGGGAAGTTTGTCCCCCTGGCCACAAAGGACAAACCCTCCGAGTTATGGTATTAATTACGGCATTCAATGATACTTATAAGAGCTCGTAGCTTAGATCTGACATTAAAGGGACTCATGTTTTGTGAGCAGCAACAATAACAATTAGAACGTGGATACAATGGTTTTAATAGTGATGGCTACTACAATTACATATGACTACATAAAGGATACATGTATATACAGAATAAAAGAGGGTAAAGAGGGAGGATGAGGAGAGAGAGGAGGAAGAGTGAGGAAGAGGAGAGGGAAGGAGAGTGAAGAAGGGCATGGTTCGGTCACACATTTCCCAATCAAAACCGCGAGAGCCAGCAACGAACAATTATCACCATAATAGGGGTACAATCTCAAACGCATCTAAATTTCGATAGAATTGATACTTGCATGGTTTCTTTGTGTTGTTTAAACAAGATGCACGCGTTGCGTTTCTCAGAGTGTTCATGCGCTGAAGCTCTCCCTCCGTTCGGTCCTTCCGGGGTCGGTCCGCGGGAGATTTAACGGCGTGTAGGAGCGGTTGTCTTGGAAGGAAAAGGCATCTCGTTCGCGCTTAGAAGATTCGCGCAGTGATGTGCGCGCTCGGATGGAGTGCACCGGTGTTGCGTCATCTTCAAAGGGGCGATCAGCTTGACCAGGCGGGCTCGGGCCGAAGCCCTGCGAGCCGCGCTGGCGTGATGGAAGGGAAGTTTTGTCTCGTCCGAGTCCTTGCAAATTTTTACTGAGCCGCGTGGTTGCTTCAAATCCATAGAGGAAGTTGCACATGGCATGCAGAGTTTGGTCCTTCTGCTCCAGGGCCTTGTGAGGCCTTTGGCTCTGTGTTTGTGGAGGTCTGCCATGTGGGCACCCTGCTGGGTGAGAGCCACCCCAAACACAGCTTGTGGTGTGGTGTTAGCAGGAGAAGAAGAGAAGGAGGATCTCTGCGAGCTCACTTTTTAAGGTCGAAAATAGTCCCACCCTCTGGAGGCAGGCTTGACCAATGAGATTGTTGGGATTTCCAAGCGGGAAATTCCTCGGGAGAATTTTATTGCTCTTTGTTCCAAAGCCTGAAATCGATGAGTCTGTGCTCAGGTATACTCTAATTAATGCAACAAACACATATTGCTTCGTACAAGGACATGACATACGTGGAAGTGTAAGTTATGAAGCGTGCATTAATTTGATAGGAGACATGACATATATGAGGTTACATGGAATAGTAAGTCGTTCACGGGACATGGATACATAGGGAATGCAATGATAGGGAACACATTACAAGAGAGTTATATGTGTACATACAATGTCCTGGGGTGCATGTTCATTTATAGACGATGTGTCTACAACTTGAGGCCACAATGTGTGTTTTACAGGCTTTGTGTCTTTAGTTGGGAACTTTCCATGTGGCCACATTCTTTTGGGGGCCATAAAAACCTTATCAGCAGGTTTCCCTGGTAACGGAGGATCCTTCTTTGTTGTGTTGGGGGGAAGGTCTGTTATTCAACCCAAAGTATTTAAAACATATTTGTTAAATGTAACAGGCAATTAAGTGTCTGAATCGCCTCAATCACTACATAATCCCCCTTTTCGATAGTTGTTGTCCCTCCTATGGACAACAGCGAGCGATATCGGAGGTGCAGAAAGATCAGACACACCCCAGCAGCATTGGGCTTTGGTTTTTTGTGTCCCCTGGAGTGATGGTCTCTCCACAGCAGATAAGGCAAGCAGTAGCCACGTTCAGGTCTCTGACCTGGTGCGGCAGGTGTCGAGGCAGCAGGTGCCCTGATGGTGCGTCACTTGTCGTCCTGAAGTCCGTTTGTGTGGCCCAGGTTTCTGCTTGTGGTCTCAGGAAGTGGTTAGGGGTCTGTGTGAGCTTGCCTGAGCTGTGTGGGGCAAGGAGTTGGAAGCTTATCCTTTGGCAGTACTCATCTGGTGAGTCCTGTTCAGGAGCTATTTTGTTGGTGTCAGCAGCTCCTGAGATGGTCGTGTCCAGCTGTCCTTGTGCAGCCTCCGCTTGACACCTGTGTGTAGGGTTTGGCGGAGGGCGTTGTCATCGACGGCTGTGGGACATCCTGTGATGTTGGTTGGGCGTGCTGTCTTCCGTGGTTTCGCCCAGCGGCTTGTCTGGTACTTGGTGTTGCCATAGTGACAGTTCTGCATGGGTCCTGTGCTTGGTCTGTCCAGCTGCTCTCATGGTTCAACAGCTGTCTGAGCCATTTCAAGTCTTTGTTTCTGGTTTGAGCCTCAGTCTCCAGCTGTTTGCTGAGGCTCTGAGCATGTGTTTGCTCCTTCTGGTCTCTTTGACCTGCTGCGCAAGGTCGTTTTACCCGCTGTTTATCAGTTCAGTGGTTTAACCCACTAGACCACCCTCTCCGCCTGAGTTTCGATGACTCGGATGTGAGGCATGGCCTCGGCGGGGTGTTGGGTGCCGCTTCTCCTGGGCTGCAAACTGCAGGTTCCTTCAGTGTTGCACTGGAGGAGTGGTTCGCTAAGGCAGAGGTAGTGACTGTCTTGGTCAAAGTACACATGCACAGGCTTGGGGCCAGGTACAGCTGTGTGTTGCTGTTGTGGTAGGCCACCACATCTGGGGTGTGCATCTTGATCTGGGTATTACCTCGCCAACGCCCAACTTTGACAATGACCTTGAGTCTGTAGGTGTTGTTTGCCGATGTACTGGTGAGCGGTTTAGGATCTGATAAAGCTAGAGTCTCTTGTTTGATACAGCAGGTGCGGCGGCAGGGTCACCTGCCACCCAGTCACAAGTTCAAAGGTAGACGCACGAGTTGATTCATGCGGGGTGGTGCTGATGTCCATGAGTATCAACAGAAGTTTCACATCCCAGTCTTTCTGGTTGGCAGTCACATACTTTCTCAGCATGCTGACCCCAGTTCGATTGGTTCATTCGACTTGGTGTCGTTGGGTGCTGGAAGACATTCCACTCACTTGTAGAATTGGCATACCACCGTGAGGAAGTCCTTGTTGTCCCTCGTCGATCTGGATAGGGCTCCTGTCCAGTTTGTTTGGAGGTTTGACCACGGGACTGTGACTCCTCTGCGTTGCAGTGGCTCTGGGGTTTTGGGTTTGCCGGATAGAATTGTCAGCAAACCAGACACTTCTCTGACGTACTCCGACACGACTTTGCTGCATGCCAGGCCAATATGCCACTTGCTTCGGTGTCTTGTGGCTCTGGTACCGTGGTGTCCAGCACATGGTGCGTTGTGGACAAATGTTTAGCGTTCCCCCCTTTTGACACTGTGGCATCACAAGCTGTAGCGCTGTGAGGGCATCAGCGGCATACCACAGAATGTTGACTTTCGCACGCAGCATGTGTTTGCCGTCATGCGGTTGTCTGAGGCTTTTGGTAGCCGTGAAGTCAGACGTCGTGACAGGGTGGTTGGAGGGGTCTGAGAGGTGGTTACTCATAGCTCGTATGGCGGTGTCAGCTGTGTCATTGATGGAAATTGTGGAGCCAGCATAAGCGGCTGTAATTTTGGAATCGTCACAGGAATAGTTTGTTTGCTGCGGGTTATCGCAGCCCCATCAAGGGTGGTTGCATGGGTGGGAGGTGACCATAGATTGTTGTGAAGTGTGCCCGCCTTGGTCAGGGAATCAGTTTGGTCATTCAAGTCCTTGTCAAGGCCTGGTTGCCTTGAATGACCTTTCACCTTTTTCCAGTAGATGGTCATGTTGTATGTGCTTGTGATGTCATCGCACGCTTGGAACAGGTGTTGGCGTTTGACTGCTTTCTTGAGGCCATTTTGTGTCCGACCTGGAAGGTGGCATGTGAAACGGTGTCTGACATAGTTGGAGTGCAAATACATAGTTCTCTGTTGTTGTGGGCCGATGCGATTTGTCGGGTTATTAGAATGGCTGCCACCTCAGTATATTGTGATGACTGAGGGCCCCACTTGAAGTGCAGTGGAGGGCAAGGCTGGTTTCGGCCATTGTGCGCCCGCACCTGTTTTTAGGATGCCCTCTTGGTTGCAAGAGCATCCACCGACGTAGGTGGTGGGCAGTCCTTGACATGCATTCTTTTCGAAGTACCTGTGACAGGTCTGTTGTCGAGGTTCCTCTGTGTCCAGCGTCACCGCTGGTGTGTCATCAGGACATTTTTGGCAGGCAGCTGAGTCATTTCCCAGTGCAGACCTGTGAGTCTGGGCATAACGTGCCTCAACATTGCAGCCCTGAAGGGTCATCAACCATGTGAATTGGTAACGACGCCATCTCGGATGCGTTGGCTGTTGAAGACGTTACAGGCTGTTGGAATGTCTCTGTAATAACCTTTTGTGCTCCGATGTAGTCGGAGAATCGCAGGAAGGCCCATATGGTGTATGGAGTCTTTTCATAGTCAGAGTCTCTGCTCTCTGGTGTAATAAATGTCTTGCTTGCCTGTACAACTGTTCTTTTGTCTTGGTCATGTTTTGGTATGGACCAGCACTAAAGCAGTGTTTGGAGAATCCAGCTTTCAAGTGGAACTCCTGTTGTGTGTCAGGGTGAGCGAGACATGGAGCTATGCACAGATGTCGTTTCAGTTCATTCATGGAATTTGCTTGAGCTTTTGTCCAGATGAATGGGCAGTCCTTCTTCAGAAGGGCGTTGTGCTCTTCGTGAGAACATCATCCTAGCAGACGGGGTAGCCCCTCATTCTGGTGTCTGGGCATGCTTGTTCCGGAAGATGTTGAACTCGGCTGGTGAGTTGGCATAGCCGAGTGGGCACCTTGTGAAAGAATGCTGTCGGTTGTAGACTAGGATGTAGACTACGTGGGATGACAGTTCAGTGAGTGGTGTGGCCTCCAGACTGAGTCCAAGTTCCTCACACTTAGGTGAAGGTTGGAAGAAACCCCACGTGCGGGTCAGTGTGTGACCACATCACATGTTGAGCCGAACAGCGACCCCTTTGGTGTAAGCTGGTACTGCAGTATACTGTTCGTTGATTAAAGTACCGAATCCTGGCAAGGTCTGGCCCGACAGGAGGTTTTCGGGTTTGGCAGGAACCACAGGGGGCTGTGATGTCAGTGGGGCTCACACTACCTCATTGGTAAAGTCCACATGAGCCTTGAGGCGAATCAAGGGGTCTGCTTCTATGTAGACATTATGCAGTGGATCTGGAAGGACCAGGAAGTAGTGTGTAGGGCACCGATCGTTCCATTTCAAGTTCAAAGAGCAGGTGCCCTTGGCGGTTACCATGGTTGTTAGGCAGGAGTCAAATGGGCCGCAGGTACGCTTGCTTGCAGATGGAAGGTCGGATGTTACTTCCATGAGGGCTTTGACCAGTGCTAGACTGATGGCTGAGTTGTCTGTAGTTGTCACATCATTCAGCTGGAGGTCGGTCATGACCTCGGGGCAGTGAAAGTCAGAGTCTATGGTGAGTTGAAAAGTGCAGAGTAGCGAACTTGAACTTTGCTCTGGTGCTGGGACAGTGTTCTCGCGGCTGGTTGCAAGGTTTCTCGTGACCTCTGTGACCTGACCGTCTGGCTCGGGTGTCTGTGTGGCTGGAGAGGCAGAGGTTCTCGCACTTGAGCCCAAATCTTTAGCTGTTTGAAGTCTAGTAGGGCTCAGAACGATCTAGCAGATCTTTGCCGACGAGAAAGGGGTACGTGTCCATTGGTTGGATGTACACTGGGTGTACCAGACTCATTAGGCCCATCGTTAGCTGGATGGGAGCTATCTGTTCAAGTTGGGTCACATTTTGGCTGTATGACTGCACATTTAGCTCACTATTTTGGGATTTCAGAGTTCGATTGTTCAGGAAGTGCAGCCGTCAGCTGAGGGGGTTGGGCGACGCTGTCACTTGGTGATGAAGTCTCTGGTTCTGTGGACTGTGGTTGGTGCACAGTGCTTGGGTTTGTTTGGGGCATGCTGTGAGTCGTTCCGCCGCTGGCTGTCTGGGCTAGGTGCACTGGCCGATGAGGATTGTCTGGCTGTCGGCTGGCATCCCACGTGGTTCCCCCTTTGGGTGGTTAGACAGACGTGGCTTGTCCCAGATTCTTTCAGCATGCTCGGACAGGTGCTTAGGACGGGCACCATGCCGGTTGCGCTGCTCTCTGCTGGCTTGTAACGGTCTTTACATGGCTCTCCTTGGAGCCAGCTCTGAACAGTGATCAGAGACAGGGCAAATCATTGGGTTACTCACAGTCTTTTCAGAAGCAGTCTTTTTTTGGTCGGCAGTCCCGTAGCTGTTGGTCGTCCAACTTTGCAGTCTCCGGTTGCCGGTCAAGGAAATGCTACGCCTCACGGCTGGCCGTACCTCGGAGTAGACCTAATTGGTTCCATGTGGTCACGTTAGCCACAGGTTGTAGGTGAAAGTTCATGTCCTGCAGGTAGGTGTGCGTGTCGTGGCTTCCTGCAGGGTTTGCGGTGAAAGTTTGAATGTCTCTGGCCAGCTTGTAGAGTTCTTGGGAAGCCATGGTGTGCTGTGCACGATTCTCTGGATTGGCTCCCACCCCCTTTGCTGCTGGTGGGGGCTCTTGGCTGCTGGCTGGTGACAACTCGAGCAGTGGGCTCCCCCCCCCCCCCCCCCCTTTTGAGCTTGGAACTCTTGGCTGGGGGTTTCTTGGCCCACTTGTCAGGGGAAACTGTGTGGTGTGTGTTTCCCCTTGCTGTTCACTATGCAATGTACGTGCATACTTCAGTTCTTTGTTTTGAACAGTCTTTTGTTGAAACAAATCTTGGACCTTGGCATGGGCCGTTTGCAAGTGGGTTTCACGGGCTTTGGCCTTGCTGTGTCTTTCTTTCGGTCCCATCTCAGCTCTTGTTAGGAGAGCTTCACCTCGTTGGAGTTTTTCTTGTAGTTCCTCTGCGGATTCTTTCTCCAACTGCTCTCTGCGCGTTGTCTCTACACGAAGTTCTGCCAGGGCATTTTGGAGTCTCTCAACTTTCTCCCGAAGCTGTAGGTCCGTTTCGTCCTCCCTTCCGCGTCGATCCTGGGTCTCAAGGAGTAGCCGATCTAGACGACTCTGCGCGTGGTCCTGGGTCCTCCGGGCCTCCTCCGCTAGGAGCTTCAACGCTGCCGTTCTTGGCTCGGGGGCTGCAGGTCACCGTGGCTTTAGGCAGGAACGCAGTCGTCCTGGCGCTCGATCAGGTCTCGACGTGATCCCAGTGGCGGTGGGGCTGGATGAACGGGACACGCTGGCTTACTGTGGGCAAGAGAAAGACAACACAAAAGAGGCCAATGCAAGTCCGTGTAGGGTTTTAGCGCTATAGCGATTGCGACTTATTCACTTTGTGTGCGCAATTTTAACTAACTGATGCAGACAGTTAGTGGAATCTAGGCCGGGCACCTATTGTCTTGGCTGTGAGTTGCCAGGTGGGGCCGATTTATGTGGGTGAGTATCAGGTTTAAATAATAATTTGACAGTGCGGTCGCCTAGTGGGTCATTTACTGACACTGGCTGTTGGTCGTCAGTCTATTATTCAGCTTTCCTTGATGGCTCTCATAGGTTCTGTCTTTAGGTGAGCTGGAAGACACGAAGCAACAGAACAGTAGAGTAGAAAAGAGCCAAATAACCAAAAATACTTAGAGAGAAGGCATGAAATGAAACAAAAATGAGAACATTAGAAGAGATAGATAGGGAAAGGCTCTAAGCTTAATACCAATGCTAGGGTTTATGACAGGGCCGACGAGGGAGGGGGCGCTGTTGAGCTATAAAGCCTAGGGGAAAGGTATGGCTTAAGCAGGGAGGACGGTGTGGCCAAACACTTAAATGACCAAGAATACGTATATTCTAGGGTTTGCAATAAGTGAATGGGCTTACTCTACTTACTGTGCCTGGGGTGAATCGGGGTTGTTTCAAGTGAGAACCAATGGTGAGGTCAATCTCACCGGCGGTCCCTGAGCACGCGACCGCGGTGTTCCCAGATCCTCGTCCCTTGGTACCACGGTGCGCCCACTCAAACAGCGTGTGACTTTTAGCATGACAGGGCAGCACTCAGGTAAGTTTGGTCAACGGCCAGACCGAAGGGTTGAAATTGGGTTTCCTCTGAAATCTCTTTGGAGTCCAAATGGAGAAACAGAGTAATTAACCAAAATGCCCTCAAAGACCAGTTGGACTCGTTGACTTCTCCCTGGAGTGCCCGAAATGCTTAGTCTGCTGCGTGCCGCCGGTGGTACGGGGACAGAGGTGTCTGCGATTCACACACGACCGGTGTCAGTTACGCCGACCAGGTGACTCCACTCACGGGAACCCAGCCAGAAGACAGCCGTAAATTCACCACAAGCACTGGAGGTACTACCTGTAAATATACAAATGGCTAACAAGGAGAACACAACATCAGCTTAAGCTTAAACTTGTGTAAACCAAATTTAACTCATTCTGTAAAGTAAGTTAGGAAAAAGACTATTAATAAATAGTACTAGAACATAAAATATTGATGATAATGTTTGTAATTATCGGGGCAACCTTGAAAAAGGAGAAGTAGAATTAATTAAATTAATCTATTCTGAAATGGAGCCAAAGGAGAGAAGAGAGGAAAGCCAACTTATGAGAGTGCCCAGCAGGGGGGCGGGCTACTGATAAGGTGCTATCACAGGCTGAAAAGCGGAGACTTAATTTAATTTTAGGTTCAAACTTGTTTAAACCCAAATTTAAATAAGTGCAGGGTATCAGAAGGGTATGAAATGGAAGGAAACAATTGATAAAGAAATAAAGCCAAAAGAGAAGATAAGCAAAAATAACTGAAATGGAAACAACCGGAGAAGTCACAATGAAAAAGACAGTTCACTTTGACAGACTGGAGAGCGGGGAGTAGGGTAACGTCCACAAGGTGGCGTAATGGAGTCCACTCAAGGAGTGGGGTCAGGTGGGAGTAACCTGAGAGGTGCGGAACACCTAGTAGGCCGCCCTCTTGTGTTGGTCAGAGGTATTGCGGCACCCACAAAAAGGGTGATTTTACCTTTTGAGCGTTAGAACAGGGAAAAGCGCTTTCCACCTCCTAACGCGGAGATTTAGCTGCGATCGGTCGCAAGTGAGAAGGGAATTTGTTCTCAAATTCCCTTTTTGTGCCAATTTATAGCACACAGAGTGTGTGGTCGGATTTAGTTTACCGCCTACACGCAAATGTAAAACAGAGTATTTTCTCTGCAACGAATTTTAACTGGATCAAGGTTAAAATAAAATACTCCCATTCACACATCAAGCAGATACTGGCCAGCAGTTTTTCTGATTGATTTGTGCAAGGTGTGCGTTTCGGTTAGCTACGCCAAAATTCCACCTAAGGGATCGCTCAGTTGAATTACGTTGGAACACGCAACGGATCAAATCTGGCGATTAATAAGGCCTTTTACAAAACGAATAAGAGGAACATCGCTCAAATCGTTTTCATCACACTGAACAGAAGATTTCTTCGTTCTGACAGGTGGAAAATCATGATATCATCACGCTGAGAAGATTTCTTCGTTCTTCAGGTGGAATTAAATCACACTGATGAACAGGTGTAATGGATAATATTAAAAATGTTCTGCAAAAGAAGTTTCTTTCTTTTTACAGAGACAGTTTTAATATTATGAACTGCAGTTTATTCTTAAAAATCAACAGTGACTAAAATGTTTGACCAAAATAGACGCTGTTAACATAGGCCTACAACTAACTGAAATCAGCTTTGGGCTTTTCAGTTATATATACGTGAGTTCGCGTTTGCGACTTGTCTCACTCTCTGAAGCGCGCATACAAAATATCAAAATCAATACCAATAATATACACATAAAATTGACATGGTTGCTCACAAAACAAAGTTTAAAATGTTGCCCGCATTCTCCACCAAAATCTGTAACGTCTTAGGGTCACATATATTATTAAATTAAATTTAGCTCATAGGGAATAAGGGGTATTAATATTTAGGGATTTATGATTAATCATAACGGGTTATAATTGAATCACAAATCTCCAAAATCACCCAAAACAGGGAATACCTAACAGGTATTTATGCAATATCTATATGGTTAACAACAATTTATTGTAATCAACTCTGTATATATATCTATATTAAATAATCACAGAATAGCCTCTAAGGAATTGATTCAGAATTCCTCTACTCC